>OW240916.1:175071210-175082697 GCA_933207985.1 Pelobates cultripes | reverse complement strand
CAGCACCCACACACAGCACCCACACACACACCACCCACACACACACACACCACCCACACACAGCACCCACACACAGCACGCACCCACACCACACACACACAAACAGCACCTTCACACATACAGCACCCACACACACATATACACACACAGCACCCTCACACACATACAGCACCCACACACATACAGCACCCTCACACACAACACCCTCTCACACACAGCACAGAAACAGCACCCTCATAAACACACACATCACACTAACAGGACCCTAACAAACACACACACACAAACACCCTCACACACAGACAGCACACAAACAGCACCCTCATAAACACACACATCACACTAACAGCACCCTCACACACACACACACACACACACACAACACCCTCAAACCACCCTCACGCAGCGCGCGCACACACACACACACACACACACAGCAGTGTATGTATGTGTGTGTGTGTATATATATATATATATATATATACATACATACATACACACACACACACACACACACACACACATACATACATATACACGTGGCGTGTTTTTGTGCTTTAGGGTGCACACCCTAATGCAATAGGCTGTGCACGCCTACGCAACCAATACACACACTCTCTGTACCATGAGTAACACACTGACCTGGAGATACAACAACCAATACACACACTGTCTGTACCATGAGTAACACACTGACCTGGGGAGATACAACAACCAATACACACATTGTCTGTACCATGAGTAACACACTGACCTGGGGGAGATACAACAACCAATACACACATTGTTTGTACCATGAGTAACACACTGACCTGGGGAGATACAACAACCAATACACACATTGTCTGTACCATGAGTAACACACTGACCTAGGGAGATACAACAACCAATACACACATTGTCTGTACCATGAGTAACACACTGACCTGGGGAGATACAACAACCAATACACACATTGTCTGTACCATGAGTAACAAACTTACCTGGGGAGATACAACAACCAATACACACATTGTCTGTACCATAAGTAACACACTGACCTGGGGAGATACAACAACCAATACACACATTGTCTGTATCATGAATAACACACTAACATTGGGGAGATACAACAACCTATACACACATTCTCTATATCATGAGTAACACACTGACCTGGGGGAAATACAACAACCAACACACACATTGTCTGTACCATGAGTAACACACTGACCTGGGGGAGATACAACAACCAACACACACACACACAGATGAACTTTTGCAGCACTCAAAGTGAGCATTGCAGACAGCCCTTTATATTTATTGAATGTTGAGCATGATCGTGCTCAGCCACGGCTATTCAGAGCTGTGAGAGGTCTGAAAATACCCTGACAGAATCTTTCCGTATGCCCCCCCACCCTCCCCCTGCTGATTGTGATCGGTGTAGGACTTCGCCAGCTACCAAGTACCAATCACAGTGTGATCAGCAGGTTAAAGCATGCTGGAGGTTTAGCTTTACAGTGAGATCTCCCTGTCGTGCTGAAAACAGCCGGCAGATCCAGGGCAGGTGCAAGGATGTTTGGCCACACAGGCGAATATACATTTTGCTACCCCCCTCCTGCAAAACATGCATCTCCAACCTTCTGCATGTCTCTTTCTACCTTTTGTGTATTTTATCCCCCTTGTGTGTTTCTTAAAAACCTCTTTGTGTGTCTCTTTTTCCCCTTCTTCAACCCCTTTGTGTGTCTCTTTTTCCCCTTCTCCAGCCCCTTTGTGTGTCTCTTTTTCCCCTTCTCCAGCCCCTTTGTGTGTCTCTTTTTCCCCTTCTCCAGCTCTTCCGTGTTTCTCTTTCCCTCAGACACTTTGTGTATCTCTTTCTCCATTTCCCCAGCCCCTTTGTTTGTCTCTTCCTCCAGCCCCTTGTCTCTGCCCTCCTAGCCCATCTGTGTTAATCTTTTTTCCTTTTCCCATCTCCTCTGGGGGCTTCTTTATCCCCATCCAAGCCCTTTTTGTGTCCCCCTCCGTTCACCACTCTGTGTGTCTTTCTCCCTAGAACCCCTCTGTGTGTATCTTTCTTTCCCCATCTCATCTGTGTGTCTTTCTCCCAATTTCCCAGCCCCTCTGGATGTCTCTTTCTACTCTTTCCCAACCCCTCTGTATGTCTTTATCCCAAAGCCCCTCTGTGTGTCTATTTCTCCCCAAGCCCCCTCTGTGTGTCTATTTCTCCCCAAGCACCTATGTGTGTCTCTTTGTGACATGGAGAGCTTTGAGAGGAACTCCGTTGCAGTGGAACAGCAACCCCTTGCAAACATGAGCTTTGCAGGTGCCTGAGAGTGATACGGGAACCTGGGATATCTATAAGGGCAGGAAGTGATGAAGCCATGAGGGAGCCAGGGCCGTCTTTAACGCGGGGCAAACGGGGCAGCTGCCCCGGGCCCAGTTTCTCTTGGGGGGCCCGAGGCACCTGCCCCGTGGGCCCCGCTGACCCCGGCGGGCGGGTGGCCGGTCGGGCAGGAAGGCGGGCGCGCGAGGGAGCACTCAGTGCTTCCTCTTCAGCTCCCTCACGCACCGCACTGATGCCGGAGCCGGAAGATGACGTCATCTTCCGGCGCCGACATCCCTACGCGGCGCGCGAGGGAGCTGAAGAGGAAGCAGTGAGTGCTCCCTCGCGCGCCCGCCTTCCTGCCCGACCGGCCACCCGCCCAGGAGCCCAGCAGCACCACTGGACCCCAGGGAATCCCCCCCAGCACTCCAAAAGGTAAGGAGGCTGGGGGGATTACATTAAAAAAAAATGTGTGTTTGTGTATGTGTGTTAGTGTGTGTATGTGTGTGTTTGTTTGTGTGTGTGTTAGTGTGTGTGTGTTTGTGTGTTAGTGTATGTGTGTGTGTGTGTATGTGTGTGTTAGTGTTTGTGTGTTAGTGTCTGTGTGTGTTAGTGTTTGTGTGTTAATGTATGTGTGTGTTAGTGTATGTATGTGTGTGTTTGTGTGTGTTAGTGTATGTGTGTTAGTGTGTGTTAGTGTATGTGTGTTAGTGTATGTGTTTGTGTGTTAGTGTATGTGTGTGTTAGTGTATTTATGTGTGTGTTTATGTGTGTTAGTGTGTGTGTTTGTGTGTTAGTGTATGTGTGTTAGTGTGTGTGTTTGTATATGTGTTAGTGTGTGTGTATGTGTGTTAGTGTATGTGTGTGTTAGTGTATGTGAGTTAGTGTATCTGTGTGTTAGTGTATGTGTGTGTTAGTGTATGTGTGTGTGTGCCAGCATGTCTGTGTGTGTGTCAGTATGTCTGTGTGTGTGTGTCAGTATGTCTGTCTGTCTGTGTGTCAGTATATATGTGTGTGTATATCTGTGTGTGTCAGTATGTGTATGTGTTAGTATGTCTGTCAGTGCGTCAGTATGTCTGTTAGTGCATGTGTATGCATGTGTCAGTATATCTGTCTGTGTGCCAGTATGTCTGTGTGTGTGTGTGTTAGTATATCAGTCTGTGTGTGTCAGTGTATGTGCCTGTGTGTGTGTGTCAGTATTTCTCAGTGTATGTGGGTGTCAGTATATCTGTCAGTGTGTGGGTGTCAGTATTTCTGTCAGTGTATGTGTGTCAGTATGTTGATCAGTATATGTGTCTGTGTGTGTGTGTCAGTATGTCGGTATATGTGTCTGTGTGTTATTATGTCTGTATATGTGCCTGTGTCAGTATGTCTGTCAGTACGTCTACCAGTGTATGTGTCTGTGTGTGTGTCAATATATGTACCTGTGTCAGTGTGTCTGTCAGTGTATGTGCCTGTTTATCTGTATGTAGTCAGTATATGTATCTGTGTATCTGCTTGTGCGTCAGAGTGTGTACCTGTGCATCTGAGCCGCAACTTTAAATACAAATACACCCCTCCATTCAAACTTCAACACTACATATAAAACACACTCCTGCATTGAAGCGTCAACACTACATACAAGCACACTCCTACATTCAAAAACAAACACTACACATAAATGCACACTTGCATTCAAACTCCAGTACCACATACAAACACATGCTTACATTCAAACATACTAACATGGCTCAGTGCTAAATACAACACTGCAAGCATGGGAAATTGGTAGAGTCCAAGCTGTCAAAGCATTGTTGGAGTTGCACGACAGATGGGGTTCTACCTTTAGTCCAACCTTGCAATTGGGGGTCCCAATAAAATTCATTCTACTTTAGTACCGCCACTGCGTTGGGATGGATGCCCTGATTGCATACCAGGGAGTGAGGGGCGAGAGCGGCAGGGCACAGGGGGCCCAAGCAAACACTTGCCCAGGGTCCATTCGTTATTAAAGACGGCCCTGGAGGGAGCAGACAGGAATCAGTGTCAGGAGGTCCGATGGTCAGCAAAGTAGCGAGGTCAAGAGTCAAGCTGAAGGTCAGAAAGCAGGAAATTCACGACAAAGTTCTGAGACAAGAAGCATGGTTACGGTCAGAGCCAAGGGTCAGAAGTCGAAACGTTTTACCAGGAATCAGGGACCAGGAAACCAGAAATAGGAACATGGATCAGGAACCAAAGTCAGGAACCAGGATCAGGAGTGAGGAACAAGGCACAGGAATCAGAACCAGAAGATTGAGACTTGACCAAGTGCAGTGCTAGGCTATTTAGAAGATGCCATGTGAACAGACCCCACCCCTTGCAGGCAGAACCCCCAAGTGACTATAAAGGAGGGGAGGGAACTGGGTGCCATCTTGGCAATTCCACAGTGCCTCCTCTCTGTCTTTCCAAGCTTCCAACCCCCCAACCCTATCTGCACACTACACCAGCGTCTACATGGCAGCTGCCATCTTGCTGTGTCAGTGGCCCCCAAGCGGAGCCCGGCACAGTTCAACAGCCAGGAACTGCAGGAGAAACGGTGAGAGTGCGGCAGGGCAGAGCCTCAGAGTCAGTACAAACTGCTATGTGCTAAGCTGTTCATTAGCAGGAATATACAGACAAGAATTCACCCATTAAGACAGAAAGAAAGGCGTTTTTGCTTAGAGTGGAGGAAAGGGTTCTTTACAGTAAGGACAGTAAAGATGTGGAGTTCTCTGCCTAAAGAGGTTGTTTTTTCGGATTTTGTAGATTAATTAAAAATGCTTGGATGCTTCTTTGCATAAACAAAATATTCAAGGATATAATTGATATGTATGTAAACAGGTTGTTGGTCCATAGAGTGTAAAGAGGGAATTATTTTGCCTTCTTGTGGCATAATTGGAAAATAGTTTTCTGGGTTTTGTTTTGCCTTCTTTTGGATCAACAACAAAAAATGGTTGAACTTCATAGACTTTAGTATTTTTTCACCCTAGACAACTATATAAACTTTTCATTTAAAAACTGCACAGAGCATGTTACTAATTTAGCCCTGTATTTTCTCAAAGACATCATGGGGTATGCCATATACTATATTTTGAGCCTAACTATACAGCTATTTTTGCGCCAGGTTATTTCAAAGCCTATGGTATTTTTTAAAACTTTTTTTTATATGCACAATTTAGAGGTTTATTTTGATGGGGCATGCGATTAGCCTCTCTATTCATGGGGTATCATTAACTCATAGCACCAAGGGATGGGGTTACAGTGCCCACAAGAGAGACACTCAAGAAGCTATCTAGGAGGCAGTACAGGGAGAGGACAGCAGCAACAGCAGCTCCTGGTGCCTGCTAAATGTAAATGTATAATATTATCTTTTTATCTCTCCCAGTAGCACCAGTGACTGCATGAGAGCCAATTAAAGGAACACTATAGGGTCAGGAGTACAAATATGTATTCCTGACCCTATTTTGTTAAAAACATAATCTAGTCCTCATTTCCCCCCCTAAATATAGTGAAATCTTACTTGTATTCCAGTCTGCTGCTACCGGCTGTGCCCCTGATCTGCCTGCTTGGCTGACATCATCAGAAGTGTTGAACAAAGGCAAATCACAATGCTTTGTCATAGGAAAGCATAGCATTGGCTGAGACTGTCAAGGAGGCAGATCGGGGGAGAGCCAGCACAAGCCAAACACAGCCCTGGTCAATCAGCATCTCCTCATAGAGATGCATTAACCCCTTCCCGACCTCGGACGTATTAGATACAAAAAAAGTTGTTAACGACCTTGGACGTACCTGGTACGTCCGCGGAAAATCAGACCCAATAACTTACCTGGACCGGCAATCCGCGGTGATCCCGGTTGGAGGATGGACTGCCCGAGACCCCAGCAGTTCCCCTGCACCAGCTATGGCAACCACAGCCCTCCAGGGCCATGTGATCACCATGTTCATATGGCCGCAATAGGAGTCTGAGCTGTCAGGCAGTTCCCCAGACTCCTAAAATGTGTTAAAAAATTAAATACTAAATTAATTATATATGTATAATAAATTATAAAATAATTAAAGCATTTTATAATATATTATACATATATAATGCATATATGAGACTTCATTATAAGTGTACTTTGAGATATAAACACATATCTCAAAATACACTTATAACAATCATAAAAATGCTTTATTTTATAATATATTATACATATATAGGAAATAAAAGTGCGTGTGTGTGTATATGTATGGATATATATATATATATATATATATATTTTGTGACCGAAAGCAAGGAATTGTGCTGGAGGGAATCTATATATCTCCCCAGATTTTGCAAGGTTCCTACTTTGTGTAATTAGCCCCAAGGAAATGTGTTATGTTAAAATGAATATTGCACTTTATATAATTGTATATTTGGGCCCTGGGATGGAGCACTTGGAGAGTAGGGTGGGCCAGTGCTCCACTACACATTTTGGAAGTTGCTTGGAACCTACAGGTGAGAAGTCCAGTTCCAGAGTTTCAATGCTAATTTACCTCACCTGAAAAGGATTGTTAATTACACGTAGTGATGTCCCGAATGGTTCGCCGAACGGTTCGAGAACGGTTCGCCACGGACTCATCATTGCAAGAGAGTATTTCAATACTGCAGCAACTTGTACTGGCTCAAAAGGAAAATACAGATGCTTTATTCAAGCAAGTTGAAGCAGCACAGGCAGCAGCTCATCAATTGCTCAGAGAGGAGCAGCAGCATGCCATATGTGTCATACAGCAGGAGATCCAGAGCCTATCACAAAGGCTGACCAGGGATGCCACAGAATCACCACAATGTCCAAAGGTGATCAGAGTGAGTCACTACTTGCAAAAGATGGTATCCACAGATGATGTAGAGGCCTACCTGATGGCATTTGAGCGAACCGCTGAGCGAGAAGGTTGGCCTGCAGTGGAATGGGCAAGTCTGCTAGCACCATTTCTTACTGATGAATCCCAGAAAGCATACTATGATCTGAAGCCAGTGACTACAAAAAGCTGAAAGTAGAAATACTGGCACACCTGGGGGTGACAACAGCCGTCCGTGCCCAGAGATTTCATTCATGGACTTACAGCCTGGATAAACAGATTCGTTCACAGATGTTTGACTTGATACACCTTGCCAGAAAATGGTTGCAGCCAGAGATCAACTCACCCAGCCGCATTGTGGAGCAACTGGTGATGGAAAGATTCCTGAGAGGCTTACCTATTGGACTTCGTCGGTATGTCAGTCAAAGCAATCCCCAAACAGCATATAGCAGCGGGAGAACTGCTTCAACCTCCTGGCCAAGAGAGACCCAAGAATCAGAAAACCTACAGCCCCAGTAAATCTGGTAAGACTTTTCCAGGGAAAAGTGGGTCTTTTGATGAGAGAACAGGGTTTTATTACCCAAGAGACATTGTTAAAAGAGAAAAAGGCTTTGGGAGGTGGGAAGAGCCTACAAAGGACTCAAAAAGTACTAATTACGGTATAAAATGCTTTAAATGCAGAAACTTTGTGCATATTGCAAAAGACTGTCCTGAAAATGTTGAACCAATGGAGTGTAATTTTGGTAATAATTGGGAAGGAATTGCACTTTATTCACAGGTTGTATGTTCTGCGGAAAAAAAATGGTTATTTGAATAGTCACCCTGGATGTGAATGTGGAAGGAAAAAATATACAGGCATTGCTAGATTCAAGGATTATGGTTACACTTCTATACCAATCCTTATTATAGGATACTCATATTGTTAACTCTGAAAAAGTTGATATTGCTTGTGTGCACGGGGATATACATAACTACCCTACTGCAGATATACTTGTTAAGACCCAGTGTGTACCACTATTGGCGCACTGTGTTAAACCTTGCACATAGCCATGTTTTGGGTGGCCACCTAGGGGCTGACAAAACAAGAGAACGAGTTTTGAGGAGATTTTATTGGCCTGAAGTAATCGCAGCTATCAAAAACTACTGTTTGTCATGCCCTGAATGTCAGGTCACTGCGCCCTTTACGGCCTACCGTAGACCCCTTTAGTACCCTTGCCTGTTATTGAAGGGCCTTTTGAACATATTGCTATGGATTTTGTGGGTCCTCTGGTAAAATCCACTAGGGGGCATCAGTATATATTAGTAGTACTAGACTATGCTACCCATTACCCTGAGGCAATACCTATGCGTACAACCTCAGCAAAGTCCATTGCTAAAGAGTTAATGATGATGTTTAGCCGGGTTGGGATTCCCAAGGAGATCCTATCAGATCAGGGTACTCCATTCATGTCCAAGGTTACAAAGGAACTCTGCAAGCTCCTTCACATTAAACACCCCAAAACCTCTTTATCACCCACAAACCGATGGTTTGGTTGAGCAATTTAATAAAATGTTAAAAGCTATGCTGCGCAAAGTAACTGATAAAGATGGGAAAAACTGAGATTTTCTATTGCCCTATTTAATGTTCGCCATTAGAGAAGTACCCCAAGCTTCTACGGGTTTTGTCACCTTTTGAATTATTATATGGCAGACACCCCAGGGGATTACTTGACATAGCAAAGGAAACTTGGGAACAAGAAGCTAACCCACATCACAGTGTAATAGAACACATAACTCAGATGCAGGAACGTATTGAAGCCATTATGCCAATAGTCAAAGAACACATTCAAAAGGCTCAACAAAATCTGCAGAATAGCTATAATAAGAATGCTAGAATTCGAGTATTTCAACCAGGAGACAGAGTATTAGTCCTGGTTCCCACAGTAGAGAACAAATTCCTGGCAACTTGGCATGGACCATATGAGATTATTGAAAGAGTGGGAGAGGTAAATTATAAAGTAAGGCAACCAGGTAGAAGAAGGGAAGTGCAATTATACCATGTCAATTTGCTAAAACCATGGAAAGAAAGGGAAGTTCTCACAGGAAGTTCTCACGGTGTCTAGAGAGATATCTGCTATGCCTCACTGATGATGCCTAACAAGGCTGAAACGATCGTCTGGAGTTGCTGTGTCTCTCGTCCAGAGGGAACTTGCTTGCATTTCGGATCTGGACTACCCGTATGGGTGGGACCAGTCTGATATGTTTCAGAGATGTTCTCTCTGTAATGGCACAAGATGAGCTAAAACAAGCTTGAGTTCTGAGCGGGGACCCACCGAAGGGCAGGCTATTTCAGTTGCTGTCCGTTCTCAGAATACTCTTGCGACCCGTTTTCTTGCTCTCCATTAATGCAGAGTAGACACCTGCCTGCCCAAAACGGCAGGTTCCTACTCTGCTTTCTTGTCAGGAGGACCGGAAGCAGGGGGAGGGACCTAGGAAGCAGCTCTCCTGTCCACCCACGAGCAATCTGTGTGGAGCGTTGCTGAGCGTTACCATGGCAACGCTCCACATAGCATCGCGCGGGATGACAGGAGAACTGCAGGACCTGTCACATACTTACCACCACCGGACCACCAGGGATGGCTGTGTCCCCCCCCCCCTTCACCAAAGGTAAGAAGAAGGGGGGGGATACATATTTAATATACTTTTTTTTTTTTAAAAAAAGCTTTTTTTATCTTCCCCACCCCCTACACAGCACCCCTACTCCCCACACACACAGCACCCGTACGGCTCCACACACAGCACACCTGCCGCCCCACACACAGCACCCCTACCCCCCCACACACAGCACCTCACACACACACACAGCACTCCACACCCGTACACACAAACACATACACTGCATCCCTCAATGCAGTATGTGTGTGTGTATTCAGCAGTCTTTATGTATTCAGCAGGGTGTGTGTGTGTGTGTATTTAGCAGATTGTGTATGTACTCAGCAGTCTGTGTGTGTGTATTCAGCAGTGTGTGTGTATTCAGAGGATTGTGTGTATGTGTTTGTGTATTTAGCGGACTGTGTGTATGTATTTAGCAGTCTGTGTGTGTGTGTATATTCAGCAGTCTTTATGTATTCAGCAGGGTGTGTGTGTGTGTATTCAGTAGACGGTGTGTGTATTCAGCAGACTGTGTGTGTAGTGGAGCGCTAGTTCAACATAATCTTTCTCTGCTGGTATTCCAAGAGTTTCTCAGGACCAAGTAAGATATCACAGGTAAATAAAATAATCCACAAATATCCCATGACCTTTTCCAATAACTGGACAACACACAGTATCAGGAGCAGAACTGGATTTTAATGCCACATACTCAGCTTTCATGCAATTCTCCCATGCAAAGGAGACATTCACAGAAAATCATGCATTATCCAATCATCAGCTAGTTACAGCCCACACATTCCCTCCCCTTATCCTGGGAGATAACATGATTAACTGTACATTGGAAACACAAATTTTTACCCCATTTCTGGATGTACACCAAAACTGTATCTTACACCCATAAATTATATATCTCCTGATAGCCCTGATCTGGGTGGGCAACATACTCAAAAATCACCCAGATCGGTTCAGGGGTTTGGGAATTTCTTGGAGGTCTTCGTTTTACCGACCGCACATGAGGTATTAGCTGAAATGAGTAACGTGTTTTGGCCTTGCGGTCGGTCTCTGTCTGTGAGGTGAAAAGCATGAAATACTCCAATATAATGGGCTCTGTCTGGGTTCGTATGATTTCCCCTCATTCGTGTGCATCTTTTCACCGAACGCCGGGCCTTTCATATGTTTTCCCACGAACAGGTGGACGTATCTAGGTCAATTGAAGTGAAAGGAAATAACGATAGGGGAGGTCAATTAGTGCCACACTCCTCTCCGGGGTGGTCTGGTTGTTCGGTATTTTGTTCATTTGTCAAATGATATAACTCCAGGTGGTTCACAGTCATTTCTTACCGAACAACCAGACGAATGACACAACATATAGAGTGTAACTGGGATCTTTTTCCAAGGTACTGAACTGGGGAGAAGGGAATAAAATATTTCACCAATTAGGGGTAGGGACAGCCAACAAGAATATGATGAGTAGCAACGTACAGTCCGCTACAGTGTGTTTGTATTACCAGTCTGACTGTGTGTTTGTATTTAGCAGTCTGACTCTGTGTATGTATTAAGCAGTCGGTGTGTGAAGGTGTTCAGCAGTGTGTGTATGTTTTGCATTTGTTGGAGATATTAATAAATATAAGCTTAATTTTATCTATTTATATCATTATTTACAATTTGTATAATTGAACTCTCTGTTGTGTTCTTTTTTTTAAAACAAAAGATGTTAATTAGTTCGGACAACTGTACGA
>OW240916.1:175046601-175071110 GCA_933207985.1 Pelobates cultripes | reverse complement strand
CCCCACACACTGCACATTTCACACACACACTGCACCCCTCACACATACCACTGCTCCTATGCCCTATATCCCAGCAGATCCCAGGTAAGTTGTCAAACTGTTCTTAAACGTTTGACTACTTACTCTGGGATGGGGTCCTGGCACTACTGGCACCATACAAGTAGAAAACGGATCAGCGCTGTGTGATATGAACAAACAGAAAGCAGCAACCTATAAATATGAGGTTCCCTCTAAAGTCCTCAAAGGAGAAATGGCAAAAACAAGAATAATAGGTTGCGCTACAAAAAAGCAAATAGACAGAAATGTATATATAAAAACAGTTTAACACATAAATACAGAAAAATATATAAAAAAGAGAAATATATAAAAAATAATAGTCCAAATAGTAGATATTGTAAGTTGATAAATAATGGTTGTAGTATTTGGTATATTTCTCTTACAAGTTCCAGTAGGTGTATAGTAGTAGTATGTCCAATAGGGAAAATAGATCTTCTAATCTTTAGAGGAGTCTTGGCTCGATGATAGACATGGAAAAAAGAAAGACAACAAAGACGATCCAATAGTGTAGACTGTCTGTTGATAGGAGAAATAATAAATAGGTAATACACTCACCTATATTAGAGCATAGACTTGCTCTAGTATATTGGGCATTCAGTGGCGTTTGTCCCCCACTGGTAGGGTATAGGTGAAGATGATCCCTCGGTTTTAAAAAGGAGATAAAAGCAAAATATAGTGCTCACTGGATATGAGTAAATTAAATAAAAGAAAGGAATAAAAATACTCACATATGGATGAGCAGGGTAAACTGCTCAATATAACCGCATAGGTGGTACAATCCCCACCTAGGATTCTTGGTCTTGTGTAGGCTCCAAGATGGTATGTGACCAGGTAATGACAAATTTTAAGAGTGAGATAAAAAAGGTTATATGGCAAAATTGTTATAAAAAGCCACTATTCCTTTATTAGTACAATATAAAATATAAAAAATAGCCAAAACGCGTTTCGCCACACAGGGCTTTATCAACTGGCAATAGTGCCAGTTGATAAAGCCCTGTGTGGCGAAACGCGTTTTGGCTATTTTTTATATTTTATATTGTACTAATAAAGGAATAGTGGCTTTTTATAACAATTTTGCCATATAACCTTTTTTATCTCACTCTTAAAATTTGTCATTACCTGGTCACATACCATCTTGGAGCCTACACAAGACCAAGAATCCTAGGTGGGGATTGTACCACCTATGCGGTTATATTGAGCAGTTTACCCTGCTCATCCATATGTGAGTATTTTTATTCCTTTCTTTTATTTAATTTACTCATATCCAGTGAGCACTATATTTTGCTTTTATCTCCTTTTTAAAACCGAGGGATCATCTTCACCTATACCCTACCAGTGGGGGACAAACGCCACTGAATGCCCAATATACTAGAGCAAGTCTATGCTCTAATATAGGTGAGTGTATTACCTATTTATTATTTCTCCTATCAACAGACAGTCTACACTATTGGATCGTCTTTGTTGTCTTTCTTTTTTCCATGTCTATCATCGAGCCAAGACTCCTCTAAAGATTAGAAGATCTATTTTCCCTATTGGACATACTACTACTATACACCTACTGGAACTTGTAAGAGAAATATACCAAATACTACAACCATTATTTATCAACTTACAATATCTACTATTTGGACTATTATTTTTTATATATTTCTCTTTTTTATATATTTTTCTGTATTTATGTGTTAAACTGTTTTTATATATACATTTCTGTCTATTTGCTTTTTTGTAGCGCAACCTATTATTCTTGTTTTTGCCACTACTGGCACCATAACCACTACACTGACTGTAGTGGTTATTGTGCCTGGATTATTTCTTTAAATAATCTACAAGTGCCACTCCCAAGATCAGGCTCTGGATCCGCCCCTGGGCAGCCCAGGAATGAAAATTAACCCCGTCATGGCATACCATTCTTAAAAGTAGACAACCCACGGTATTCAAAATGGGGTATGTCCAGTCTTTTTTTAGCAGCCACTTAGTCACAAACCCTGGCCAAAATAAGCGTGTATATTATTTATTTATTTTTGCATTTTTCACACATAAACTGACATTTCACTGATGATATTATCAGTCTAATACATTTTACTGCTCTAAAACACTCATATTTGTGTAGAGTAATGTCTCACAAGTACAACAGTACCCCTCAAGTACAGGTTTTATGGTGATTTGGAAAGTTACAGGGTCAAACATAAGATTGGCCAATTTCTGTTTTTGTAAATTGCTATTTGCCAGATTGGCTATGTTGCCTTTGAGATGGTAAGGCAGCCCAGGAATGAAAATTAGCCCCATCATGGCATACCATTTGTAAAAGTAGACAACCCAGGGTATTTCAAAATGGTGTGTGTCCAGTCTTTTGTAGTAGCCACAAACACTTGCCAAAGTTAGCGTTTATATTTGTTTTTTGCATTTTTTTACAAAAAAATTGTGATTTCATCGTTGTGATAAGTTTTGCTGTTTTAACCCCCTAAGGACTGAGCCAAATGTACACATTTTGATCAAAATAAAACGTAAAACAAAACTTGGAATTTGACTATATGTCTGTTCAACCGTAATTCACCTCTTTCATATTGAGTGCACCCACACTTATTATATATAATTTTATTCAGGAAAAATAGGGCTTTTATTTAACATCATATATTTAACTATGAAACATAATTTAATATGAATAAAAAATGAAAACGTTTGAGAAATTAAGATTTTTAAACATTTGTTTAGTTCTGCATGAAATTTTAACTGTGAATGTCATCATACTGTTTGCTTTTACTGCAATAAAATACACATATTTGTATTCAGCGATGTCTCATGTGTAAAACAGTACCTTCTATGTACAGGTTATATGGTGTTTTGGGAAGTTACAGGATCAAATATAGCATGTTAAATTTTTCAATTTTTTCACATTGAAATTCGCCAGTGACCCTCATGTACAGGTTTTATGGTGTTTTCAAAAGTTACAGAGTCAAATATGAGGATTGTGTTTCAGTTTTTTCACATTAAAATTAGCCAGATTGAAATTTGCTCCAGAAGCATAGTTTAATCCCAGTCTGTGAGAACCAATGGACACATACACCTAAGATAAAAGGCGACTAGGCAGTGTGAATTTTAAAGCAAAGCCTACCCGTGGCTTAGACAGGCACTATCATATCGATCAGTCAGATAATACCCAGACGCAAGTCTATACTTAACAGGAATCTCGCATGGTGGCCATTACGCACACTAGCCCTTGCTCCCTAACCTGAAGGTCTCCTTCCGAACATAATCTCTCACACGCCCGTTGGCACAGTGCTAGACCATTAACCACCCTGCTCATACAAATATAAAAATGTGCAAAGTTATTCCTGCCATACAAATGTATTTATATGTCTACCAAACTCCTGGCGATAGTTGTTGTGGCATCGCTAGAAAACTGTTACTTACCTAACCTATGCACGAAAAATAAAGAATTAAAAAAAAAAATTAGCCAGATTGGTTACGTTGCCTTTGAGACCGTATGGTAGCCCAGGAATAAGAATTACCCCTAATTAGCGTTAATATATGTTTGTGTGTGAAAAATGCAAAAAACTAATTTGAACACCAATTTTGGCCAGTGTTTGTGACTAAGTGACTACTACAAAAGAATGGACATACCCCATTTGCAATACCTTGGGTTGTCTACTTTTGCAAATGGTATGCCATCATGGGGATAATTTTTATTCCTGGGCTACCGGTCTCAAAGGCAACGTAACCAATCTGGCGAATTTTAATGTGAAAAAAATGAAACGCAAGCCTTATATTTGACTTTGTAACTTTTGAAAACACCATAAGACCTGTACATGGGTACTGTTATACTCAGGAAACTTCGCTGAACACAAATAGTAGTGTTTCAAAACCGTAAAACGTATCAGAACAATTATATCGTCAGTGTACATGGCGTTTGTGTTTGAAAAATGCAAAAAACCTGACTTTCACTGATGATATCATAGTTGTAATACATTTTACTGTTTTAAAACACTAGTATTTGTGCTCAGGGAAGTCTCCTGAGTAAAACAGTATCCCCCATGTACAGGTTTTATAGTGTCTTGGAAGGTTACAGGGTTAAATATAGTGCTAGCAAATTAAATTCTCAGGACTTTCAGCCTTGGTTATCAGGCAAGTCCCGCAAATTGTAATTAATAGAATTACTTAATTATGTAAAAATATTACATAAATATATACGTAGAATATTTATATATATATATATATATATATATATATATATGTGTGAATATATATGAATATATATATATATCATTTTTTTAAATAATTTTTATTTATATATAGGTATATATATAGTGATATATACATATATATTTATGTATATCGATATATATATTATTTTGTTCTAAGTGTATTTTGTTATCAATAAATATATATATATATATATATTTTGATATCAAAATACAGTTAGAATGAAATTACACATATATATATTTTTACTATATATTTTTACGTGTATTTTTATATTTTTATATATATATATATAATTATATATATATATATTAATATTAAAATACACTTATACAGTGTATGTGTATGTACGTGTAAGTGTATATATATATTTAGATCATATATATAATATATATATGATCTAAGTATATATTATTTTATTTTAAACTGTATTAAACCTTTTATTTAACTTTTTACAGGCAGCAGGGGGACTACCTGTCATTCCAGGCACTCCCCCTGCCGGCACTGCTATAGACGGCTATTCCGTCCATGTGATCATGAGGTCAATCACATGGCCCAGGAGGGCCGGATCAGCAGCAGGGGGACTCCCTGGGATGCCAGGTATGTCTCTCTCATTGTGATCACTAGTTTGGAAATGCAGACGAGCAGGTAAGTCCCCTTGACAGCATGGATGTGCTATGCCGGCCACTGACGTCCCCAAGTACGACATAGAACTCCCGCCATCCTTAAGGGGTTAAACATTCATATTTGTGTTCAGCAAAGTCTCTTGAGTATAACAATACCCCCCATGTACAGGTTTTATGGTGTTTTGGAAAGTTACAGGGTCAATATAGGGCTTGCCCAATTCAATTTGCCAGAATGATTGGTGTGCTGGGTCAATGTTGCCTCTTGAGACCAAATGGTAGCCCAGGAATGTGAATTAACCCCATCATGCCATACCATTTTCAAATGTAGACAACCCAGGGTATTGCAAATGGGGTATGTCCAGTCTTTTGTAGTAGTCACAAACACTGGCCAAAATTGGCGTTCAAACGCTGGCCAAAGTTAGTGTCTTTATTTGTTTTTTGCATGTTTTTAAACAAAAACTGCACTTTTACTGGTGATATCATCGCCGTGATAACTTTTCCTTTTTAGAACCCTCATATTCATGTTCAGTGAACTCTCCTGAGTATAACAATACCCCCCATGTAAAGGTTTTATGTTGTTTTGGAAAAGTTACGGGGTTAAATATAGGGCGTGCCAATTAAATTCTCTGGACTGTGACCCTGGGTTTTCAGGCAGGTCCCTCAAATTATAATTAATTAAATCAAATAATTATGTAGTTAATAGTAAAAAAATATATGTATAATGTGTGTGTGTGTATATATATATATCTATACACTATATATATATTCTAAAGTGTACCTTTCATTTGGCTCTATTCTTTCCTTTTTTTGTTTCGTATTTGGTTTTAGTACCACACTTAAGAGCCTAGTCAAATTGATTATAGATCATGTCAACTTTCTTAACAAGCGTGGTAAATCCTGATCCTGGGTCTATTGACATAAATAATGTCTTCTCACTAAATCCATTAAACACAGTACCTAGTAATGATATGAGTGAAGTATTCTTCCTCATTCAGAAATTATACCAACAACAGATAAAGGGATATTGGGAACTAGTGAGTTTGAAACAGTATATAGATCAGAAACTTATACCACGGGGACTCAGACCCGAGATCCCATTACCTGACAAAGTTACCACTGAAGAGCAGACCCAAGAATGGAATAGCATTTTACTGGAATGCTCAGCAAAATTAATGCAATTTTTAATCAAACTTGAGTCACAAAATTTAGAGATCACTAATCAGAATTTAGAAAAAGAACTATTGAATGTGAAAACTTTTAAAGATCAATCAGAGTTTCCTCTCATGGAAAATAAATTACAAAAAAATCTAGATTCCTTTAAGAAACACATTAAAGAGAAAAAACATTTGAAATTTCTCAGAGACCATAAAGATTTCAAAGAGGGGAACATTTTCCGTGTAAAAAGAAAAGCAAGAACCCGTACCTTTAGTAGAAATAGTTCTACATCAGGTAATACAGACTGGATGGACTCAGATTCGGGCTCATCCAGATCGTATAGCAACCAGAGAAACAGAAACTACTCGAATCAGACTAGGGGTAGAAGCATTCTTAAAAAACCCAATAGAGCCGTAACTTTTCCAGTCAACTCAGAATCTGGGAATCACGATACTACTAAACAAACAGAGAGGTTAGAAAAACCTTCCTCTTCTCCTTTTTTAGAGGAGGATTGGCCACTTCCATCAGGTGGCAGACTAAGGGATCGGAAAAAATGGGGATACAAACCAGACAAAAGAACCAATCTGACCCAATAATTAGTGATGTTAATCAAATAATAAATTCGTCGACATTTACACTTAAAACACATCACCTTTCACTTCTTAATAAAGGCTTGTCCTTTGTACCTACCCCTATTCCCAATAAATTTGACTGGATAAAAGACACAAATCTATTTGGCAGAAAACTGGCTTTGAATGTGGTACACAAGAGGAAAAATCAAAAACTGGCCAAGGAAGCTGGTTTTTCAAATATTGATTATCAGCATTATCAAACATTACTATCCTTACTTAATGAACAGGATTTAGCTCAACCACTTACCAATCTTAAGCCAGAAAGCTGGTTCACCCCAAATCTCAAGGAAGTCTCAAGTGTAGATCTATTTGTAAAAATGACCACTAATGAAATTGAATCTTTAGAAATTCCCGCTAGATGTGAGGATAATCTAACTATAGCGGAGAGAAGAGCTTTGACAGAACTTAGTCACGAACCAAATTTGGTCATCAAGGCGTCTGATAAAGGTGGTAATGTGGTCCTTTTGGACAAAGGTAATTGCATTGAGATGTGCATGGAACATCTTCAAGATGAACAACATTATAGCCTTCTTCCAAAGGACCCCACCACAGAATTCTTAATTGAACTAAAAAATATTTTGGAAGCAGCAGAATTGGATGGCATTATTACTAGGGAGGAATATAAATTCATCATCCCTAATATGACTCCAACAATTGCCACCTTCTATTGTCTTCCCAAAATCCACAAGAATCCAGTTAAACCTCCAGGCAGACCAATTATTTCAGGAAATGGCTCCATCACTGAGAGAAGCAGCCAATTCTTGGAGAAATTATTACACCCTTTGGTCATTAAGTTAAAATCCTATCTTCAAGATACCAAACAAACATTGTTACTACTTGAGGATCTTGTAGTTCCTCCCTACTGTATGTTGGGCAGCCTAGACGTTGTAGCTCTCTACAACAATATTCCACACAATATAGGTCTTCTAGCCACGTCGTACTTTCTCAATAAAACACCAGGCTTTACAGCAGTACAAACTAATTTTATTATCAAACTTTTGGAATTTGTACTCACTCATAATTTTTTTGTCTTTAATGGACAATATTATCTACAACTCAAAGGGACAGCTATGGGTACGGCGTGTGCTCCCAGCTACGCCAATCTTTACTTGGGCTGGTGGGAGGAGACCATTTTGCCAGCTATCACCAGAGACCAGTATGACACATGTATCTATAGCTGGCATCGATACATTGATGACATACTGGTCTTTTGGCTAGGATCTGTCGATAAATTCCAAGAACTGGTCAGAGATCTGAATGACAACACCATTGGTCTACAACTCACACATGTGATAGACTCTGAACATTTGGTGTTTCTAGACCTCAATATTACAGTCTTGGAAGACGGGAAGGTAGAAACCGAACTTTTTAGAAAAGACACAGCAACCAACAGTCTACTAAACTGGACCAGTTACCATCCAGTCAAATTAAAGTCAGGAATACCTTTCGGCCAGTACTTGCGCGCTAGGCGCAATTGTTCCACTGAAACATCTTTTCAAAGGGAAGCCAACAAATTAAGAACTATGTTTAAACAGAAAGGCTACCCAAATAGAATTCTGAAACGAGCCTACCAACGAGCACTACTAACAAATAGAAGTGAAAGCTTAAGGTCTTGCAAACTTAAGTCAGAAACGAAAATAACTCGCTGTGTAGGCACTTATGATTTATATTGGGACAAAGTACAAAAAATAATGACACATAACTGGCCAATACTTCAGCATGACATAGATCTGGCTGACAATATCGACAGTTTTCCTCAAATCACGGCACGCAGGGCAAAAAATCTGAGAGACATTTTGGTTCACAGCCACACTGAACCCACTAAACCATCACAATCCACCTGGTTAACTCAGACTACTGGAATCTATCGCTGTGGACATTGTAAGGCATGTAAATTCATAAAACCCACCAAAACGATAACAAGTTTTATAACAAAAAAAGAATACAAAATTAAGGAATTTATCAACTGTAATTCCACTCGGGTTATTTATTTAATTACATGCAGCTGTGGCATTCAATATATAGGCAAAACTTACCAGCAATTAAAAAGAAGGATACTACAACACATTTGTTCTATTACCAACTTAAACATCTCGACTCCAGTAGCAAACCATGTTCGGAATTTTCATCAGGCGGATCCAACACATCTTACATTTCAAGCATTGGAGAAATTAACCTTAAACACCAGGAAAGGGAATTTTAATAAAATACTCCTAATGAAAGAGTCTAGATGGATCTATTTTTTAAAAACATTAGCACCTGATGGTTTGAACGAAGAGTTCAATTTTACCCCCTTTATACATAATTAATGATTAGTCTAATACTGAACCCAGACTTCTCTGGCCTTCTTATATTACGGCCAGGCTATAATGGATCCACTTTACATCAACTTTATACCAATAATTCTAATACCTGTTTAGCCTTATTCATAAAAATATATATCATCTTTTTAGGCTATTGTACCAGTATATTCATTTGTGGTGTTTAGGCTATTTAGAATGGCAGATAATTTTTTCTCCATTTCAGCTACATACTTATCAACCATCCGTGTTTGATTGTACACATATATGTATTTTTTTCTTGATGATAAGATACATTATGTATTATATATTATTCATATTAGTTATGTTGGTCGCTTTTTTCTCCCTATATGCACACTAGCAAAATTCTTAGGAATCTTATTACATCTATTTCTTTAAAAATGGTTATTTTTCTTTAAGCATTACGGGATGCTAAAATTCATCATAATCTTTAGGAATCTGATTACTTTTATTTTCTTAAGAATGCATCTTTTTCTTTAAATACTACTGCATGTCTATTCAGTCACGAACCTGACAGAGTAAGGGTTAATTAACCCCTCTTGAAACAAGTTTGATTCTGTTACAATACTAATTAACATGCACCAATCAGGAACTGTTGATTAACCAATAGAAACCTTTCCTTACCGATTTAAACCAGACGCAGTGTACCGACCGGTTCCCCTCTGACGAGCCAGGTCGGGCGAAACGCGCGCGTCAGGGCGCTATACAGTACTTCCCCCACGATCGGGGGTGAAGTACTTTGATCTGCAACCGTGCTAATTGATTTCTATCACTTCTTATATTTATTTATTTTTTGAGTGTGCGTTCGATTTTTTATAGCACTCTCTGCTAGGAATTTTCTTAGTGATAGATAGATATATATACCAGTGGGATTAGCGTTAGGTGCCCTTGAAGGCACAGTTTTCAGCACAGCTTTAGCTTTATTTCAGTATAGGACTTTCTCAGCTTGTTCACAGGTACTCCTATTACGCTTTCCATCGCTATTTGGAGAGCCTTACCATCGTTATTTTTTACCTATTCAGCTGTCTCTATTAGGATCATAGGCAGGTGCCCTCGAAGGCACAAGCTCTATAATTAACGACTTATTTTTAAACTACAGAATTTAGGGCAAGTTACCTTATATTGAGCTGTACCATTATTCTAACGGTTATCTTTATGCCTAACCTATTCCGTGTGAGCGGGATGACTGTTGGATACGGTCATTCATTGCCGAAGTAGCAACACGAAGCTAGTATCAATCTACGGTTGCTACTTTGTACCTTTAGACTCCTCTCTTCCAATATAGTTGAAGTAGTCTAAGTGATATATTTAGTTCTATTATTAATATATTGAATTTTTCTACTCACCTGGAGTCTCTGCCACATTGTTGCTAATATATTTGGCGAGACCCATATTATTCTGCTTTGTATACAAAGCTGTGCTTTTTGTCTTTGTTTTATATCTCTATATTATAAAATCATCTTTTATAACACTGGTTACAATCGCTGAGCACTTGTTATAGCTGTATTAACCGCTGACATCCATTAACAATTACTTTGAATTTTGGTCATATCTACCAAGTGGCCCGGCGATTGTTTTCCAGTCCTGATACAATAGACCAATTCCACTGGTTGTTATTTAATTCTTTTTTATTTTCTTTCCAAATTTGCACATTTGTTTGGGTAGTTATTGAAGCACACTTTTTTGTGGTTTTCACCAGTGTACACTAGTATGTCTTTGGTTTTAACATTAACATTAATAAAATTTATTTATTTATTATTATTCTTTTTTATTGACTATATTTCAGTGGTATACTTTGTTCAATAGTGTATCTTCCCAGCAATATTGCTTGAGATTGATATACCTACTATTGTACTTTATTTGCTCTGTATCTTGTACTTAGCATATGTAGGTACACCCTCTGTTTTTCTTGTTATATTTCATCTGGGGTTACCCCCCGCTTTCTAAAGTGTACCTTTCATTTGGCTCTATTCTTTCCTTTTTTTATCTATATATATATATATATATATAAAAAATGTAAATTTATATTATATTAAACTAAGTACGTCCGCGGTCCTTAAACACCGTTTTTTTGTCGGACCTACCTAGTACATCCACGGTCGTTAAGGGAATATAAGTATTTATAACTACATTCTAAATGTATTTTGATTTAAATATATATGTATATTAATATCAAAACACAGTTAGAACAAATTTAAACTGCTTTATAATTTTAAAACATTTCTATTTTTTTATGTTTTCATTTGTTTAAATGTATTTATTATTTTTATTTTATATATATATATATATATATATATATACAATTCTTAATGTCATTCTAAGTGCACTTTAGTATTAATATATATATAAAATATATAAAATTAATATTAAAATACACTTTTAATAATGGTGTATGTGTGTTTATGTGCATGTAAAAGTACTTAGATCATATTTATATGATCTAAGTACTTTTTATATACTTTATAAGCTTTTTTATAACTTTTAATAACTTTTGAAACTTTTTTGCAGGCTTTAGGGGGACAGCCTGAGAGCTCAGACAGGCCCCCTGCTGGCACTGCACAAGCCAGCTATTATGGCCATGTTATCGTGAGGACCCCACGATCACATGGCCCGAGAGGGCCGGATTGGGCAGTGGGGGTCTGCATGAGCTCCCAGGCAGAACCCGGGATCACAATGATCTGCGGGGGATCGCCGGTGGGGAATCGCCAGCGATCAGGTAAGTGGCGATTTCCTAAATGACGTACCAGGTATGTCCGCAGTCGCTACCAACCATTTTTTTGGTGGACGTACCTGGTACGCCATTGCTCAGGAAGGGGTTAAATGTTTCTATCATATCCCCCTTGTCTCGTCTTTTCTCTAAACTATACATGTTAAAATCCTTTAACCTAAGATCCTTTAATCACAGAGCCTATTATGGGAAATAAGGCTTAGAAAGACTTGCACACACTGTGTGTGCACTCCATACATTGTTTAACTTATAGACTAGGAAGAATTGCTTCCTCTGATGTATCTGAAGGGCATAGAATTATACCTGTAAGTAAATATTATTATTATTATTATGATATTTATGTAGCGCCATCAAAGTCCGCAGCGCTTTACAATGGGTAGACGAACAGACATGTAGTTGTAACCAGACAAGTTGGACACACAGGAACAGAGGGGTTGAAGGCCCTGCTCAATGAGCTTACATACTAGAGGGAGTGGGGTAAAATGACACAAAAAGGTAAGGATAGTATTAGACTAGTGACTGTTGCAGAAGAGGAATCAGTCAGGAGCTATTAACAGTTTAATTGATATGCTTTTATGAAGAAGTGGGTTTTTTAACGATTTTTTGAAGGAGTGGAGACTGGGTGAGCATCTAACGGAGGAGGGAAGTAAATATGTACATGGATGCACAAGATCCCCATTGCATCACGGTTTCTATGGTGCTTGGAGTGCCTTTAATGTCATTATTAAGCAACTATATTCCACTCACTAAATAGTATTACCACCTAGATTCCGAAATATAACATCCCTAGAAACCTGTAGGAAGGATAAATTTGAAATTCAAGTCCTCTGTCAAAAGACCAGCATTAGGTAAATCAAAAAAAATAATTCAAAAAGACAATTTTAGGTCCTAAACTGTTAAATTAACACTACCAGTGGCGCAGCAGAGAGCTTAAATTTGTTGCATTCTGCAGCAGCACTGAAATAATATAAAAAAGTATACTTAAAAACCTAGTATAAAATGCAAATAAGACAAGGATCCAGCCAGTATCAAGAATGGTTGTATAAAGCAAGCATTCAGGGTACCTCCCCTATGGTAAGGGGGTATGTTCCACTGTTGATGATAGCTTTAATCTGGATACCAGGAAGATCACACACTCCAAACGGTATAGATGTAGAAAAAAATAATTTATTGGCATATTTGTTAAAATAATATGGTTTAAAAAGCCGTCCTACGCGTTTCGTTCCCTTTAGGAAACCTCGGGCATCAATATTATAAATTCAATAAAATACACTAAAAGACCAATCAAGTGTACCAACACGCCTAATTTCTCCCTCCCCTTAAGTAAGGTGTATTCTGGAAGTCCATTGGTGGTATGGTGGGGTCTTTGTCATCTTCTTCTGTCATTGGGCTAATTTTTCGTTGGCAGATTACCTCTGTGTGTCTTTTCCTCAGCTGTTCATATTTGCCGATCGATATTGCGCAGCAAATTGGGTGTCTCTCTATCTTCCCTTGATGTCGCACTTCCGTGCATTCCACCGTTTCGAGGGTATTTTTTTGATAATTATTCCCCAAATATTTTTGGTTTTTCTTTTGAACAGGTGTACTACATATATTATTTATTATTTTTTATTTCTTTTTTAAGACACTTTAATAAACCCAAAAACAAATATGTTACATATTCCACCTATGACCCCTATGTTTTTATCTCGAAGATATTTGAGTCTAAGGAACATTCCAATTAATTATTTAATCCAAAAAACATACCAAAGCTATATCAACATTGAGCCCTATAATAAGGGGTTAAAGTTTGCAACTTATGAATCCAGAATGTTTCTCTCTGAGCCAGGTTTTTATCCTTATTGCTCCCCCTCCAATGTGGTGAGATTCTCTCTATACCCACACAGGTTAAATCTTTTAATATGAAGGCTGGACACGAATTACAATGGACTGGTGCTGAGCTAGACATTAGTCCTTTTTTTGATATTATTAATAAGTTCCATTGCTCTAACGTTAAAAACCTAGGGCTAGTTTTCATGCTTGTCAAAATCATTTAGCAGGTTGGTATCAGTGGGGATTACTAGCAATTTCCATGCTCCAAATGTTTTTTTTTTAGACAATCTTTATTTTTATTTTTTCATTTGTATATATGCAAAACAAGGGCAGGTACGCCAATTAAATGTTCAGCCACGCACAGGTGGATTATGCTGTTAACAACATTAATGTATAAGAACAATAATAGTGGGCATACAATCACCGTCTTTTAATGTACCTTCTCTTAAATTTTAGCAAATGTGACATGGGTCATTGGGATCTGAATTGCCATGGTGAGCATCCTATTGTAGGCCAGGACCTCAGGATAAGGGTGAATAATGGTAATCATAGTACAGAAATATGAAGGCATTAGAGAGTAAACTATTCAGTAAGTACAGTATTTAAATTAACTGTGACTGATAGGAGAGACAGTTCAAGCCGGCAGTAACCAATATGCATTTTAGATGTGATTAACATTGGAAAACCATCAACAACCTACCATTCACCTCACCACTCATTCTATCCGTCTCCTAGGCCAGCTCTAGGCCGGCGAGCCTTTGTTGGTCTGACAAAAAGCAGGAAGGTCACTGTGCGCTGTATCACCGTAAGGGGAATAGTGTAATTGTATCTGGTGATGGGCTGTGTAACCCTTTGAAACTCATGTAAGTTCTCAGATAGGTGCTAGGTGGCGAAACTGCAGGGCACGTTTTTTTCAATATGGTCGCGCGAGACAAAGGAGGCAAAATAGTCTTGGTCTGCCCCTACCCCATCACTCCAGGCCCCCACGGCTCCCCTCCCACCCCGGGGAGACCTGTAGGTGTTAAGAGAAGAAGGGAGGGAGGAAAGAGGAAAAGGTAAGGAGGGCAGAGGAGAGAGAGAAAAAAACAAAACAAAAACAAAAAACCCCTACAAGTTAGTGGGTCATTTAACTTTTTACTAAGTACACCTATATCAGTCAAGTTTAGGGTAGCCCCTTTTTAGTCTCTGGCCAGGGCCTGGTTGACACCACTGAGGAGAGACAAACAACCCCCAATGTTCCGATCCAGTATAGAGTATAGGGACCACTGCGGGTCTCTGCACATGAAGAGAGAAGGCCCTTAATTCTGGATGGGTAGGTGTTTCGCCATGTGGGAGCACCAGGGAGCCCACGTCAAGGTACATTTCTCCGAGGGTCCCCGCAGGGTGGCCGTGAGGGACACCATGTTGTATATTTCTTCTACTTTGTCCATCCATTGAGTCATGGTTGGTGAGTCTGTCGTGCGCCACTTGAGCGGGATGAGAAATCTGGTGGCATTCAATAAATGTCTCATAAGGGAGCGCTTATATGCAGAGAGAGAAAGCATTGTGTGATGCTATTACATTTGTAGGGGTTGGAATGACAAATCTGAGTCTAGGATTTCAGTGATCTTGGAATGTATTTGCTGCCAGTAAGGCATAATATTGGCACACATCCACCAGATGTGAAGGTCTGTCCCCACCTCAATTTCGCATGTCCAGCAAGTGTCAGGAAGGTCACTATTCATACGGTGAAGTTGAGCCAGTGTTCTACACCAGTTACAAAGTAGTTTATAGTTGAGCTCTTGCACTTTCGTGCTGACTGTGCCTTGATGTGCCAAAATATGTATTTTTTTCCCATTGCGAATCAGTTAGTGTGCAGCCCATGGCCTGTTCCCAACGGGACATATATTTTGGTGGCATGCGCAGCGTGGAGGTAAGTGAGTAGATGATCATTATCCCCTTCTGAAGATGGTCTCTAGAGCCCTTCAAATGAACTCAGTTCCCTGTGGACGAGGTGCTTGCCTGTGATGGCCTGTGATGGCCTGGAATTTGGTGGTACCTTATGTGATGCCGTTAGGAGCCAGCTCTGATAGGGGCCTGAGGTTCGTATCTGAGCAAAATTGTTTCAGATATGTCCAATTTGAACCCCCTAGCCCGACACATCCCCTGATGTCAGTTCGTCCGCTATATCAGGATTATGAGTAATTGATGTGAGGGGGACGGGATCGTGGTGAGCATACAAGTTATCCTCACGGTCATCCACACATTCAGGGTAGCCAGAATAAAGGGAAATCATTGAAGGTCCCCGTGCACCGTCTCGGGAATCCCATCTAGGTGGTTAAAAGCAATTTTAATCGGCTCGGAGTGCGGAGCTCACTCAATGTGCGTCTTTTCTCATGGATATCTAGGCCACACCCCCTCCATGCTCCAAATGTTAAACTTCAATAACTCCCATACAGATTAATAAGAGACACAAAATGCTAAGTAGCATACATTTATCCATGTTATCTGATAAAGTTGTCATGATCTGACCAAAAATTATGCCTGCCTCAACTAGGAATAAAGAGAAAGAAGTTAAATCCGGCTCTGTCACCTTTTGGGGCCTTTGCATATTGTGGGTTGTGTTATCCCAGGACCAGCAAAAGTTGTACTTACCTAATACTGTGCCCCCCATCTTTAATCTTTAGCTCATGATTCTTTATCTGCCAGGTAGCTCCACCTTTTGTCAAGGTAGGCATTTACCATAAGACAAAGTAGTCTCTACTTTCTCTTATGATATATTTTGACTGCATAGGAATTTTAATGACATTTCAATACAATCTTTGTGACCATTTCATAAATATCAAGTATCTCTTTTGTATGATTTGCTCAGATTTGTTAAGGGTGTGACAGAGCTGCTTTAAAGACCACAAACTCTCCTCTATCCTGGTAGAGTTGCTATAACTGGGATATTCTCCCTTTTCTTTATATCCAATTTGTAAAGTAAAAATGGTAGTATAGGTGCAGGCATGAGCACAGTGCTGTCTAGCACTGGGGTGCCCAAGGCAGCTGCCTCGTTTGCCCTCTGCCTGCAACAATGTCTTTTAGGATTGCCGATAGTAAAGAAATAGTTGTGGACAGCGGGCCCGCACACTAAGGAAGCCCATCAGGTGGCCCAATCGCTTAAGGCCACCAGGTGAGCCTTTATCTGCAGGTGCCTAGTCGTGTGCTGTGGCCCTTAAACAGCGCGACTGAGCCCCTTGCTTATCAGCAGCATGGGAGAAAGTGACAGCCGATCACTTCTTCCGAGCTAACTCAGAGCAGCATGGGACGGAGGAGGCCAAGCCTAGCTCCCAACCATTCTAGCCAGCACACTGGACCCCAGGGAAGCAATGTGTATCTTTGTTTGGGTGTCAGTATGTGTGTGTGTTTGTGCTAGTATGTCTATCAGTGTGTATGTGTTTGTGTGTCAGTATGTCTGTCAGTTTATGTGTTTCTGAGTGTATCTGACAGTGTGTCTGTGTCAGTATGTCTGTCAGTGTATGTCTCTCTGTGTGTGTCTGAGTGTGTGTTTCAGAATGTCAGTGTGTCTGTCTAGCTGTGTGTCAGTGATGTCTGCCAGTATATGTGTCTGTGTATCTGTATGTTGTCATTGTGTGTATCAGCATGTTGTCATTGTGTGTATCTGTATGTTATCAGGCTGTGTATCTGCATGTGTGTCAGTCTGTGTGTCTGTGTATCTGCATGTGTGTCAGGTTATGTATCTGTGTGTCTGTATGTGTATCATTGTGTGTATCTGTGTCATGTATCTTTGTGTCTATATCCGTATGTGTGTCAGTGTGTAAATGTGACTCTATATTTTCTTGTGTGGCAGTGTGTGTGGCATTGTATGTGTATATGTGCATACATCTCAGCATTCAAATACCCACACTACCCACAAATACACCACAGCATACAAACTTCAACACTGCATGCAAACAGACTCCTGCATTGAAACGCTAACACTACATGCAAACATACCTCTGTGTTAAACACCAGAATTAAGTATAAAAAACCTTAAAAAATTAACACTACACATAAGGCATGCTTGTAATCAAACACCAACACCACATGCAAACACATCCCTACATTCACACATACATACTCCATACAAAAACATACTTACATTCAAACACACAAACACTGTTCAGTGCTAAATACAACCCTGTAAGCATGGGAAAATGGTAGACCCCAGTGTTAAGACCTGCAGTGGTTATGGTGCTGCGATCTTCTGTTCCCTTTCCCAACAGCTGAGCATACGTGATTATAGCTGCAGCAGGGAGTAGAGGAATAAGGTAGATGAAATGCAGTTCCAAGGTGATTCTTCCCAGCAAATAGAATATCCCCCAAACATGAACCTAGACTTCATGAAGGGTGTAACAGGAATGAATTTTATTGACAACACATGGGCTTTTATGAGAAATCCTCCTGCAAGAGGACCTCCCACAGCAAACAAAGACAACAGCCAATCAACATACAGATTTACAGTAATACACGCCTTCTCTCTGCCTGGGAGATATTGAGATAAGTTAAGGAATAAACCAATTATCTCCAGGCAGAGAGCACACAATTTCCCCAAAACTCAGAACAGTCCTTTCCCCACCAGGTACCCCCACAAATTACATATCCCCTGATAGCCCAGATCTGGGAGACCAACATATCCAAATTTCACCCAGATCGGTTCAGGGGTTCTTAAAAAGTGTGGAGGGTATCTTTTACCGACCACACATGCGGCTCCTGCCCAAAACAGTTCCACGAATTCAGCGTGTTCGGTCGGTCAATTCACAAATAGGTAAAAACCAAACAAAGTCCAGAATGGATCTTCCTGGCTCATCGGAGCAATTGCTCCTCTTGTCCATTCGCACAGAACTACCGAATGGCGCTCCCCTGGCTGTTCAGGAAGTACAGGAAGCCAGCGTTCGGTAGTTTCAGCTGTGGTTCGGAGGTCGAGTGTCCGATTTTAGTTCCAGACACTTGACGACCAAGTCACTGAAAAAAATCACTAATTTTAGCAGAGTAAAGGCACTCAATGTATCTGCATCAGTATAACTCCCTTCTGTTTTGGGATATATGTAGTTGATTCTGCATCTAAAACTACTTTTATGACAAGGGGCATGAAGGAAAATATTTTTTTTCCTGAATATTTATGTAGTACTGGTAAACTTTTTTCCTGAGCTTCAATATTTATTTTGTCCTGTGACTCTTGATTAAGACCCATGGTCTAGTTTCACTGTAGATGGTGATTTATTTCTTCATCTCGGAAGGGATCAAAGAAAGATTTTCACAGGCCTTAGTGAACAAAGCGAAGGGGATAGGAGACAAATGGTTTTATGTACAATACTCAGTTCTTCACGCTTCACAATACTCAGTTCTTCACGCTTGTCCAGAAGTCAGAAGGGTTAGTTTTGAAAAAAGTGTGCAGTGCATGAGTTTACTAGAAATCTTATGTGGCTTCTTCACTTGTTCGTACCATCCAGTTACCCAGTCCATACCACAAACATTCTGTGATGCTCTTGGAAAAAGTAATAAGCAATACAACACTGATGTTCCTTTTCCAATGATCCCAGTTGGAATAAGGCATTTCATTTTTGGAACCACAAGGGTCCAAGTGAGGCAATCTTTTGAACTAATGATCACTGAACATTTTGAATGTATACAGGTTTTATATATTGTGTTTTCATATGTCCAAGAATACGCTTAATTTTTCCACCACCTTTTTCAAAACCACTTGTACATGCTGCAAGAACTGATATCTTTATTATACTCTCACCTGATAAAGGCAGAATTCTTGATAACTCCTCTGTAAGTTCACAAATAGGAAAGTGACCCCAGGGTGAACCTGGACACAGATGAGTGAAATAACATTTGACAACATTATACATTTCACCTAGTGTGTACTAGTAATAGTGAGGTAGTACTTTCATTGTTCATTGTTCATGTTATTATAGTGTATCATGCTCAGTCCAATTAAATGTTGACTAAATAAAATATTTGCTTTTTCAAAGCCGCCTATCTTGATTGTAGTCAGGCATAGTGTAGTATTTCCTTCTGCAAGCTCCATTATATATCTTTATCTTTTGGCCAAGCCACATTTGTACATTGCACCTACTGCTATGAGGCCTATATGCTACTGATGCAATTATGTGTTTTGGCCCATACCTCATTCCCCACGTCTCTTACCCCTAACCATGCATATCCATGTCACTAGTCCGCAGCCCACCTTCCTTTTTGACCTAACTTGACCCATCCTTCTCTCCCTTGCCCTATACCTTCTTTACTTCCCGTTGCACTTGTTCTCCATCCCATACATGTGTTTGATCGTTCCATCCACTTGCCCTACAACTCCCTCCCCTTGTTGTTTGCCCTATCTGTCCCTCCCTTGTACCATCACTTGCCCTGTTTCTCCAATCTTATATTCCACCATTCACATAGAATTTTGTTTTTTAAATTTGGAGGGAGAAGGTTTTTCTTAGAAATCCCGTATAAGCATAAGTTGGTCTGTAATAGAAGTCAAGCATCTGATCAATCCTTAACTTTCTCTGCCCCTCCACAATGTAGGTAGGATCGGTTTAAGAAGGATTTGAGAAGTTATTAGCCTCCTCCTACATTCCCTGTCTTCTTAACAATCACACTACATAAATGAAAATAGAAGTAACAGTTTCTCTCAGTATCACTAATATTGCCAGTGATATAAGTTTGTGGAGAAAAGATGTAACAGCACATAATAAGTGACATCTTCCTGCTACTACCAGCCCTAGTGTCTTCCGTGATTCGACCACTGTTATTTATTTCCCATTGTGCTTCAAAGTGTGGAATAAGGTATGGGTTTCAGGAAGTCCACGTTCACTGTAACTTTCATGGTCTTACTAAACTTGAGTATTACTGCACCTTCTGTTCCCCACGACAAACAATGGGCTATTTTTTGCTGATAGATCTGTCTGCAATACTAAAGGTCATATATTATTCACATTATTACCTGTTTTCATTTCTCAACCTTTTGGCGCTGAGGTTTCTTAGATAATATTATAGGTGAGTGGTTAATTTACTATTGCTTTGTGATTAATCATTTATCTATGACAGTTATAGATCTATACCTAAAAGTTCAATAATAACAGCTTGCTATAATAAACATCATGTTTCTTTACAAGTGGCCCATTCACATTGCATATGTATCCCATGTATCTGGTCTAGTTGCCTTAGGTTGGTTTCCATTTGCTGCAAATTGGAGGTTATGTTTGAGTGTGTAAGTATTTCCACAAAATAAAAAACCGTAGTGTTTCTGTATTTTTATTTTGTATATATGCTTTCTCTGGTGTTATGAAGAGCGAGTATTAATGTATTTTTACTGTCTTATGCATACAGCAGGGTAAGAGTTATTTGTACATGCTTTCCCTGAATATGTGAGAAATTACTTACTTCTAGATACATTTTTATTTATTTAAAAATGATAAGTTGAATGTACGTGTTATTGTAATGAATCCTGGTGTTGGTGCAATATTGTGAAATAATTGGATAAGACGATAGTTTTAACAGTAACTGAAAACACTTTATAATTCTTGGAATAGAATGTAACACTTGAACCTATACGCAGTGGAATCAGTGGCAGATCAACCAGGGTTGCAAATGTTGCTATTGCAACCGGCAGGCCCGGACTGGCCATCAGGTAAAGCAGGCAAATGCCTGAGGGCTGCGGTGGCAGAGGCCAACAGGGGAGTTCGGAGGATACTATACAAGCGCCGGTCCTGCTGTGTGTCTTCATGGGCCAGTGGGGAGATCACTGGCACATAGGATAGCAGAATGGAGAGGAGCACAAGCGTATCATTAAATGTGCTTGCGCTGAACAAATACAGGGTGTGTGTGTGCCTGTCTGTTTTATAATTATCTATCTATCTTAATATTAAACACAACAACACAGAATCACACTCAGCCAAACCGCCAACACAATTACATTCAGCCAGTCCCATACATACACGCACAGTATTTTTTGTTTTGTGAGAGACAGCTAAATCACGTTTCAAAGTTTGTATAAATATTTAAAGTTGTCAATGAGACTGAAAAATATAGTGCTGGATATTATCTGAAGCCAGGGCCGTCTTTAATAATGATTGGGCCCGGGGCAAGCATTTGATAGGGCCCCCTGACCCTAACTCCCTGGCATGCAATCACGATCTCCACTTCCCAACGCAGTAACGGAACCATTTTCCCATGCTTGCAGAGTTGTATTTAGCACTGAGTTGTGTTTGTGTGTTTGAATGGAAGCATGTTTTTGTATGGAGTGTGTTTGTGTAAATGTAGGGGTGTGTTTGTAGGTGGTGTTGGTGTTTGAATGCAAGCATGCATCTGTGTATTTTTTTTTTTTAATGCTGGGTGTGTTTATATATATTTTTGGTGTTTAACACAAAGATGTATTTGTATGTATTGTTGACGTTTCAATGCAGGACTGTGTTTGTATGTAGTGTTGAAGGTTGAATGCAGGGTGTACTTGTGTGTAGTGTTGGCGATTTGAATGATGAGATGTACGTACATGTACACATACACTGCCACACACACACACACACTGTGATACACAAATACACACTGAAACACATGCAGATACACAGATATAAACACTGACACTCACACTAACACACAAGCAGATACAGACTGACACAGATACACACACTAACACATACAGACACAGATACACAACCTGACACACATACAGAGACAAATATACAAACACTGACACATATGAATACTCAGACACACTGATACATATACTGACACACATGCAGATACACAGATAAAAACACTGACTACATACAGATGCACACACACAGATACACAAACGCAGGTACACACACTGACAACATACAGATACACAAATACATACAATGATAACTTACAGATACACACACTGACACACATACAGACACGCATATACAAAACCTGAGACACATGCAAAGACACACAGACCACATAGAGAAACAGATATACTAAATACAGATACACATACATACTGACAGACATAATGACACACTGACATAGGGACACACACTGACAGACATACTGATACACACACAGATGCACACAGACACCCTGACAGACATACTCACACACACATACTTAGATACACACAGACATACTAAGACCCACACAAATACTGACACACACATGCAACGTTTACATTTTTACACATTGACAGGCATACTGACACAGTGACAGACAAACTGACATGCACACTCACAGACAAACTGAAACGCACAGACAGACATACTGACAGGCACAGACAGACATACTGACACGCAAAGACAGACATACTGACACACACAGACAGACAAACTGACACGCACAGACAGACAAACTGACACGCACAGACATACTGACACACACACACACATAAGCCCTGACAGACATACTGACACACACAGACATACTAAGACACACATACTCACACACACAGATTTACTGACACACACAGACAGACATACTAAGACACACACAGACACCCTGACACACAAATACCCTGACAGACAAACTCACACACATACACACATACTAAGACACACACAGACATAATGACACACACAGAAACCCTGACATACATACTCACACATATACTAAGACACACACAGACATACTGACTCACACAAATACTGACACACACACATGCAAAGTTTACATTTATAAAGCCACCCTCCAGCCCTACCTTATGGGTTACCTGGGGTCCAGCGGCAGGCTGAGGCCGTTGGGAGTGTGAGGCTCCTGCACTCCAGCTCCCTCCTGACGGCCTCCTACTCCATCCCGCGTGGCTTCATTCTATCTGGGAGGAAGTGACTCACGGCAGTCACTTCCTCCCAGCCCAGGGCCGTCTTTAAAGCGGGGCAAACGGGGCAGCTGCCCCGGGCCCAGTTTCTCTTGGGGGGCCCGAGGCACCTGCCCCGTGGGCCCCGCTGACCCCGGCGGGTGGGTGGCCGGTCGGGCAGGAAGGCGGGCGCGTGAGGGAGCACTCACTGCTTCCTCTTCAGCTCCCTCGCGCACCGCACTGATGCCGGAGCCGGAAGATGACGGCTCCGGCTGAAGAGGAAGCAGTGAGTGCTCCCTCGCGCGCCCGCCTTCCTGCCCGACCGGCCACCCGCCCAGGAGCCCAGCAGCACCACTGGACCCCAGGGAATCCCCCCAGCATTCCAAAAGGTAAGGAGGCTGGGGGGATTACATTTAAAAAAAAAAATATGTGTTTGTGTGTATGTGTGTGTTAGTGTATGTGTGTGTTAGTGTGTGTGTTTGTGTATGTGTGTGTTAGTGTGTGTGTGTTTGTGTGTTAGTGTATGTGTTTATTGATATTAATGTCTTCAACTCAATATTAATGTTCTATGTGTGTGTGTTAGTGTTGTGTGTTAGTGTATGTGTGTGTTAGTGTTGTGTGTTAGTGTATGTGTGTTGAGTATTAATATGTATGTATTGTGTTTGTGTGTGTTGTGTATGTGTGTTAGTGTGTGTTTATGTGTGTTAGTGTATGTGTTTGTGTGTTAGTGTATGTATGTGTGTGTTTATGTGTGTTAGTGTGTGTGTTTGTGTGTTAGTGTATGTGTGTTAGTGTGTGTGTTTGTGTATGTGTGTTAGTGTGTGTGTATGTGTGTTAGTGTATGTGTGTGTTAGCGTATGTGTGTTAGTGTGTGTGTGTGTTAGTGTGTGTTAGTGTGTGTTAGTGTATGTGTGTTAGTGTGTGTGTTTGTGTGTTAGTGTATGTGTGTGTTAGTGTATCTGTGTGTTAGTGTATGTGTGTGTTAGTGTATGTGTGTGTTAGTGTATGTGTGTGTGTGTCAGCATGTCTGTGTGTGTGTCAGTATGTCTGTGTGTGTGTGTCAGTATGTCTGTCTGTCTGTGTGTCAGTATATATATGTGTGTATATCTGTGTGTGTCAGTATGTGTATGTGTCAGTATGTCTGTCAGTGCGTCAGTATGTCTGTTAGTGCATGTGTATGCATGTGTCATTATATCT
>OW240916.1:174963195-175046501 GCA_933207985.1 Pelobates cultripes | reverse complement strand
TTGTGTGTTAGTGTATGTGTGTTAGTGTGTGTTTGTGTGTTGGTGTGTGTGTTTGTGTATGTGTGTTAGTGTCTGTGTGTCAGTATGTCTGTCTGTGTGTCAGTATGTCTGTGTATGTTTTTGTCAGTATGTATGTCTGTCTGTGTGTCAGTATATCTGTGTGTGTGTGTTTCAGTATGTCTGTGTGTGTCAGTCTGTCTGTGCATGTCAGTATGCCTGTCTGTGTGTGTGTCAGTATGTCTGTGTGTGTGTGTCAGTATGTCTGTGTGTGTCTGTGTGTGTGTCAGTATGTCTGTCTGTCTGTGTGTCAGTATATATGTGTGTATATCTGTGTGTGTCAGTATGTGTATGTGTCAGTATGTCTGTCAGTGCGTCAGTATGTCTGTTGGTGCATGTGTATGCATGTGTCAGTATATCTGTCTGTGTGCCAGTATGTCTGTGTGTGTGTGTCAGTATATCAGTCTGTGTGTGTCAGTGTATGTGCCTGTGTGTGTGTGTCAGTATTTCTCAGTGTATGTGGGTGTCAGTATATCTGTCAGTGTGTGGGTGTCAGTATTTCTGTCAGTGTATGTGTGTCAGTATGTTGATCAGTGTATGTGTCTGTGTGTGTGTGTCAGTATGTCGGTATATGTGTCTGTGTGTCAGTATGTCTGTATATGTGCCTGTGTCAGTATGTCTGTCAGTACGTCTACCAGTGTATGTGTCTGTGTGTGTGTCAATATATGTACCTGTGTCAGTGTGTCTGTCAGTGTATGTGCCTGTTTATCTGTATGTAGTCAGTGTATGTATCTGTGTATCTGCTTGTGCGTCAGAGTGTGTACCTGTGCATCTGAGCCGCAACTTTAAATACAAATACACCCCTCCATTCAAACTTCAACACTACATATAAAACACACTCCTGCATTGAAACGTCAACACTACATACAAGCACACTCCTACATTCAAAAACAAACACTACACATAAATGCACACTTGCATTCAAACTCCAGTACCACATACAAACACATTCACACAAACATACTCCATACAAACACATGCTTACATTCAAACATACTAACATGGCTCAGTGCTAAATACAACCCTGCAAGCATGGGAAATTGGTAGAGTCCCAGCTGTCAAAGCATTGTTGGAGTTGCACGACAGATGGGGTTCTACCTTTAGTCCAACCTTGCAATTGGGGGTCCCAATAAAATTCATTCTACTTTAGTACCGCCACTGCGTTGGGATGGATGCCGTGATTGCATACCAGGGAGTGAGGGGCGAGAGTGGCAGGGCACAGGGGGCCCAAGCAAACACTTGCCCAGGGTCCATTCGTTATTAAAGACGGCCCTGTCCCAGCCTGCTGCAGTAAAACAAGGGGCCAAAGTGCCCGACCGGGGCCTCTTAGTTTGGGGGCTCCCGGTGCAGCCGCAGCACCGGCAGGCCCAGGGGGCAAATAAATGTATTTATTTTTTGCGGACAGCAGGGCCCACAGGGTAGCTACTTTGGGCCCCCCCAGGAGTAAGTGGGCCCGGGGCAGCTGCCCCGTTTGCCCCGCTTTAAAGACAGCCGTGTCTGAAGCCAGAAAGGTATCAAATTTCTTTGATATGAATTCTGGGCAATTGTATGAAACAAATGTTTTAGGCAGTCCAAATCTGACAATCTGGCATGTGCAACAATGGTTTCTTCTGCTGTAGTTCTTGACATTCAAACTACTTCTACCCACTTAGAATGAACATCCACAGCTACTACATACACTTCCATCCATTGTTCCTGCAAAATCATTATGGATTCTTATCCAAGGTTCAGTCATCCATGGCCATGTGAGCTATGTAGTATCTTTAGTGCTAGTGTTTGCAGGAAAGTAGAAATTTATATTACTCATGGTCCCCACAAAAGAAAGCCTGAGTTATAATAATAATAATAATAATTTGCGATTTTTATAGCGCTTTTCTCCCTGTGAGACTCAAAGCCCTTTACAAATAAACAAACATAAAGACATAAAAGTTAGGAGCTTCTGAAGGTCAGATGAGTGGACTAAATGCCTGATGGAAGAGGTGGGTCTTTAGCTTTTTTTAAAAAAAGTCTGTAAGGACGGTGCCTCTCTGATTGTTCATGGTAAAGAGTTCCAGAAGGTTGGGGCAGCGTGGCTGAATGCCCTGGAACCTGAGTCTGTCTTTATTCTTGGCACTGTCAAGAGGGATTTGCTGGCTGACCGAAGTGAACGGTATGGAACGTAGGGTGTCAGGAGCTCTTTCAGGTACTGTGGGTGTTGATTGTTGATGCAGGGAGTGGAGAACTGGTGTTATGTGGCAGGAGCGAGTTTGTTTGGTCAGTAGTCTGGCTGCTGCATTTTGTACAGTCTGAAGGCGATGGAGTTTTTTTTCTGGGAGGCCCAAGTAAAGTACATTGCAGTAATCTAGCCGAGAGGATACAAATGCATGGATTAATGTTGGCATATCATCCGGTGGAATTAAATGTTGTATCCTGGCTATGTTTTTCGTATGAAAGTAGGCAGATTTTATTAGGTAGGAAATCTGCTGTTTAAATGATAGTCCAGAGTCAATTATTACTCCAAGGTTTCGTGCCTTTGATGAACTAATGAGTTTAGAGCCTCCAAACTCCAGGCCACTTCGGTGATCATAGGATATTTTTGTTGCCCAGGGTCCCTCACCAAGAGTAACGCTGTTTTGTCCAGGTTCACTTTTTGCCAACTAGCATTCATCCAGTCTATGAGGTCTGCTAAGCAACTGTTGATGCGGCATGTTGGGTCTGTGGTATCTGGAGCAAAGGAGAGGTAGAGTTGTGTCATCGGCGTAACAATGATACCTTAGGTCATGTCGCCTAATGATGTCCCCCAGTGGTAGCAAGCAAATTGTGAATAGTATGGGAGACAAGATGGATCCTTGTGGAACTCCGCAGGCCAGTTCTGTTGGTGCCGATGAGCTTGATCCTGATGTCACTCTCTGTGATCTACCAGTGAGGAAAGACTTAAACCATTTAAGGTCTGTGCCTCATAGACCACAGATGTGCCATAAGCGCTCTATTAAAATCCTATGGTCAGTGGTGTCGAATGCAGCTGAGAGATCCAAGAGGATTAGGATGGAGTAATCACCTTTGTCTCTCTCCATAAGGAGATAATTTAGCACTCGGACAAGTGCTGTTTCAGAGCTGTGGCAGCATTTGAAACCTGACTGGAAAGGATCAAAGATGTTCAAGCTTGATAGATGGGCCTGCAGTTGAGTTGCCATTACTTTTTCAATTATTTTCCCCAGAAATGGAAGGTTGGATTCTGGTCTGTAATTAGCCATGCAATCTGGGTCTACTAAAGTTTTCTTTAAGAGTGGTTTTACCACAGCTTCTTTTAGAGGATCTTGGAAGTCTCCAGTTTTTAGTAAACAATGAACTATTTTTGTGAGGGCTGGGGCAAGTGTTTTAATGCATGCAGATATAAGCTGAGTTGGAGCAGGGTCTAAGTCACACGTAGTAGGGTGTAACTTTTGCATGGTCCTTTTAACTCCCTTTATATCCACCTTTGTAAAAGTGGACCATAAACTGGGGCAATCTGGCATTCCATTGTAGTGGTTCTGGTGTGTAACTGTTTGGCCTGCTGTGATAGAGGCTCCGATTGAGGAAGTATTTTCTCTGAAGAAGATCGCAAATGCTTCACACTTATCCTGAGAAAAGTTCGTGGGGATATGCATGCATGCTTATTTGCAGAGCCTTTCTACTGTGCGAAACAGTTGCCTTGGTCTATTGTGGTAGAGTGCAATTCATGTGATAAAAATTAAGATTTTTTCTGAGTTATCGTGAAGTGATATTCATTTAGATGTTTGGTAAGAGCGGCTTTATTGTCTGGACCATGTGCCCTGTGCTACTTTCTCTTGAGTTTACAGCCTGTTCTCTTCATTTCTCTGATGGTGCTATCAAACCACAGTGCATTGTTGTGGGTTTTGACAGTGCGTATGCGTGTTGGTGCAATGCTTTCTAGGGTGTCTCTCATGGTTTTATTGTAGAGTCGGACTAAGGAGCTTGGGTCTTCACAGGTGCCCATTAGTTCACTTAGATCCATATGTGATGTTACATCCAATGGCGTTACCCCTTTTAATGAGCATTGTTTGACCAGATTCTGAGGCTGGGGTCTGGCTGATTGATTGTGATACAATGGAGAAGTGAATGGAGTAGTGGTCTGACCAAACAACTGGATTTACAGTTACTGGTGACACTTCTAGTCCAGACTGGAACACTAGATCAAGTAAATGACCTTTTCTGTTGGTGAAGGTGGCGACGATTTGTGTGAAGCCGAGTGCACTCATCAAGCTGAGGAGATCCTGCCCAAGCAGGAATAGGGTGTCATAAATGCAGGTGTTGAAGTCTTCCATCTGGGGTGTTAAAGGATTAAACCAGTCAAAAGGTCTGAGAGTTCCTGAAGAAATTTCTTCCCATCTCCTGGTGGTCTGTATATTAACAGAATCCGGTATCCTCTATCAATTGAGAGGCTGGCAGCTATGCATTCAAAAGATTGGGGTTTGTGGACAGATATAGGTCTGGGATTTAAGCATGAGTTCACACCGATCATAACTCCACCTCCCTTGCGATCTTGTCTTGGGCGGTGGAACACTGTGTAATTGCCTGGAATAGCTGCCTCTAGAATCGGCCCCACATTTTCATCTAGCCATGATTCTGTAATGCATGCTAATTCACATGTTTCAATAAGGTCAGCAATAATAGCTGTTTTGTTCCTTTTTGATCTCACATTGCACAGGATTGATCTGATAGGACAGTCTTAGGATTCTGAGTTTTTGCTCTGTGTCTTCTAGTGTGGGGATCACACAAAGAGGTTTCCTTGATTAGTTAGTGAGTTTTTTGTGGCTTCTAGGTTGAATCACTTCAATTGGACTTGCAGGTAGACCGGGTGGTGGAGCAGCTGTTATAGTGTCAGGTGATTGAACTTTAAGTTTTGATTTTCCTCCACAACAGCCCCTATCAGTTCCTTTGAAGATACCAAGTAAATTTAGGGTAACCACTAGCGAGGGACTGAGTGCAGCGACTGCTTTTTGGAGTCTGGGGGAATACAGTTATGAGGGAGTATAGGTGATCATTCCCTCAGCAGTGAAGGTGTTAAAATAGCTTCTAGTTTTTGTATGGATGTTGTTAGCAGTGGGGGCTGGTTACATTGCCCTGCTCTATAGGATTAAGGCCAGAGTGAGGTGTGAGATTTTGCACTTCAGGCTGCATTGTAGATAACAGATAAGAAAGCATGCTTGCAGGTCAGATTACAGGGGTTTAAAACCAATTTGTTTTAGTGAAAAAGTTATCATCAATTAGTTTGTTGGTGTTTAGAAATTATATCTGAGCATTGTTGAATGGGTGATCAAATATAAAACCCAATTTACAATGCAGGTAAGTCTTTTTTTATTTTTATTTTTTTTTAGTTTAAATGTACCTTGTGTATGGTGTTCAGCTGAAGGCATCTCTTCCTGGTAGTAAGATGGTCCAGTGGAAGTATATTTCAATCCGTTGTGTATCTCAGTTTAGTAATCCCATCTGTTCAATTTTGGTAAATCCAGTTGTGAGATATGTGGAGTCGATATTGGTCCTTGAAATATTTGTGATGAATTATGAGTGTAAGGAGATTAAAATTAAGATAATTCCTGGAAAAGAAAAGTGTGGCAGCCAACATGGGCGCCTGGCACAATTTCCTTCCACAATATGTAAAGGTCAGGGTGAACTGCTTTAGGCCATCCACATGAAACAAAAGACTTAAAGGGACACTCCAGACTCATAAAGCACTTCAACTTGCATGTATGTCCTCTTTTTCAATGAACAAAAAGTGAAGTTGTTATTTTTTTTTAAATGGCACTTTTATAAATTAACCTTGTTATACACACTGACTGTCAATTGGGCAGCTGTGCCTTCCAAGCTACATCCTGGCTTGGTTAGCTTAGTGGAACTAAACTCAAGAGGCAGCAATTGCTCAGAACACCTGCCTAGCACATGCTTCTCATTGAACGGCATTGGGAAATCTGTGATGCCTGGATGGGGTTAGAAGGGGAGGGATTGCAAATGCTTTAGATAAGAGACGTGTGGCTTTTGAAAGCTGTTTTTACATATATCGCCAATGAAAAAATTCATACTCAAATTTTTATTGTAGGTTTATCTACTAAAGAATTAGTATTATTATTTTTTTTACAAATTTTTTATTTAGGCAGTGGAGTGTCCCTTTAATCTCCTGTAATGTAGAATTAGAGAACGTATAAGTCGCAATCACCTTGGAATTTAGATTCAAAGGCTGAAGAGAAGCTTCTATTTCAGAATATGCTTCCATTGTAATCTTGAAAATATATCCACATTAGTATGATCACTTAGGTGACTATATTTAATTGAGTAGTTGTCAGCTGCAAGCTGAAGTGCATAATATTGAAGTCGAGTCCTTGTTGTGTTAGGGATGACCTTCTAAAGGGTGTAAAATGACAATAGTGGTTTATGATCCGTGATCAGAGTAAAAGGTCTCGCATAAATATGAATGTGGAATTTCTTCACAGCCCAGATTGTTGCTAGAGCTTCCTGATCAATCTGGGCATAAATGATCTCAGCTGGAGTTAAAGATCTGGACGCAAAAGACAAAACACGTTTAGGATCATCGGGCATAATATGTGTAAGTACTGCACCCCAGTACCAAAGGTTTTAAGGCAATAGAGGACAAGGAGCCTTGATTCCAGAAAAAGTTGCAAATGCCTTTGCACACCATTAAATCCAGAGACAGTATTTTTTAAAAGACGGTGTATGAGCTACTTCGGTAAAGATAATGGTGGTTCTCCTTTATGAAAAATGTAGAGACGTAGTGGTTTTGGTTATACCATTACATGTCACGGTAGGTGATACATAACCAATAAGGTTTATTATTTATTTAAATATTTTAGTCCCAGTCTGTCCCATTCAGCACATGTGATGACAAAGACTGATGCTCCTGTATCGACTTCCATAGGCAGAGATTTACCACCTGTATAAACCTTTTTGCTTACAGTTCTGGAATTGTCTTTGCATGATTGCAGATTTGAAATGTGTATAATGGTATGTCTTCATTAGACTCTGTTTTTGGATTATCCACCTTACCTGGAAATGCTAAACATAATTTGTATTTCTTGGTTTTATTTCTGTCTCAGGAACTTTTGCACAATCTTTGAGTATGACCGATCTTCCCACACTCATAGCAACTGTGGTTCTTAAACTAGCAGGTATTTGCCTGTGACAACGATGTCTGAGGCACTTATTGAGTTTGTACATCTTGGTATGGCAAATACCTTTTTCTTCCTTATCACAAACTGCTTGAGCTGAGTCATGATTTATTTGTGCATCTTTAGTAGAAAGTTCCATTACTATAGCTATGTCTATAGGATGCTTTTAAGTAAAATTATCCTTTAACAGTTGCCTTTGTACTATATTGTCTAGCTGTCCTATCACAAACACATACCATCCAACATTAAGAGATATGCAGATTGGGTAGGCGGTCAAGTTCAATAAATGGGCAGACCCATGCACTGAATGACTGAAAAGGCCTGTATGCTCAGCCGCCTGTCTGCTCTGCCTCAGCCTGCAGGACTTTGCTGAGAGCACTGCTGAACTCCTACTCCTAAGTGCCTACTGCTGCTCATTAAGGCCTAGTCAGGTCACCTCCATCTATGGACCCTGCAAAAGGAGGTTGGGGTACATGACATTTGTAGATTAGAGCATGAGTCTGACTCCTTTTAGCTTTACCTCAAATGAGTGGTTAGATTAACATATTGGGATAATAATACAATTGGCAATGTGTACCACACCCATAATGCCAATAAAAATAGTATGCTATTTTTAACAAGAATAAAGCATGTGGCATTTACTTAAGATATATCAAAATAGTCAATATAATAATATAAAGCTGTATGTAAATCATGAGTAAAATGCACATGCATAACTGAACCATTCTTATACATATAAGTAGTAATATATATAGCGGGCAGATAAGTACTCTCTGGATCTTGAGTTCTCTTCCATGCTGTTATCCTCTAAATGACACAATTGAACATTTAATGTTTAGCAACACGTTTTATTACCCTTCTTATTCTTGTTGTAGTCTTTAGTTACCATAATGGACCTAATGGAAGAATATTATGCAAACCTCTTGCCACATCTTGCTAGGTAGCAGCACCCAGGGCCAGATTAAGAGCCCAGTGGGCCTGGTGCTGACAATTACGATGGGGCCTAATTACAGAATCTTATTGACCAAAGACACTAAAACAGTCATACCTCTCAAGTGTCATGTATCTGATGGAGATGGTGTTGGAGGGAAACTCAAAGGATCTTTCAAGTAAATCCATATCCCCTAACAGTGAAACAGGAAGTCAATGGGCGTGGTAAAAGGGTGGGCCACTGACGCAGATCACGTGACTGCCAGAACTGCCAAAAGGGCGAACATGCCCAAAAAAGGGGCAAATCTGTCCAAAGAATTGGAAGGCCAGCCTGGCATCAGTTTCCCTCTGTATCACAGTGTTAGTGTCCCCATGTCGCCCAGTCCCCTAGTCTCCCAGTGACTGTGTCCCCATTTCTCCCAGTGTCCCCTGTGTCACTAGGGGACACTGAGAGACATGGGGAAACAGTGAGTCATGGGGACACAGAGACCCAGGGACACTGGGAGACATGGGGGCACTGAGACACTTGGGGACACTGGGAGACATGTGGACACAGAGAAATGGGGACACAGGCACTGGGAGACTTGGGGACACTGAGACATTTGGAGACACTAAGACACTAGGGACACTGAGAGACATGGGAACACAGACACTGGGAGACTAGGGGACCCTGGGGACCATGGGAGACATGGGACACTGAGACACTTTGGGACAATGAGACACTTGAGGACACTTGTGGACATAGTCATTGGGACACTGTATCCCAATGTCCCTATGTCTCACTGCATCCTCATGTGTCTCAGCATCCACAGGTCTCCCAGTGTTCCCTAGTGTCTCAGTGTCCCCATGTTTTCTTGCTGCCTTTCCCCTCATCCCTCACTTCCCTGAGCTGTAGTCTGTCTCTGCAGGCTGGGAGCTGCTGTCTGAACTCTCTGTGCTGTGTAGCTGCTCCCCCGCGGATTAGTGGGTAAAGAGAGGCAGGGAGAAAGATGCTGTAACTTCCTATCCCTGCCTCTCTCCACACACAGTGACCCCTACTGGCTGGTGCTTGTATTGCAGAGTAATAGCCTATTCCATGGGCCTGGGCCTGGGCCTGGAGCTGCAGCTCCATCAGCCCCTATTTTAATCCGGCCCTGGCAGCACCTAAAGATGGTTAAAAAGAACCCAGGACAGAAAGGGACAAGAAGATTGGAAACAATGGCATAATGGTAATGGGTGCTAATTTCACCACATAATGGCAAACTGTCTTAGCCCATTTAATTTAATTTCCAGAGCAGTTCTCCACCAGATGGCAGCAGTTTGATATAGGCACCTCATTTTATTTTACTCATTCTATTCTTCAGCATAGCTGAGAATGAGTTGAACATGTTCCTTAATTACAAGAAACACAAACCCAAATGTAAGTGGGCAACTTTAGGGGTATCAACTCCAAAAATGAAATATTATTGATAGAGAACAGAACTGGCACATGATAGAAGCAATATGATTTATAATTTATTTGCACTACAGTGGAACCTCGGTTAACGAACGCCGCGGTAAACGAAAAATTCGGCTTACGAATGATCATTCGTGAAAAAAAAATGCCTCAGTTTACAAATTTTTTTCGCAATACGAAACAAGTGTCCCGGTTTATAGCTCCGCCCTCTGCATACTGGAGTCTGGGTATCACGTGAGTGTGGAGGTGTTGGAGAGGTTTTGGAGCTGTTTGCAGCAAGTTGTGGAGCCATTTGCAGCAAGTTTTTGAGCCTTTTTGGTGCATCTCAAGAGGTGGAAAGGTAGGGAGCTGAGCTTAGTTGTTTGCATGCCTTTTACTGTGTGTTCTGCATTGTGGGGTGATTTCCATGCCAGCTCATGTGCTGTTCATGCCTGTCACAGCTCATATGCTGTGCATGCCTGTTACAGTACTGTACTGTGTGTTTTGCAATGTGGGGTTGTTTTCCATGCCAGTTCATGTGCTGTGCATGCCTATTACAGCTCATGTGCTGTGCATGGCTTTTACTGTGGTTTCCATGGCAGCTCATGCACTGTGCATGCCTGTTACAGCTCATGTGCTGTGCATTCCTGTTACAGCTCATGTGCTGTGCATGCCTGTTACAGCTCATGTGCTGTGCATGGCTTTTACTCTGGTTTCCATGCCAGCTCATGCGCTGTGCATGCCTGTTACAGCTCATGTGCTGTGCATGCCTGTTACAGCTCATGTGCTGTGCATGCCTGTTACAGCTCATGTGCTGTGCATGCCTTTTACTGTGGTTTCCATGCCAGGTCATGTGGGTGTAAAGCATTTTTTTTCTTTTGCATACTTAGTGACGGTGGTGTTATGGCACCCAAGAAAGCAGCGGAAGCTGGGAAGAGGAAGAAAGAGATGATTCAGCTTGAGGACAAGAAAGAAATCATCAGGAAGCATGAAGGAGGAATGCGATTGACTGACCTTGCCAAAGAGTATGGAAGGAGAGCATCCACAATCGGTACAATCCTAAAAATGAAAAAGAAGATAACTGGGAGAGATGCAGCCAAGGGAGTCACCAGGGTCTCCAAGCAACGGCCACCTGTTCTGGAGGCGGTCGAGAAGTTGCTCCTGCTCTGGATTGAACAGAAGCAGCGTGCAGGGGGCTCAGTGACCAAGGCAATCATCTGTGAAAAAGCCAAGGCCTTGCACGCTGACCTCCTCAAACAACTGCCAGGAACGTCAGCAGATGCAGAAAGCTTCAAGGACAGCAGGGGGTGGTTCGAAAGGTTCAAGACCAGATCTGGCATCCACAGTGTGGTCAGGCATGGAGAGGCTGCAAGTTCCGATGTTGCTGCAGCTGAGGAATTTGCTACGGAGTTCCTGGAGGTCATAGTTTCAGAGGGCTACGTTCCTCAGCAGGTCTTCAACTGCAACGAGACTCGACTCTTCTGGAAGAGGATGCCAAAGCGTACCTTCATCACAGAAGAGGAGACCTCATTGCCTGGCCACAAGCCGACGAAGGACCGTCTCACCTTCCTGTTCTGCGCCAACGCCAGTGGGGACCTTAAGATCAAGCCCCTGCTTTTCTACCATTCAGAGAACTCACGAGCCTTCAAGAAACACAAGGTGAACAAGGAGCAGTTGAGCATTTTGTGGCAGTATAACTCAAAGGCTTGGGTCACACGCCTCTTGTTTGTGAAGTGGGTCAATGTGGTTTTTGGTCCTGCTGTGAAGAAGTACCTTGTGGACAATAACCTGCCACTCAAGGCCATGCTGCTCATGGACAATGTTCCTGACCATCCTCCAGGCCTCGAGGAAGACTTGCTGGAGGACTTTAATTTCATCAAGGTCATGTTCCTTCCGCCTAACACCACCCCACTACTCCAGCCAATGGACCAGCAGGTCATCTCCAATTTTAAAAAACTCTACACAAGGGAGCTTTTCCGGCGATGCTTTGAGATGATAGATTGCTCAAGCCTCACACTCCATGAATTTTGGAGAGATCATTTTGACATTGTGAGCTGTCTGCAGATTATAACCATTGCCTAGGCCGGGGTCAGCCAGACAAAGCTAAATTCTGCTTGGTGCAACCTGTGGCCAGACTGTGTTGTGAAACCTGCCTCCAGTGCTTCTGCACCTGCACCAGAGTCAACAGTGTTGGAGGAAATTGTTTCCTTGGGGAGGAACATGGGCCTGGAGGTGACTGAGGAGGATGTCTACCAGCTGGTGGAGGAACACGACCGTGACCTAACCACCGAGGAGCTGGTGGAATTGCAGAAGGAGGCGATGGAGGAGCAGACCGCATTTGAGGAGGAGGAGGAGGAAATGAGTGAGGAACAGCTCTCTTCCACGGCACTCAAGGAGGCATGCCAAATGTGGGTAAACCTACAGACTTTTGTACAGCAGCGCCACCCAGATAAGGCTCTAGCCCACAGACCTGTGAGCAGTTTTGACACAGACATCATGTCCCCTTTCCGAGGGATGCTTAAAAGGCGCCAGAGGCAGCAGACAATGGAAAGGTTCCTACAAAAACAGCCTAGACATGAAGAAGAACTTGCTTGTGTTAGTGCTGCCCAATTGCCCTCGTCCAACTCATCTTCTAAAAAGCGTTAAAATTTTTTGAAATTTTCCATGTTTTCCCTGTTGACGTGTGATTTATGTACAGTTGAATTGTACTGTACCATGTTACCAACAGTCTGCCATGTTTTAAAAGTTGATGTGTGATGTTTTAAAACATAAAGTTGGATGTTTGAAATGTTATTGCTTGATTAATCATGTCCCTGTACAGTATTTATGCCTTTAAAGTGCATTTTATAAAGAGTTTTGAACAGATAAAATACTTTATTTGACTTTTTCTCACCTCCGGAACGCATTAATTGGTTTTCAATGAATTCCTATGGGAATCTGTGTTTCCGAATTTTTCGCAATACGAAACGTCATGGAGAACGCATTAAATTCGTAAACCGAGGTCCCACTGTATTAGTTTTACTTCTTGGTAGCAGATACATATAGTACTACAGGCTTAATATAAGCACTACTTGAGAGCTTATCTTATTCATGTCTTCTGTCCATTTCACAGAGGCCATTCCTTTATACCTCTATATAGGGTGTCTCCTAAGCAGAGACATGATAGAATTTCCTCTCTATAAGAATGTTTGTTATTATTCAGGGGATGTGCTCCACAGTACTACAGCAATCCTGGTTTCCTAGATCAGTTAAATTATTGTACCAGCATTACACATTTGTACCCAGTACTATGTACTGGAACTTTTGTTGCATGGACATTATGTTTGCACTGAATGTATAATTACAATTGCATGCATTCTCTGTATACATTCTCAGTACTAAAGTCACTTGCTTATCTTATGTCCTGATAGTGGAGTTAAGAAGAGTTGCTTAATCTTTGTACCACCTAGTTTGCACACCCACTTACCACATGCTCATTTGGAGAGAATAAAATAGCTGTTGTGCTATATTTATTTGTAAAATGCATTGAACAGATGGCCCATGACCAGTGATACATTTTCAATCAAGAAAACCGGGACAAACGCAACCTTGTAATCATTCCAGACAGCATTAAATAAAATGAATTAAATAAACCAGAAGCTCAGTCTCAGCATTTAATCCATCTAAAGTGTCTTCACAGAAAACAAAATCCTGTGTGTCAATAGTAGTAATGCATGTTTGAACAAATCATCTCCCTAAACTCAGATAAACATATCTTAAATTATTTATATATAAAATTATTTATATATAATAAATCTATATAAATAAATTGACTCTCTCACGCCTCTGGGTGATATTTCTTGTGTATCCCTCTACCAGAGACATGGGAGTCTGAGGGTTATACGCAGTATCTTGTTCCTAGAACTTCACTCTTCTGGACAGAATTCTCAGATGTCCCACCTGGAATCTGCTATAGCCATTTCCCCAACTTGGGGCCACAGGCCCAAGTGCTTCTATCACAACTTGGACTACTACTGCCTTACCCTTTCCACATCCTTTCTAGCTTTTCTTTCAGTCCTTGGTATACCCTTTCATGTTCCCTCTTCCTAATGTCACTGAGTATTGCCACATCTACCACCACAGCCCTCTGTTTCTTGTCTACCACCACGATGTCAGGTTGGCTGGCCAGTACTTGCTTGTTTGTCTGGATCTGAAAGTCCTACAGGATCTTAGCCCTATCATTCTCAACTACTCTTTGTGGCATCCCCCATCTTAAGCATGTCCAGCCCATATTGGTGCACAATCCCAGCAACTTGGATTTGCCTCTCTGTGTAAGCTTTCCCTGTTAACACCTTGCACCTAGCTACTATGTGCTGGTTTGTCTCATATGCTCCTTTGCACAGTCTGCACCTTGGGTTTAGTCTTGTATAGTAGACTACTGTTTCGATTGATCTGAGGTCTAGTGCCTGTTTCTGTGCTGCTAGGGTTAGTGCATCAGTGACAGTGCCGGACTGGTCCACTGGGATACCGGGAAATTTCCTGGTGGGCCACGTCACCTGGAGCAGGGCAAACAGCCCAAATCACGAGGCTAATGTAATTTAAATAATTTTCCCCTCGGACTGTACCAGCCTGTGTCAGTCTGGGTGGAGTAAAGAGGGAGGAGCTGGAGGCTGGTGCAGCCGCAATCAGGCTTCCCGCGGCTTGAGGGAGACCTCTCAGTCTCCCTGCACAATTGCAAGCCCCGCCTACTGAACATAGCTCCACCTCCCACATGCAAGTCCCACCTGCACGCTCGTTGCTAACCTCACTGTAAAGAAGGGCCTCAAAATGGCAACTTCACCTATCAGTGCCAGGTAAGCTTCAGCCATGACAGTGAGTGTGTGTGTGTGTATGTGTGCACCTGTTAGTGAGTGAGCTTGTGTGTGTGTCTGCTAGTGAGTGAGCGTGTATGTGTGTGCCTGCTAGTGAGTGAGCTTGTGTGTGTTTGCCTGCTAGTGAGTGAGCTTTTGTGTGTGTGCCTTCTAGCGTGTGAGCTTGTGTGTGTGTGTGTGTTTGCGCCTGCTAGTGAGTGAGCTTTTGTGTGTGTCGCTGCTAGTGAGTGAGCTTGTGTGTATGTGTGCCTGCTAGTGAGTGAGCTTGTGTGTAAATGTATCTGCTAGTGAGTGAGCTTGTATGTGTGTGTCTGTAAGTGAGCTTGTCCGTAGTGAGCATGTGTGTGTGTCAGTGAGCTTGTCTGTTGGAAGCATGTGTGTGTGTCAGTGAGCGTTTCTGTAGGGAGCATGTGTATGTCAGTGAGCTTGTCTGTGGTGAGCGTGTGTGTCAGTGAGCTTGTCTGTTGTAAGCACGTGTGTTTGTGAGCTTGTCTGTAGTGAACATGTGTGTGTCAGTGTGCTTGTATGTAGTGAGCATGTTGTGTGTCAGTAAGCCTATCAGTAAAAGGCATGTGTGTGTCAGTGGACTTGTCTGTAGTGAGCGTGTGTGCGTCAGTGGGCTTATCTGTAGTGAGCATGTGTGCATCAGTGAGCCTGTCTGTAGGTAGCATATGTGCATCAGTGAGCTTGTCTGTAGTGAGCATGTGTTCGCCCGTGAGTTTGTCTATAGTGAGTATGTGTGCCTCAGTGAGCTTGTCTCTATTGAGCATGTGTGTGTCAGTGAGCCTTTCTGTAGGGAGCATGTGTGTATGAGCTTGTGTGTGTCGGTGAGCATGTGTGTGTGTGTGACAGTGAGCTTGTCTGTAGTAAGCTTGTGCATGTCAGTTTGTCTGTGTGTGTATACCAATAAGCTTGCCTGTGTGTCAGTGAGCCTATTTGTGTGCATCTGTGTGCTTGCAATATGCAATGATACCTTTTTTATTGGACTAACATAATATTTCAAAGACAAGCTTTCAAGAGTTTTCCTCTCTTCATTGGGTCTGAAGCAAAACTTATCAATCTGATAGAGTTTAACACTTAAAACAACTGATGTTAAAGATTGATCAGTATTGCTTCAGACCCGATGAAGAGAGGAAAACTCTTGAAAGCTTGTCTTGGAAATATTGTTAGTCCAATAAAAAAGGTATCATTGCATATTGCAATACTCTGGTATTTTGGCATCAAAAATCTCACTGACACACACAAGCTCATTGATACACAACCTCATAGACAAACAATTACACTGATATACATAAACTCATATTATGTTAGTCCAATAAAAAAGGTATCATTGCATAATGGTATTTTGGCATCTTGTCTATTGGAATAATATGGCTAATCCAATATACACTATATATATATATATATATATATATATATATATATATATATATATGTAAACCAATGATATGTAAGGCTATGTCTTGCCACCCCAGATGATTGAGTAATATATAAACACACAGTTATATATATATATATATATATATATATATATATATATAATGTGTTTATATATGTTTATATATTACTCAATCATCTGGGGTGGCAAGACATAGTCTTACATATTACATGTGCTAATACATGGCACAATGACTTATGGGGCAGGCATAGATTTTTTTTTTCTAGGGCTGCTTTGTGTCCCCAGTCCGGCCCTGATTGGTGATGTCTTTCAGTCCTGCCTTTACCAATCACTGATAGGATTTTGTAATGTGAGCCACATGTATCCCAGTGTCCCCATATCACTAGGATACTGGGGGACATTGAGAGACATTGGGACACTGGGAGACCTGGGGAAACTGTGATACTAGGGAACACTTGGAGACCTGGGGACACTGGGTGACTTTGAGACACGAGGGGACACTGGGAGACATAGGGCACTGAGACAATGTGATATATAGGGCACACTGTGATATATAGGGGACACTGGAGACTTGATAAAGACCTGGGTACAGGTCAAAACATTGCGGTGTCCAATAAACCTGCTTAAATCTATCACAGTGAGTGCCTGAGATTTTTTTTCTTTTTTACAAGGGGACACTGAGACACTTGGGGGCACTGTGAAACATGTGGAAACTGGGAGACTAGGAATTCTGAGAGTCTCTGTCCCCATGTGTCCCGATGTCACTAGGGTACACTTAGAGACATTGGGACACTGTGAGACATGGGGACACTGAGACACTGGGAGAGACATGGGGACACAGATACATGGGGACTCTGGGAGACTAGTGGACTCTGGGAGACTAGGGACACAGACACCAGGGACACAGAGACACCAGGTACATTGGGAGACATGGGGACACTGAGACACTAGGGACACTGGCTGGGAGACATGGGGACACTGAGCGACTAGGGGCCACTGGGAGACATGGGGCCACTGTGTCCTTAGTGTGTCAGGGTGCCCATGTTCCACAGTGTCCCAATGTCTCAGCGTCCCCAAGTTTCTCACTGTCCCCATGTCTCGCAGGCTCAGAGCTGCTGTCTGGCCTCTCTGTGCAGAGCTGCTCCCCCGCAGATCAGTAAGTAGAAAGAGGCAGGGAGGGAGATGCAGTAACTTCTTATTCCTACCTCTCTCCACACAAACAGTGACCCCTACTGGCTGGTGCTGGTATTGCAGAATAATCTCTGTTTATACTCTGTTTATTACTGCAATACCAGCACCAGCTAGGCAGCCTCAAATACCTGAGAAATACTTCTGAAAAATATCTGGCAACCATAAGAAATACATGAGACATACCTGGCAACCCTAAGAGTAGTAAGTAAAAAAAATATCAAAGGGCCTATTCCATGGGCTTGGGCCTGGAGCTGCAGCTCAATCAGCCCCTATGTTAATCCGGCCCTGCACACACCTGCACATACAAAGACACATACATACATACATACAGACAGACATACACATAGACACAGACACAGACACACACACAAGACACACATATATACAAAGACACATACATACAAACAGACAGGCACACATACAGACATACACACACAGACACACACAGACAGACAGATACACACACACACAGACACATACATACATACATACACGCAGGCACATACAGACAGACAGACACACAGACACATACATACAAACATACAGACAGGCACACATACAGACAGAGACACATACATACAAACAAACACACACATATGGGGACCCGTGGTGGCTCAGGCTGGTGGGAGTCAGAGTTCCTGCGCGGGCTCTGTGTGATTGCTGGGCCATTGGGTGACCCTAACAGCATGGGCCACCCGATGTAGCCCTTGAACAACAGCCCTGGCAGTTTGCTGTGCAGGCCAGGGCCGCAAAACATGGCGGCTTGTACCCGGTCGCAGGGGTCCGCAGGCAGGGCCGGGCCCCCTGGAGTGATGGGCCCAGTCGCAGCTGCGACCCCTATATGTACGCCAGTGGGGGCCATAGTCACAGGGTAAGAGGCTGGCAAGTATGCCCTTCCAAGAACCCGTGATGAGGTCCAGTTCGTCACACAAGCCATGAGGTAAAAGTAACTGCCTGCAGAGCTCAGAGACAGGTAGTGTTAAGGCACAGTTTTGGAGAAGACTACAAAAAATATTTGACCCCAAGAGCATAAATCTTAATTAAAATGAGTTTGAAGCACACTGGGCTCTTTCTAGAGAATTTGGGGAAGAAAGGCCTTGGTAGGACACATGACCAAAAACCTGGTGGTTACTCTATGTAAGGAGTACATGTTAATATAATGTTATAACTGCACTCATTGCCAATCAGCTACAATTAATGTGCAATTATAACCTTATATTAATGTGTACTCCTTAAATAGTTTATGATGAAAAGATGCCCATTGTTACTATCTCATTGCACATAGTGTCTTATGACAGCAGCTATTTCCAGCAATCATAGTTTTAAGACCACCCTCTCATTCAAATTTGGCATTGTTCTTTGCTGAGAGCATGCATAGCCAGTTATTTTGGAAGATATAGTTCAGCTAATAAGCTACAAACATGCATGCAAACATTACCTACATGTAAGTTCTCACATACATTCGCAGTATTGTGTATATTGTGCATCTGTTTTATAATAGAGAGATGTGATAACATGTCGAACCTGCTATTGTCTTGCTGTCTGTTACGCTAATGAAATGGGGGAATATGGCTTGATGGCAATGAAATGGGGGAATATTGCTAAGAGCCACTTATTTCACCTGTAAAGATACATACCTCTCTATTTGGTCTTCACAATAGTATTTTACTCACAATACTTATATGCTTTTTAATTCTCATAGGGCCAGCTCCCAGCAAAATGGGCTGTTTTTGTAGATTTACAATGCTCCAAGGTGAAAAACAATGTTTTCTTTTATTCATTTCCAGGCAAACTGAACTTCAAGGTTAATTATTATATGCACATAAAAAGGGACTTGGTTGTTCTGCTGGATAGGATAATGTACATTAAAAAAAGCAACCCTTAGCCACCTCCTGTTCGCTTATGCAATCCATCCGGATACATGTGACTTCCTTCCTCCCCTACTGAGGCTATAATTTTGCATGGCACCTAATGGCCCTATTGTGTTCTTTTTTTGGCAGCAGATCAATAACTCTGCATTCACCTGTCTCATTATTAAATTTGTGCCAAGGATTTAACTAATCATATATGTCACTAACTAGAAATTTTTATAAATATAGAAAAAACCCTAAAGCCTTTCATTGTTCCTCGGGTGAACTAGTAAATAATGTTTCAGAATTGGAGTTGTATTCTCAGCTGTGACACTGTATCAAAGTTAAGTTATATTATCATGTACTGTTTTCTGTAGTGCCTTGCAAACGTATTCACTGCTTATATATACTGTATTCTTCCGTGTATAAGATGCTCTCATGTATAAGACGACCGCTATTTTTTGAGCCCAAAATTAAGAAATGCATATTTTAAACATCCAACAGAACAACTGTGATATTTCACTTTTATTCAAGAAACCCTGTCCTCCTTAACCCCTTAAGGACACGTGACATGTCATGATTCCCTTTTATTCCAGAAGTTTGGTCCTTAAGGTATTTAAGGATCACTATAGGGTCAGGAACACAAACATGAATTACCAGGGCTGTCACCAGAAATTTTGGGACCCCTGACGAAGCACAAGGTCTGGGCCCCCCACCGGCCCGCCCACGACTCCGCCCACAGGACTCCTACCTAGTCCGCTGACAATGATGCAGGACTGAATGTGGTGTGTATAGTGGAAGTGAATTAGAATGTGTGTAATGGATGTAATGTTTGTGTGTATTAGATACTGTTTGTGCAGTGAATGCAGAGTGTGTGTTTGTGTAGCGGATGCAGTGTGTATAGTGAACGCAAAGTGTGTTTGGGTAGTGGATGTAGTGTTTGTGTGTACTAGATGCAATGTGTTTAGTGGATGTAGTGTGTGTATTAGACGCAGTGTCTCTGTATAGTTAATGCAGAGTGTTTGAATGTGTGGTGGATGTAGTGTGTGTACTGTGAATACAGGATGTTTGTGTAGTGGATGCTGTGTGTATAGTTAATGCAGAGTGTGTGTCAGTGTAGTGAATACGGAGTGTGTGTCAGTGTAGTGGATGCAGAGTGTGTGTCAGTGTAGTGAATGCAGAGTGTGTGTCAGTGTAGTGAATGCAGGGTGTGTGTCAGTGTAGTGAATGCAGAGTGTGTGTCAGTGTAGTGAATGCAGAGTGTGTGCCAGTGTAGTGAATGCAGAGTGTGTGCCAGTGTAGTGAATTCAGAGTGTGTGTCAGTGTAGTGAATGCAGAGTGTGTGTGTGTTTACTAGTGTATGCATGTAGTGTAATAATGTAATACATGTTACTCCCCCCTCCCTGCTTTCTCCCTGGTTCAGGGAGGGGGAGATTCCATCCCTGGTGGTCCAGTGGCATTGTGGGGCCCCCCGGCTCTCTATACAGAGGGGGCCCAGCTGACTGCAGCAGTACTTTACAGCTCTTCCCTCTCTCTACCTCCCGCGAGTGTGAGGTAACCCATGGCAACGATCTGACAGCCGCACGTCTTGCGGCTGCAGTCTGCTGGGCCCCCTCTGCAAATACAGAGAGCTGGGGGGCCCGCGGCTGCACATATATATAGCGATCATCGCTATATATATATGTGCAGAGAGGGAATGTGGGGCCCAGGACTGCCAAAGCAGTCCGGGCCCCCCAGGACCGACGGGCCCGTGACAACCGTCATGGTTGTCACTCCCTGATGGCCGCCCTGTGTATTCCTGAAACCACCATATAGCCCCCCTGAGCCCCCCATGCCTCCATAAATATAGTAAAAATGTTACTGTATTCAAGCCTGAAGTTGTAACTCTGCATGCTGTTACACTCAGAAAAAAAAGCAGTCTGCTGACATCATCAGAAGTGGTAGCCTGATCCAATCACAATGCTTCCCCATAGGATTGGCTGAGACGGACAAGGAGGCAGATCAGGGGCAGAGCCAGCATGATTCAAACATAGCCCTGGCCAATCAGGATCTCCTCATAGAGATGAATTGAATCAATTAATCTTTATGAGGAAAGTTCAGTGTCTGCATGCAGAGGGAGGAGATACTCAATGTTTGGATGCATTTTAGGCAGCCATGACCCAGGAAGGATCTCTAACAGCTATCTGAGGAGTGGCCAATGAGGTTATCACTAGGCTGTAATGTAAACACTGAATTTTTTCTGAAAAGACAGTGTTTACAGTAAAAAGCCTGAAGGTAAAGAGTCTACTCACCAGAACAAATTCAATAAGCTGTAGTTGTTCTGGTGACTATAGTGTCCCTTTAAATCCACGCTCTAGGCTGTAATATTTGTAATTGTTTGTACTGTTTGTAATCAGATTGAAACCCTCTTAAATCCAGTCTTTTTTTCTATAACTTTTATCACTTTTTGATATGCTATGTTTCTTTATGTATGAATTTTATTTTATTGTATGTATGCCAATTATTGTATTGTATTTATTTTACATACAATACAATATTTGTGTGGCAGGCTGTGTAATGGCGGCTGCTGTCATCAGCTCAGTGTAACTGCACCTCCAGCTCTCCTGCCTGTGCACTTTACTCTTGATATCTATGGTATGTACCGTATTTACTCCCCGAGCGCCAGCAACCTGAGTGCTGAACGAGTGTGCATGAGGAATAGGGGAACTAGATTTAGTCCCCGAGCGCTGATGGAGGAGCTGCGCCTGACCGAGTGAGTGTTCTTGGGGAATGGGGAACTGGGCGGCCAGGGGGCACCTATTTAATTTTAAAAGATGACCCCCAATTTTAAACTGGAAACATATTTGAAAAAATATTGTCTTATGCACAGAAAAATATGGAACATGCTGCTTAACCCCTTAATGCGTTACGGCATTCTATGCCATCCCCATTATAATGGGCTTTAAAAAACACAGCAGCACAGAAAAACAACCAATCAGAAAAACGTTAGGTACTATAAAACTCCCCTCCCCATGCATCATTTCCTCTTTCAAGCTGCGACAAAAACAGAATAAAAGGCAGAAAACATAATGGGGAAGAAACAAAGTCCTAGATACGATGAATACAACAACGTCCACCATCCAAGAAGAATAGCCAAACCAGATAGCGTTGATGAACTGTAAGCTGAAATGAGAGAAAAACAGAATCGAACAGGTTGGTTAGCTAATGAAATGTACTCTGAATAAACATGTAGGTACCCAATGTAGCAACCAAAAGTACCTTAATATGTAGATATCCCAACCCTACTTATGAAAAAACAGACATAAGAACAGGCGACAGGTAGCAGAGACAACAAGCAGAGTTGCATACGTACCTGATTAATCCAAGCTATTAAAAATTAAACAAGGGAGGGATAAGAATGGGTGGGAAATACTCGCCTCCTGTCATTAATAAAATTAAGATTATAGGTACACTAAAGCTAGCATAATCTACAATTTTATAACATGACAAGGACTCCAAAAAGGACGTCCAATCAGGGTCCCAAACTGAACTTATGTGGTGGAACGGTGGTCGACTATTCTGGAAATAGTGGGTCCCAGAAATATTCAAAGGGATGGGAAACGTAAACAGGAGTTGAGATTCCCATCCAGATGTCAACTTCTAAGAGTGATAAGATGTACGGATCCAATGGCGATTGGGACCTGTATAACAATGAAGAGTCCTCACGTGCTGTAGTGAGAGAGTGAAATAGTCCGACTACCGGTCGTACGATCCTGTTCCATGCCCGACCTGTCAAAATTCATGTAGGGGTTCCTGGTATACACGCCACCTACAAGATAGGGTATAATATAGTGAGACCCTTAGGTCCCTGTACCCCTGACTGTCTGGGCACGTAACTCCCAGAGTAGGCCCTAGGTCGAGGGACCCAGGAATGTGAGTTTGATAATTCAAGTCAAAATCTCCCTATAGAGGGATACCTCCCTTCTTAGCTTGGAGTCCCGTGAACACAGAGCGTTCTCCAATACGCAGGCAAGGCGTAAAGTCCCTTCGCTCATGACCGGTGACTACAGAGAGCAGATATAGCAAAAAAAGAAGGGTATAGCTTCAGCCGTCCGAACATGTGTTGTTCCGTTTGAGAATGTCGGCAGCCCTATCTGATTCTGCTACACATCCTGAGCCGTACTCCAGTGGTAGGTTGTGACCCAGCTTTGATGTCTGTGTAGGAGTTGGGGCACACCAAGTTCCTCCATATAGAGTCTCGTAGGTCTCCTTGATGGTAGTTGAAAAGGTGGGTTAACGCGAACCCAAACCAAAACAGCTCCCATGCGGGATATACAGAGTATAGACGAAGAGCCCTCCATCTCTGAACCATGTTCTCCAGGTATGTGCTCAGAGGAGTAGGGGCAGTCCTGCCATCTTATCCCAAGATTGTAATGACCAGGGAACACAAGACAACCGGGATTTCCGGTCTTACCATGCGATCCATGCGTATGGTGTAGTCCCTTCCCTAGTCTTGTTACCCGAGCAAGGCAGTGCCCGTTTGCTCCATGAAGGTATCCGTATCTCATGTCATCTTGAAATGGGAAAAAACTGTCTGCGCAGTCTGTTCGCAATGGTCCGGATATCCAAAAAAGAATGCTATATTCTGTTTTATATAGTGCCGAATATATCAAAAACCTGCACTCTTGTAATACCTGAGGCTCATCCGTTAGCCGTACCGACTCCGAGAGTGCGTGTAAATAAGTGGGAGTCTCCCCCGTTATACCTCTGTGAGTATTTCCCGCGTGTGGTACAGTGGTCCGGAACCAGTAGATCCATTACAGGAGATAAAATAGAGGGATCCTGTCTAAATATGTATATCCTGCATGATCAGGCAGCCCTCTATAACGAAAGCAGTAGCACGGTCGTTAGATCTAATTGAATGCAGGAGGGACGCCCCTCTATGCAGTCATCGAGGTCTTGTACAGGTACAAGCCTGAGTGATGAACAGATGGATGGCACCGTAGAGCATTGAGTGTACGAGAGAGCAGCGCTCTCTAATAATGGGACCGAACTCCATGTGAGCGTCCGGCTGATAGTCTGAGCGGGCCGCACCCGCTAATAACCCAATAATAGCGTCTACATCCCTGACCGGTTTTCTCTACGAGAAAGTGTCACTCAAAACATGTCTTCTGTATCCAGCACAGTATCGGGCTGAGGTTAAGGGAGGGCCGCGCCCTCTAATAACAAATCAGTGGCCGGTTCCGTATATGAAAGGGGTTCGCTCTCTGTACGTGCAAGTAAAATATCATTTTCGGGTCGAGGTGATGGAGGGCACCCTCCTGTAATCCAAACTAGAGTTCCTTAGAGACTCAGGGTGACCCATGCAGGGACACACCGTTTACTAATATCAGTATGAGACTGAGATCCTGAGGTGGGTCTCTCTCTGACCACGAGACCTCTCTCTGTATCACTCCCCTGAGATGGAATCAACTGTAAATAAACCAGGCCAATGGAAGATGAATCGTATACAACCTCGGGCCGTGTCCATCCTTAATAATAGAAAGGGGTGGTGAGAAAATTCAACCTACAGAAACGATGATGGAAACTACCAACTCTAAAAGAGGGGCAGTAAGTGGGAAAAAGTGCAAAATTCCAGTGCAGGCTAATCACCCCAAAATAGGGATCACTCCCAGTCCCAGTTACAATACCAAAAAAATAGTATATGTTTAACTATACTATTTTTTTGGTATGGAAACTACCAACTGACTGCCCGGATCCCGTGCACACGCGCTGGGTCCAGGGGGATCGTCAGGTAGCCTGAGGAAAGCTGGAGACGTTCTCCGCAATCCACGAGAGCACGGTAGGTCGGAGGAGGACTCTCGACGACCCGAGCGATAGGACAATAAGAAGGCTTGGAAACCAAGAAACGACGAACAATGTAGACAGTAAATACATACCTCGACGAGAAGGTAAATAGTAGACCGGAACAGCAAGCCAAGTAAACGCAACCGAAAGAGTCAGGAGCTGAACCTGACGTAGGACCAAACTATCAAAATACCTACGATGGATACCGAGAAGGCAGTTAAAAAGGTGAGTTGCTGAACGTAAGGCATAGGTATAGCAGGCCCATCAAATGGGCACAGACATAGCAGGCCAATCAACGGGGCACAGACATAGCAGGCCAATCTATGGGGCACAGGCATAGCAGGCCGATCCTGGGTAGTGTTTAGGTGGGCCATAAGGGACCCCTGTGTATGGTCAGATTCCCTTAAATATTTCCCAATCTTCAGGGTACCCTGTGACATAGGGCATAAGCTGAAAAAGTTCCAGTGATAATAGTGTCCATTAAAGCATGATATACTGAGAGATACATTTTAACTGAGAATAAGTTATGCACATAAGCATGCAGACCAGAGATTACTTCATCAAGTTATGCATCATCAGCATGCCGCCCGGAGGTTATTGTACTCATGGTATCTGTTCAGGAATGGGGTAAAAGAATAGCCAATACAATTCAAGGGACCACCTTCCAATTCTACATGTCACAGAATCTGATGGGATTGAATCAATGTCAGCATAGACTTGTCACGAGTAGTCTCCTCCCTGACTCTAGAGATGGATCAGGCACATATCTACTAATGTATAAGTAACTGCACCAAGAGCACCAGCTTACTTGTGCAATATGCAGGTATCACCTATTTGTCTTAAATAAAAAACCAACTGGTTAGCAGAACCTGAAATCTGCTATCCCTGAGCTCACTGGCAGACTGGCTCTGTATGTTTTCACCATGTTACAGAGCCAGAATGCCAGTGAGGATAAAACACTCGCGGTCCAACCACCGCGTGTGGAGGAGGGACTGCGAGCAGGTGCGCCCTCCCCCCGCCGGTCGGCTGCACACGGCTCTCTGAAGAAGCCGGCCATGGCAAGGCGGCCACGTGTGTGGGTCGACCCGGCCGCTGTGTACTCGCGTCCGACCGCGAGTAACCCCGGGCGCCGGCAGGCTCACACTGGAGCCCGGGGAGTCAGAGGAGGCAGCCAAGCGGCTAGTCTCCTGGCTCCCCGAGCGGAGCGCCTGTAGCCCGCCGGGGCTAATAGAAGGGCGCTGGGGGGGGAGGCAACTGAAAAGAATCCCCGAAAACCAACCATGGACAGAAAACATCCCCAAGCAACCGGGGAAGCAAAGGGTAAAAAACGGCGATAATCCCAAGTAAATAATAATAAATCTACAACTACAAAATCTAATTAATCAGTAAAAATGAAGCGAAATAAAAGGGACATAACTAAAAACCATAAACATAAAATATATATATATATATATAATACAAAAAATATAATATAGCATATATAATATAACATAAAACTAACAAAGAAATAATCTGAAGGAAAAATAATAGATATAACTAAATATAATAAGCATAAAATATATATATATATAAAAAAATATAATATAAAACTATATAACCTGGAAACTGAATATAATCAAAATAAATCAGAATAAAATCCCAAAGCCACCCTAGAAGCAGGAGGCAGTGGTACTCTGGCCTGTACTGTCTGCGGAGCAGCGAGGAAATGATGCATGGGGAGGGGAGTTTTATATTACCTAACGTTTTTCTGATTGGTTGTTTTTCTGTGCTGCTGTGGAGTTCTAGTAAAGAGAGACTTAAGCAAATACGAAGCCTCCTGTCATGTTATAAAATTACAATAATAAATAAATAAATAAATAAAAACATTTTTTTAAATAAATTATATATACATATGTAATTTCATTCTAACTGTATTTTGATATATATCTTGAGGAAGACCTGAAGAGGTCGAAACGTCGATCAGATGTATGTTACCTGTTATTAAATAATATTGAGTTTTTTTACAAAGACCTGAGAGTGCATCTCTTTCCTTTTTGCTTTATATATATATATGTAACAAAATACACTTAGAATGACATTCTTTATCTATCTATCTATCTATCTATCTATCTATCTATATATATATAAAATACAAATAACCGCAAATATATATATATATATATACATACAGATAAATATATATAATTACATAAATAACTACAGTGTACACGTAGACTTTAAATATATAGTTTAAAATTCTGCGTGTATATTTAAGTAATATTTTAACATAATTATGTGATTTAATTAGTTAAAATGTAATTGACATAGCTGACAACCCAGGCAAAAAGTGCAGAGAATTTGAATTGCAAGCACTATATTTAACCCTGTAACTTTCCAAGACACCATAAAACCTGTACATGGAGGGTACTGTTTTACTCGGGAGACTTCGCTGAACACCAATATTAGTGTTTCAAAATGGTAACTTGTATTACAACAATGATTTTTTTAGTAAAAGTGAAGTTTTTTGCATTTTTCACACATGAATGGCACTTTTACTGACAATATTATTGTTGTAATACAAGTTACCATTTTGAACCATTAATATTTGTGTTCAGCGAAGTCTCCTGAGTAAAACAGTACCCACCATGTACAGGTTTTATGGTGTTTTGGAAAGTTAGAGAGTCAAATATAAGGCTTGCATTTCATTTTTTTCACATTGAAACCTGTTATGTTGCCTTTTGAGACCGCATGGTAGCCCAGGAATAAGAATTACCCCCATGATGGCATACCATTTGCAAAACAGGTATGTCCAGTCATTTTTAGTAGCCACTTAGTTACAAACATCAGCCCAGCGAGAGGGGGGCCCTGAGGGTGGGGGGGGGCGGGGACCTAATGACCCTATAGTGCCAGGAAAACAAGTTTGGTTTCCTGGCACTATAGTGGTCCTTTAAGTTGTGCGTAGTATTTCCGGCATGTTTGAATATGTGGTACCTTTTGAAGCAGTAACAATTATACTTATTTTTGGGTAAGTAAGTGTCAGCTTAAAATTTTTATCAATTCTTATTGGCAGATTTTCTACAAGTTTTTAATATTGGGTTTTCAAATGGATGGGCGTCATTACTTAAAATACTTAGATTTGTGCTATTTACTATCATGCATGGCATACAAGCTTCAAATAGTAAATGAGCTCAACCAAGTGCTAAGTAGCTCATAAAAATTGTGTATTAAGTTTATTGTATACACTTAACTGTCTCTGAACAAAAGTGGTATTTGGTGCTCAATTTGTGTGCATTTGTTGAATAAAAATTACCTGGAAATTAAAATACATTTTAGTATTATGAATTATTAATTATTGTTCTTTCTTTTAATAATCAATAAATTAATCAATCTATCAATGCATTTTTAAAATGTATTTATAAATTTTAAATATAAAATTCTTATAATATTTTTTTCAATATTTCAGATACATTTGAATGGGGCTGCTTGCGTAATGAGACCATACTCGGTTTCATCAAGCATTGCATTCACACAATAACAGGCTTTTCTTGTGAGTGGTGCTATTTAATTAATCACAAAGGCAATTGCTTTTTGGTATAGGTTTGCCTCCGAGCCAAATATCCAATTGTCAAGCTCTGAACAATTGAACTACAAAAGGTTATACAAAAATGTCAATGAATCTTACTCAGTCAGTCTTGACTCATTGAAGTAGTCAGGGGGCTACTTCAGTTAGGTACTTCTGCAGCTAGGACCTTAATGAGGTCAGAGTAAAATGATTACTAAACCCTACCAAAATCCTCTGAATCAATAGGAACTTAATGGGTTACTCAGAGAGTCATTACCACTACAGTTTGTATCCTGGTAATTGGGCAAACCCACTGGCCATTGAGGGTCCTCTAAAGAATAGTGACATGAAATTGGATGCCACCCCCGCCGGCCATCCAGTGACTGAGACGTCAGCTGGGAACTCTAAGCCAATGAATAACATTCTGTGCATAGAAACATGCACAGAATTAACATTAGCCATCCCAGAACTCTTGTCAAGCTGGCTAATGACACCCAATGACGCTGCTTGATGTGGAGTTATACCTCCGGGCTCTGGCAGCAAAAGCTGCACTTACAGGCTCCAGGCACCATGATTACTTAAAAAAAAAAAACTAAAATAGTAACCTTTTAGCACTAACATAGCCATTAATTTTTAAGCAATTAACAGAATGCCTAAAAATAGGAGTTTAATGTGCAAATCCTAAATAATCTATATGTAGATCTAAAAATAAACATGCATCATGAATATTATCCGATGCTGACTTGATTGGCCTATTTCCTGCTAGCTACAGCAAAGATTTTAGGAATGGCTATTCAGTAAACATATAACAAAATATCCAAAAATGTTTTAATGTGCAGCTGGATGGACAGCTTTTGTCTAGAAACACCAGGCGGAGAAGTCTAGAGATTGAATTAATTTGAGATAAGCCAAACGTTCAGAGTTAATTTGTTGTTCTCAAGACTTGTGTTCCAAGGAGCATGATAGGATGTGAGCCCTGGTAGCTATTGTAATATGGAAGTTAGCAGTGAGAGGCTGGATGGATACGTGAGAAAGCAGGATGCAGTGAAGGCCAGAGTAAATAAGCAGATATATCTAATGGGACAAATATGATTTATCCTGAAGCTTTGTCAGATCAAGATGCACAATGAGTTTTTCAGTTATAAAGAGAGTAGTTGTATAAAACAATTAACATTGACTTCGTGGTCAACTTTCTCTAGAAGCAGTGGTTTCTTAATTTAGGAAAGTGTCATTTTGGATGCAGGTAGCCATGTGTATGTTACCAGTGTTTGTTCTGGAGGATGGTGGCAGATTATAGGATTATAAAAAGACCCGTCCTACCAGTTTGAGCTTTCACTGGTATAATTTACAGGATTAACACACTTAATATAGTTATAGAGACTGAATACACACACACACAACTCTATGAAATCAGTCTTTGTCAACTGTTTGAAAGATCTGTTTTGTTTTGTTTATTTCAGTTACGCCACAAAAATAGCAAATTAAACAATCATGAGATAATATAGAATCTATGGATCTGTTTCATATCTGCTCCTGTCATAGCTGATTCCACTAATAAAAATGTGTTGTGGAAAAAGAAATCCTGAAATTTAGGATTGAATATGTAAATATTCACTGCATACAAATCTCTGTAAAAGACAAACATTTCAATTCTGCACTCAGTAGCAAAGAGTGACATTTGTTCTTGAGTAAATAGTTTTTTTTAATTTAGAATTCATTATATGGTGAGTAACTGTCAAGATTATGTACCTAGGAACTCCAATCTTTAAATATGGCCTTGGGCAACAATACAAATTAATTTCACATGATACCATGACTGCTGTCTAGATGTCTGTACCACCCACCCAATGCCCCCAGTCCCCCAATAACACACAGAGACCGTAATTACGTTGGGTAAGGGCATCGGCCACAGCTTTTATTAATTCATTTCCATGCCAGCAACATAATCATACTGTCAGCTGTTGGGGTGATTGCCCAACAGACAGGTCTATCCCCACAAACCATGAGTCCTGAGCAGCCTGCCTCCGCCATCAGCTCCCAACAGGCTGCGACTCCCCAAGCCTCCTCGGCAACTTCACCACTTCTGCCTGCGCTGGCCAGGACTCCCGCGTGCTGTGACAAAAACAAGAAAAAGACAACCAACAACAGGCACCAACAACAACCCACATTCCTGTCTAACTAAACGTCCTAGGGGAGGGAGGGCGGGAAAGTCAGGATCCCTGCACTTCCAAAGCTGACTGGTAAGTTCCCTCCCCTAACTGTCCTTATAACTGTCTTCATCTTAGCAACTATGTATCCATATATACCCCTCCCATCCCTTACTCCTTCAAGACTCCTTATCCTAGCCGCAGTCATGTCCCCCCTTCCTTGTCAGTCCAGGGAGGTGTCTTGACTGCTGTCTAGATGTCTGTACCACCCACCCAATGCCCCCAGTCCCCCAATAACACACAGAGACCGTAATTACGTTGGGTAAGGGCATCGGCCACAGCTTTTATTAATTCATTTCCATGCCAGCAACATAATCATACTGTCAGCTGTTGGGGTGATTGCCCAACAGACAGGTCTATCCCCACAAACCATGAGTCCTGAGCAGCCTGCCTCCGCCATCAGCTCCCAACAGGCTGCGACTCCCCAAGCCTCCTCGGCAACTTCACCACTTCTGCCTGCGCTGGCCAGGACTCCCACCACCGCGATGACGACTTCCCCTCGCGCCTCCTGCCGTCATCGCGCCCCCCGCCGACAGCGCAGCCTCAATCCCACCCTGCAAGCCCGTGTTCAGGATATCTAACCCTATTTCGTTCAAATGGACCCCATCCTTTCTCATCAAATTTTGGTTCTCTCCTTCCAGCTCCACGTGTCGGATGACCACTCCTCCTAACCGCCGTACAAACTTCCCCACAGCAATGTTCAGCTTGCGCCGGCTCTTCTCCAAACCGCGAGAGTGCGGAAGCGCGCGCCAGCACGGCCTGGATACCACCTCCGACCAAACCAAGGTCATGTCTGGAAAGAGCGCCATGCACCTCGCCAAGTCGTGCCGAATCGCGTGGAGAAGGTCCACAGTCCGGGATACCCCTAAGTCGTTACCACCCGCGTGAACAACCGCCACCACCGGCCCCGACACAAACTTACGCAGGGCCACGAACTCTGGATAAATCTGCTGCCACTGGAGGCCCCTAATGCCCTTCCACCTGACTCTGGCCACGTCCACCGAAAACCCCAAATTCCGTCCGTAGGTCCGGCCTTCAGCTCGCCTAGCTGCCCAGTACACATAAGAATGCCCTATAATCCACACGTACCGGGGCCGACCACCTACAACGAGAAAAGGGGTTACAGCATATGAGGTCGGACATAAGACTTAAAACGCCCCGACCCCCATCTTCCAATCCGTTGAATTCCAGCGGCCGAGTACCCCAACACACTCGCCTGGGTAGCCGCCCCAATCCGAAAGGAATGGGCCGAAAACCCGTGACCATCCATACCACTCGCAACCAACGCTTTCTTCATCATCGCCGAGAACTGATACCGGGTTAGCGGAGACCCGTCCCCGTGAGCTAACAAAGGGCCTCCCCGCTCCGGGCGTACCCCCAGAAAGGCGTGGAAGGCCCCAACCGGACAGACTTCGTCCCTCGTGGCCCCCAAACGAACCCAGGCCCCCCGGGCCGCCTGGTCCGTCTTAGATCGTCGCACAAAAATGTCGACGGTTGAAGGGGACCATCGCACATCCGACAATGCCAACGGCGAGGCCTTCCCCTTGCTCGGGGCCACCAACTCGCCGATACGAAAGGCACCAAAAAAGCAGACCGAGAAGGCCACGCGAAACAACTTCGACCTGTACTCCGAACGACCGACGGTAGCACTAACATAATCCGCCGCAACATGTCAACCGAAATTGGACGACGACCATCCGGGCGACGCCTCAGCCGCCAACCCTTGACCACCCTCTGAATCCCATAGTCCTTAGTAACATCCTGCCAGCCCATAAAACGAAACAAAAACGACAGGGCAGCCAACGCCTTCTCCGCAGCAGCGCAGGACCTACCTCCCTTGGCCAAGTCATCCAGCATCACGAGAGTCCTCTCCGCACGACCCGAGGCCGTGGATACATCCCCATCCCGTGCTGCCGACAGCCACTGCCTCCACACTGCCCGGTATGCCTTCCATGAAGACTCCGCCAAGGAATCCGATACCAAGCCCATCAGACCTCGAAATCGAGCTTCCATAAGGAGTCTGGACACCGCAGACTGGTCCGCTGCGCCTCTGGCGCTGCCTCGCGAAACCGCTCCCACTGCAAGCGAGACAATGCATCAGCCACCACGTTCTGAACACCCGGGACATGCTGCGCCCGCACCCAAATATTAAACTTAAGACTAAGGAGCACGAGGTGACGGAGAAGCGCCAAAACAGGTGGAGACGAGGACGACGAACGGGCAATCACATGAACCACACTCATGTTGTCCGTGTGAAAGACCACCGTGTGATTTCTCAGATCCTTGCCCCACAGTTCCAGCGCGACCACTATCGGAAACAGTTCCAAAAAGGTCAAATTCTTCCTCAATAAGGAAGACCGCCAGGCCCGCGGCCACTCCCCCGCGCACCACTGACCCTGAAAATACGCTCCAAAACCAACGGACCCCGAGGCGTCCGTAAAGAGATCCAACGCGGCGTTGGAGGTGGCCTCCCTCAACCAGCAAGAGTGCCCGTTGTAACTACGTAGGAAGGAGCTCCACACCGCCAGATCCGACCGGAGGCGCCTCGTGATCCGAATGTAATGGAAGGGTTCCTTCACCCCTACCGTGGACAAAGACAATCTGCGACCAAATGCCCGACCCATCGGTAACACTCGACATGCGAAAACCAAGTGCCCCAAAAGGCCCTGCATCTGCCGCAACTGAACCTTCTTGGAACCTTTGACCAAGTCCACTAGCCGAAGCAACCCCTCCAGCTTCTCCTCAGGAAGCCGGAAAACCATGCTCTCAGTATCGATCTCGATACCCAAGAACGAAAGAACCAACACCGGGCCGACCGTCTTTTGTTCGGAAACTGGCACACCGAACTCCGACGCTACCCGCCGGAACGCCCGAAGCAACGCCATACAATCCTGGGAACCTGACGGACCGACAAACAAAAAATCGTCCAAGTAATGGGTCAAGGACCCCAATCCCGAAACTCGAGACGTGACCCACTCCAAAAAGGAAGAAAACAGTTCGAAATAAGAACAAGATATAGCGCAACCCATGGGCATGCACATATCATAATAGAAGCAACCGTTCGCGAAACACCCCAACAAATGAAAACAATCCGGATGAACCGGCAACAAACGAAAGGCCGATTCAATATCCGATTTTGCCAACAAAGCCCCACGACCGGCCCGCCGCAAAAGGAGCAAGGCCGAGTCGAAGGACGCATACCGCACCCGACACGCATCCCTGTCAATGTCATCGTTGACTGACGCCCCCGAAGGGTACGAGAGATGGTGAATCAACCGAAAAATTCCCGGGTCTTTTTTGGGTACCAGACCCAACGGAGACACTCTCAAGTTGTGGAACGGGGGAAAATCAAAGGGACCGGCCATGCGGCCCCGTTGAATCTCCGCCTCCAGCTTTTCCTGCAATAAACCCTCCCTACCCCGCGTGGACCGAAGATTGTCAGCAAACCGGCCCTCATCCGACAGCACAAAGGGAATCCAAAAACCCATTGTAAAACCGTCGAACAGAAGGCTTGCAGCGTCCCTCTTAGGATACCTGCTTAACCAGGGACGCATCTTTTCCACGCTCACCGGCGTCCTCGCCGCGAGGAACGTCGTCCCTACCAGAGCCCTTGGCGGCAGACGGTCTGCCCTTCTTGAAACAACGGAGAGCCGGGTGGGCTCCCCCACAATGGGCACACTCGTGCCGGAATCTACAAGAGCTAAACCACTTACAGTGGCTCTCGTTGAAGAGCCAACAAACTCCCTTCCGCTGACCTGCCGACGTCCCCATGGGGACGCCGGCAACCCCTGAAAAGGGGGAGGGTCTACACGGGGTCATCAGTAGCAGCCACAGGCTGCCGTCCTGCACCCCGAAACCCATCCCCGGACACGCCGCCATCTTCTGGCGGAATTGCTGGTCGTATTTGAACCAGCATTGTCCCCCATACACTTTGTAAGCGCCCCAAATTAAATCCAAATAACCAAATAACGAAGGGGCCCTCTCTGGGAACCGACGCACTAGCACGCTCGCAAAGATATTAAATCCCTGCAGCCAGTTACCGAAAGTACGCGGGATAGACTTACCCTTCTCCCCCTCCAGTTGTTCGCCACGACGCGGTCTGTCCACGGACTCCTTGTCCGGCGGAACGAGAGAAAGAAGATCCACATACTCACCCCGAATAATCTTTTCCTGCACCTCAGCAGGCACATGTAAACCTAAAGGGGCCAGCTCACACCCCGGGAGAAAGGAACCAACCCCCATCCCCTGACCCCTCAAACTATCCGTCCCACCTGCACCCTGAACCCCGAGACCACTGCCCCTGGCTTGACCCTCCACTAAAAGCCTCAGCAGGCGCAACACCTCACTATCCTGACCTGATCCCCCTGCTGAACCCCAGGCGCCAGCGCATGCCAACTCACCGAATGAGGGAAGGCGCAGGGGCCGCTCTCCATCAGCTTCACGCTCCTCCTCTGACTCCTCTGACTCACCGGAATCACCCTGGAGCCTCCCAGCTCCCAGGGGGGCTGTAACCGACACGGCCTCCCGACCGCCGGCATCCTGACAGCCCTGCAACCTCGGGGCTGCCGTCTGCTCCGCAGCACCCCTTGTACTGCTCGGACCTGGGGACTCCCACCGCCTTGGGGCTGCTGTCCGGGTCACAGCACCCCTATTTCCGGGTTCTTCAGCCGGCGCCGGCCATCCCCGAGCGCCCGGCCTCCTCATTTCAGCGCGGGCACCCACTTCCGGGTTTTGCCCGTCGCCGGCAGGTGATGTCATATCCGGCGCGCCGGCCGTGCGCGACCGGCGTTGTGACGTCACTTCCGGCCGCACCGGAAGAGAAGGTGGAGGGCTCCTCGACCTTCCCGCCATGCCGCCATCTTGGGAATGGCTGCCGGACGCCACCGCAGCCCTCACCTGGGACCGGACCGCTCGAGGGGGACACCTAAGGCTCGGCTCCACGTCCCCAGCCACTCCAGTCCGCCGGCGCCTGCGGCCCTCTCGCTCACCTCGCACCGGGCTGGGAGACAGCCGCGACGGCGGCCTTGAACGCCTGGCCCGCCGCCCTTCTTCCACAGGCCTCGCCTCTTCACCCGGGGCACCTTCCATGCCGGCCAACACCGCTGCCAACGAGCCTGCACCATGTGCAGCCCGGTAAGCCTGCAACAGGGCCACCAACGATTCCTGGGAAACCTCCATCAGATAAGCAGGAATACAGGTAAGTGAAAAAACCGAATAATAATAGCTTTTTTTTTTTTTAGGGGTCAGCAAAGAATGACAGATGAAGGACAGATGAAAGTCAGGATCCCTGCACTTCCAAAGCTGACTGGTAAGTTCCCTCCCCTAACTGTCCTTATAACTGTCTTCATCTTAGCAACTATGTATCCATATATACCCCTCCCATCCCTTACTCCTTCAAGACTCCTTATCCTAGCCGCAGTCATGTCCCCCCTTCCTTGTCAGTCCAGGGAGGTGTCTTTATATGTGTTCTTTTCTCTTGCTCCAAAAGAGTTTGTAAGGTGTACGTTTTTTTATGTTGCAATACACATTTTCTGTAATTTTGATGTTGGCATCAGTGTTAATTTTGTTGACTAACAATTTTAGTCAAATTTTTGTATACTAAATTTTTTATATTTAGTTGACTAAAACAGTTCAGATGACTAAAATATGTCTGAAACTAAAATGGCATTTAAGTCAAAAGATTATGACAAAAACTAAATAAAAAATTGCTGCCAAAATTAACACTGCACAGAGGAGCTATGGAAGGGGCAAAATAGACAGACCAGGGCTTGGGAGAGAGACACAGAGGGGCTGGGAGGAAACAAATACATAGAGAGAGGCTGGGGAAGGAGACAGAGGCTTTATTTAAACCCATTCGATTTTAGTTGTGTCGACTAAAGTCTACCGGAGATCAGGTCAACTAAAACTAGACTAAAACAATTCAGATGAACCCTACTGTGTGTGTTCCTATATCCCAATCAATCTATGTGTGTCATGATAATTAGAGTGTCATGATAATAGAGTCTAATATTGTATAGAAGTGACACAATCCATATGTTCAATTATTTCAGTTTTGTATTTTGTAGCCTGCATGTTTACATGTAAAAATATGTTGAGGATTTTTATTTGTATAGTTCTGTTTGCTATAAAATATCCTAGTGGGTCTTACTGCAACACCTTCACATCTGGTGTGAGCTCAGGTTAGCATGTCAGAGTCACATTGCCCTCTGGCAACTACGAGGTTTTTGATGCTAAATGAGACAAGATATGCACCATGGAGAACAGTGCAGGGTCTACTGTTAAAGCAGTATTATAAACATGTAAATGTGGAAGTTTGGCATGATTACATAATAAGCCATATCATACATGAGAATGATTAGTGTGTCAATTAACTTTTGATGATAGCACCCATTACACAATTAACCACTTAACAACAGATGATTAGACAGGATTACCATGACATAAAAAAAATAGCCTAACCCCTTGTTTTACATCAATTAATAGTTTACTTTTGATGCATGAAGATGGATCTCTTTGCAATACATGTGTTACATAATGTTGAGTAGAATTACTGTAGTTGTGAAGCTACGATTTCTTTGTGCTAACAACATACACAGGTTATTCATTAGCTGGTAAACTTTAAAGTGTTGACAAATGACTTGCAACATTTTTGTCAATTCCTGGCCCTATAGTGCTCCTTTAAACTTAAATTTGAAACTCACTTTTAATTCATCTTGAATTCTCAGTTTCGTGAGTAACCCTATTATTACAGTGTAAATATTTGTTAAAGTGGTTGCTCACCATACTATTAGGGATGTGCATGGGGAACATAATCGGTTCGGCATTTGAAATTCAGAACTTCGGCACTTTGGAACTTCGGCACTTCAGAAATTCAGAACTTCAGCACTTTGGGACTTTGGCACTTAAGATGTTCTTTTGCAGCCGCTTAGTAGATAACTCCCTAATTCCTACAGTATTCAGGGGCTATCTACCAAAAGGCTGAAAGACCTAGATTGGTATTTCAGTCAAATGTACTAATACTAAGTAAAGATTATACTGTGAGTAGGGGCATGCCTAGTAAACAGTGAGCAGCCTGTGGCCTGTTAAAAAAAAAACATGTCGTCCCCCCTCTCGAGCCCCCACCCGTGCCCTGAGCGGCAAGTTGGGGCCCTAAAGTAGAATAAGGGGAGGTGGGGGCCCTAAATCAGAATAAGGGAGGGGGACCTATTGTCCTCCCCCCGGCCCCCACCCATGAGCGGCGGGTGGGGGCCCTAAAGTAGAATAGGGGGGACACATATTGTCCTTCTCCCTGCCCCCACCCATGAGCGGTGGGTGGGGGCCCTAAATACCAATAAGGGAGGAGACCTATTGTCCTCCCCCCCAGCCCCCACCCCTGAGTGGCGGGTGGGGGCAATAAATAAAAATGTTACCCCCCCCAGGTGACTAGGAGTCCCCAAAACGCTAGTCACCCCCTCCCCCAAAAAATGAATAAACCCCTACCCACCCCCTCACCCTAAAAATAGTGAGTGAGGTACAATAACTAAGTTCCTGTAAAAAAAGAAATGAAACTTACCAATTTATGGAAACCCCCCCCTCCAACACTGAAAAAGTAATCCATCTTCACCCATGGAGGGCACCACGCAGACTGAGCTCTGCAGGGCGCGGCAAGGCTTTCAGAGCACTCTGATTGGTTTGTTTAAGCCATCCAATCAGAGTGCTCTGACAGGTAAATGAAGAGACTGACAGGTAAGACTCTACATTTACCTGTCACAGCACTCTGATTGGTTAGCTTGAAATTCAACCAATCAGAGTGCTGTGTCATTTTACACAGCATGGGAAAGTTCTTTGGAATTTTCCTACGCTGTTTAATTTGACTCATAACTCTCTGGTTGCTTTCAACTCAGGGGTGGGGGCCGGAGGGGACACGATTATGGAGATGCTCTGACCCATCGTCTAGCCATCACTGATTGGCCCTTGTTAAAGTAACACTATTCACTTCACCTATCAGGGGTTTTAATGTTGTGGCTAATCAGTGTATGTGTAAAAGCAGTTATAGGTAGTTAAAATGCAGATTTCATACTTGATGGACTTAAGCCTATTCAATTCAATAAATATTTAATGTGGCTAATATTTGAATACAAGCATTATACTCATTCACAAGATGAATTTAGGAAGATAGCAGTTAAAATCTCTACTCTAATGTGTAAAGAGTAATCAGACAGCAATAGCTTACCTTCACTAAAAATCTGACTTAACGACACGTATTCTATTAAGAACAAAGGGAATAGACAATAAGCTACATGAACGAAAATACCAGCCACTCCTTCGCCCAATTCTCTGATTCTCAAAAATATAAACGCCAACACTACTGCTTGTAACATCTGTCCTCTCTTATGTCCTTCAAATGCATCCATCTTCTCTACTCACTGCACCACTTTTTCTTTTTCTTTTTTTAATAATGTTTACATAAACCTCTCCCCCTTTCTAAATATTTCATCCTCACCCTCCAGGCAAATTAAGATTGAAGGTCTATGAGCAGGCATGAACACAGGGCCAGTTCAAGGATTTTTGGCTACACAGGCGAAGATGCATTTTGTCTGTCTTTCCCCCTTTCTGTGGCTCCCTCTCCTCAGCCCGTTTTGTTTCCTCCCTCACCCAAAGGGATCTTTGTGTATCTTTTTCCATATATACATATAGATAGCAACATACACAACAATACAAGCACACAGTCACAGAGATATGCAGGCACACAATAAAAAAAAAGTCATACAGGAACTGTTTTTGTTGCAATTAAGTCAAAGTGAATTTCAAATTTAAATGAAAGTCAAATGAGTACCGCTTATAGTTTGACAATCTGAGTCACACCCTTATCGTCCACCTGACTAATTTCGCTTGTTTTACACATTTATTCTACATACTTATATAATAGCCTACTACTGTTCTAAGTGTTGATTATTCCAATGTTGCTGGGACCTGCGAGTATGTTCTACTGTATTTGACTATTGCACCCAATAAACAGCTTTGAGAACAAAAAAAGAAATAGTCAAATGAGTTATTTGAACATGTCAACTATGCTTCCAGTTTTTGGTCTAAATTTTGGAATCCACTTTGAATTCACTTTCAGTTCCTGATAATTCTTAATTAAAGGAACACTATAGGGTCAGGAACACTACAGGGTCAAAAACACAAAGCATTAGAGCAAATTTAGCTTAATTAAGTTGTTTTGGTGTATAGACTGCCATGCAGTTTTACTGCTCAATTCTTTGTCATTTAGGGGTTAAATAATTTCTGTTTATGGAGCCCTAACCACATCTCACCTGATTGTGATTCACACAGCCAACATGAAAAAATGGTTTTACTTTTAATCAGATCTAACAGCATTCTTACGTTAGAAGTTTTTATCTCCTGCTCTGTTAATTCAACTTTAATCACACACATGAGCCAGTTACTGGCTATAGCAGGCTATTAATGGAGCAGACGATAAGAAATTCTACATTAAAAACACTATGCAATAAAGGAAGTTTAAAAATTAGATCTCTCTTTACAGGAAGTGTGAAGGAGGCTGTGCAAGTCATAGGGAGGGGAGGTATAGCTAAGGTTGCTTAAACAAAGTGATTTAACGCCTGAAAGGCAGAGAATCGAACAGTAAGACTGCAGATACTCTACACACCAAAACCTTTCTTTTAATTTAGAATGATCAATAGGGCAGTAGTCATTTGGTCCCCCTTGTTAGTCCAGTTGGAAACCTGCCCAGAAAGTAGTGATTGATTACTCTAAGTCCTCAGCCTTGCCATGGATTTATTATATTCTGCCTGGACAGAAAAACCACCATCAAGCACTTGCGGATGATCGATAAACAGACACACTCTGCATGTAGGGTTCAAAGATATTTTGTTAGTTTAATAATTTAACAAAGGTTTTATACCAGGGAGGTGTGTCCAGGCACACCAATAAAAACAGTAGTACTTATCACAATATGAATATATCAATACTATTAAATGCCTTGTGAAAGCTTACTGTCTTGTTGTATTAACCAATACAAAATGTGAATAGGGTGTAGAAATACATGCCAGGCATGTGCTTTGATTAAGTCAAATTATACTAAAAAGGATAAAACTATATGCGTATTTGGTGGAGAGAGATGGAACATTCTAAGAAGCAAAGCTTGGAACATTAAACAATAAAAAGAAATGAACATTAGGGACATTGCTGAGAACTAACAGGTAGATTTTGTTCTTTGTAATCCATCTCACATTAACTCTTTCAGTGATGTAATGTTGGTTAATCTGATATTGTAAGAAATGGGGTGACTTTAAAAATTATATTTTCTATCTTAATATATTGACATATGCTTTGTGAAGGTCAGTTGTGTAATTAGCTATCTGGTTTCACAATGGAATTCCATTTACATTTTAAAGGAGGTTGTCATCAATGGGTACAAATCTTTACTATAAAGGTTTCAAGGGTCATGTTATCAGGAGATCAGAGTAATTAACATCTAGGTGTAACCATGAAGTTTGTGTTTTCCCAAGCCATCTTGCTTCCAACCTACCCAAAAACGAAACCCTTACTGGTCACATCTTACACATTGTTACAGTATAGCTGGAGGAAGAGATCAAAGGGAAAGACTTGTGTAAAGACGGAACTCTCTGGGAAAAAAGGGGGCTGGATAAACCACTTTTGGGAGGGAAAAGGGATTCTGGGACTTGTAGTTAATGACTGCAAGAATCAGTCTTTAAAAGAACAGCCAATGAGGTTGGGCTCCTCTCTTTCTCTTTTTGTCTCTTTTGGGGAAGACAGCGCAGCAAGCATAGGTGCCATGGTGAACTGAGAGAGACTATCCCAGACTATCAAAGATGAAGGCGCAAGGGGAAGATCTTCATTTAAATCTTTAAGTATTGCCCTTTTACTATGTATCTTTTGATTATGTATTGGATATGGTTATAATGTGTAATGTGTATATCCCTTTTTAAATCTGTAACAGTATCCTAAATCAGTATTGACAACATATTTTATTATTCACTTGTGTTTGTGTTTTATGTCACTCATTCCCTAAAAAAATATCCTTGTAAGAGGGTCATAATTTCTTACAATATTAATCCTTACACCCCCATATCCCATTATAAACTCTGCAAAATTAGGCAGCACTTACTGGGAATCCAGCAACAAGCGAAGCTCCTTTCATTAGAATCCACACCCCATTCTGACAAAATTCGTGCCATCTAGTTTTCATAGAGAACCATTTAATTGAACCATTCTCCTGGCTTAGGGTGCATGTGCTCTGAGCCTGGGAGGGATCCGGGAGGAAGTGGATAAGGATTTAGTAAAAAAAACCAAAAACTAGTTCAATTAATGCAGAACGGCAGCAAGGGCTCAAGTGTAGTATGGAGGGAGGGAATAAGAGAGAGAGGGAGGGAGGGGAACACTAGGATTTCCCTTGCGGGTGTCCTCGCTGCAAGAAAGAATCTGATTGCACCTGTCGCCAGTGCGCAGTGACTACAGGCATAATTTTTGCACAGAATGAATTCGGCAGCCTGTAACAGTCAAGTCAAGTGTTCTGGGGTGTAACTAGCCAAAAGCACAAAAGTGAATATATCTGTATGTATACTGTATGTTCAGCATTTCAAGCAGAAACACTGCACCTACTGAGTCCTACCACCATTACCACTTTTCAAAGCAAAAGTGGACATGGTGGCTGGAGTAACCCTTCAAAGTTGTTTTGGTGCTTAGAGTGTCTGTTTAATCTGAACATGAATTTCATATGAGAGTGTAATTTGGTTTCATTTTCTTTGTTATTGTTTTCTTATCCTGAATAATTGGTAATAAGTGATGTTCTAAGAATTATACAACATCTAAATGGATCCGTTCTGGTTAAATATCTAGTCATAGGCATGCACAGCACTTTTCACAATTATAATTATATTTTTTTAAAGTAAAATAAATATATTTTATTTATTTTTTGCACTGCTCTGCACTTCTTGGAGGTTAGGCTTGTCTGTGATGCTGGTGGACAAACCTTTTGGTCTGCACCTGCCGTGGGCAAAATCTCTACATACCGTTTGTTCCTTCTTGTCCAGGACCATGAAAGAGTACTTAAAGGGACACTGTAGTCACCAAAATAATTTTAGGTTACTGAAGCAGTTTTGGTGTATAGATCATGCCTGTGCAGTATCATAGTTATCTGCCATTTAGGAGTAAAATAACTTTGTTTATGCAGCCCTAGTCACACTTCCCTGCTTGTGATGTGCACGGCTTTCCTAAACATTTCCTGTAAAGATATACCTGATGTTTACACTTCCTTAATAGAGTAAAAAATTAAAGAGGTCCAGGCATGCCTTGGTTCAAGAGAGGCACTTTATTGGAACCACAGCAGCAACGTTTCGACCCAAAGGTCTTTTGTCAAGTCGAAACGTTGCTGCTGTGGTTGTAATAAAGTGCCTGTCTTGAACCAAGGCGTGCCTGGACCTCTTTCATTTTTTACTCTACTAAATTGGGAATCTGGTGTTTGGTTCCGGTACAGCAAGCATCCTGGCTCAGATTGGTGGGAGTGAGTGCAGTTCAACTCATACTACAGAAAAGGTACACTTCCTTAACGACTTAATTTATAAAATATTTATTAAAATATTTCTAATCACAAGGATCAATGTGGAAAATAGAAGTTGCAACTGCATTTTGCAAATTATGTAAACCAAGCTCCTGGCCCTAAGCAAGTATTAAAACCCTAGCAAACTGAGTAACCTTTGAATATTTAAATTCCCAGGAACCTCATCCACCCGTTACACTGTATTAACAGAATATATTAATTTACGCTGCTAAAGCAAATTGTTGGCTCTGTCATACCTACCACATAATAGTGTATAACATAAATTACCATCTACAATGCAGAAGAATGAGTACCATTATAACATATGAATTTCACCACTTGCAAGATGTGTACTTACCGAAATAAATGAAAATAAGTTTTCCGGTATTTGAACAGGTTAAAACCCTTTTTTTTTTTATTAGTTTTTGTTTGTCTGGCTTGGTCCCAGCAGTTACTAGATCAAGCTGGTCAGAAACCTGCTGTTTCACACATCGTCAACACTCAAATACTTCAGATAGGAGTGTTTGTGAAAAATGGAATTTGGAAAGTTACAGTGGCTAAATGGAGATATATGACTAACAATTGTTTTAAATACATCACAAAAATCTGTGCAAGTCTTGCTTATATTTATTTTTTCTCAGTAAAATTTATAGGATATTAGTGGGATCGAGGTATTTTTTTAATTTGTCCATCTGTCTGTAATAAACCCCATCTACTCTGAAGTGAAACAATGGCATCATTGTACAGCGCTACGGAATTTGATGGCGCTATATAAAAATAATAATAATCAGGATGATTCCTAGTTCTGGAAATTTTCCTACACAAAAGGAGTTTATCCACTGAATTGGAATGCAATGACAATCCTGTCCTAAATTTATATATATTTAGATACATACTAAAGTGGAGCATGCAGGTACTACTGGTATAACCAGAACAAATAATAAACCATTCACAACAAAATCATACACAATACACTGCCCCCATGCTCACACGTCTGGCTTCCAGCCTAACTGATATGTACAGCCTACACTTTAAGCACTTGTGTGGGGTGGGGGCAACACCATGTTATTTTAAGGAGACTGTACATAATGTACTTTCTGACTGCCATCCCACTCATATTACTGGTGCCACTGTCAAGGTTATGCACTAACGTTTGAATGCAGCCAGATGGTTTTGCCCCATTTGGTACAGAGCCATTCGGAGTGCAAAATCCAGCCATTGTTCACACTATTTAACAATGTCTGGACTTTGCAATTCAGGCCTGAATTATGTCCAGATTTGAGCCAGACCGTATGCCGCCAAATAGCTGAAATTTGGACCAATGCCTCCAATCCGAGCAGCTTCAAAAGTGGTCTCGAATTTAAAAAAAAAACAACTAACCGTGCTTGCCAGCTACCACATTATAAAAATATAAAATAAGACCCCCATATTACTATAAGCGAAGTTTAATACATCTCTATGCTGCCACCTGACATTCATCTCTAAATTGGTTTAAACTATTTAAAGCAGCTACCCAGTCACTAGGAATGCCCTGTCTCATAGGGATGGGGGCTGTGAAAAAACAGGGAAGACATTGTCCATCCCATGCAAACTTCGTGGGCATTATGACCTCTCCCTGTTCTCACTCCCTTTCTCAATCCACACATGTAGTCTGGCTGTGCCGATGCAAATCTTGTAGCTTCCTCCAACACCGCCCACACAGAGTAGAGTGATGACAAACAAACAATTTAAGCTACACATATGTTTCTAGTTGAGCACCATAATAGTTGTAGCTGAAACTAGCAAGTCTACTTGCTGCTAGGCTTTTTCCAACTGAGAAACAGTTAACATTATTGGATTTCATATAGCTTAGCACCTGATGCAGCCCAGGGCTGTATTTAAACACATTTATGAATCTGTTAGACCATTTTTAAATACCTGAATTTGGTTGATCTGTGCCCCTACATGGCTCTTTATGAATTTAACCTCCTACTGTAAAACTGTTTGCAAAGAACCATTCTTAATTATATTGAATTGAATATTGAATATTTCTGGGAGCATCACACATTCCACCTCATAACAGTGTCGTGTTAATAAGTTGTTATGGTGCATTACCAGTGAGAGACTGAGAGCCTCAGATGACATGCCCAGCCTATCACTGGCTGCCAAATGTGAGTAATAGTGCATAATATTATGTGCACAAGTCAGCCAGTGATAGGCTGTGATCATCATCTGACGCGCTCAGTCTATCACTGGCCATGCAAGTCATTGGTACCTTGCAAGGCCAGTGCAGCATTATAGGCTATGGGAACAGAACTTTGGTGTTAACCTATTTGAAACTAGTTTAACACTGTAATGAAAGATGGTGTCCTGGCTGGGTCATCAGGGTCCATAACAACATCATTGAGATTAGGGACAGAGCTTTCCTTTAAATAGAGTATATTCGATCATCACATGCTTCTTTCATTCATTATAACTAAAAATAAAAACATTACATGTAATATGCTTTGTGGTATTATTTTGTAATGCATGCATATCATATCTTTCTTTAGTGCACCACTTATTCGCTAGGATATACACATATGAAAGTCAATATGAAGTTCTGAAACTATCCCACAGTGCATTTATGAGGTCTCCAGCTCTTGTGCATGATGTCAGGATTTGTGAACACACTAACTCTTGATTGCCTGTATGAGTTTTGGTTGGATAAACTCTGTTTTTGAACAAAAAGTATTTAAAGATGGCTTTGGCAAGCTGGGAAATAGGCAGCAGTAAGCCAGGAGATGCAACAAAAAATCTGTATTTATTTACATGTATGTGTTACAAAACTTTACGCACCATGGCAATAATACAAGCAATCTTTTGTTTTACATTAGTATTATCACTGGAATTTATATAGCGCCAACTTATTAACAATAGTAACATAATAATAAAAAATGTATGGTGGTTCCCGACTCATTCTGACCAGTTTGGTAAAATAACCATTATATTAGCACATAGACACTCATTATGAGTTATATAGTTTGCAGTGTCTCGTGATCAGCTCATTCAGCTAGATATCATCTACACACCCTGCAGCCTTCACCATCCAGCCAGCTTTCACAGAGACATTGCTGAAGACCAAGCATCACTGAGTATTCATAACACACTCTAAAGTTTGGAACTTGGTCAATCTTCTTTCTTGTTTTCAACAGCTGATGAAAGGTTGGTCCAATCCACTAATACAATATCATGGTTTTTACTTATATACTGGTACACTTGACATACACACTTGAAGATGAAATAGTGTCATAAAATGTGCTATTTTTCTATTAAAATGCACAATTATTCTACATCGGTTATATAATGTCTGTTAAAATAGACAGTGAATGCGTTAACTAATAATAGGTTTATTAGCACTTACAGCCTGTAAGCTCTTCAGCACAGGATCATTTTGTGCTTCAGATATTCCTTGTGTACATTGCCAATGCTCTGCATGAGAACAATGAATCTTTATTTCAGCATCTTCCCCCATTGCTAACCTCGTCCTGAGGGATCCCTGGAACCGGAACATCTCATCAACTGGTCCATTGTGTGAAATGCCAAAACCCTGGGTGGGGAGGAGGGAGAAGGGGAGGACTTAAATCCACTTCTCTACTTTTGGGATTCTCTCTGGCTCAACTGGCTTTTAAACCTGTTATTTCACTTGTGTGACAACAGCTATGCAATAGCAAAGGCCTTTTTGCAAAGTACTGGCAACAATTAAATGCTTTAATGGTTGTGGTGTTGACAGCAAAAACAAGCAATAATTCTGTTTAATTTTTTGTTCTGTTCTATTCATTCAATCAATCGTTGTGTGAACGGTCTAATGATGCAAACAATGTTTTTATGTTTTGATCAACAGCAAGAGAATAATACTCATGTTATATTTGTATTAATTCTTTTCTGTCCAAAGCTTCTCATTTTTCTGTGCATGGATGGATGTTTTATTCAAGTGGGGCTTCACTCCCTTTTATTCCCAAGGAGCCGCAATGCTTCAGAAGGATTCCAGGAGATGGTAATAAGCTATTAAACAATGTGCCCAGGATTGGTCAGTGATGCAGACATGTAGCATTACTTTTTAGAGAATTCCTAATGCCACCCAAAGGAAGAGGATTAATCAAATGACCTGTCTCACTGACTAGGGTTAGGATAAATAACTAAAGACTATATCACACCCATTTTAATTTTTAAATTGAGCCTGTCATACAAGGTTCACTTTTTGAATATCTCTTTGACAAAGAATATGTATTTATCATGAAAATAAATGGTATATTTAGTTGCTCAAAGGGGCAACATAAGCATGTTGTAGTGGATACAGTGCTAGGAGGCTATTTGTTACATCCCTTTGTTTGGTGTCAAACTGGTTTTTGTGTTATGATAAAAGCCAAGAGTCTCACAGGAGCCCACAACATGGCCCCTCGCTTGACTGATGACCAATACAGACGTTCCACTTTTGCTTTGACAGTATCATTTTATCCAGTGTCGACTTTGAGTGAGCATTGCAACTGATTGGTTGAGTTTTGATGATGTTGAAGAGATCGCAGTCATGCTGTTCTGGTACTTTTCAACAATTTTTTACCATTATCAGTTAATTAAACTAATCAAATGACAACTAAGCACTCAAGCACTGCAATAATATAGCAAAATGCATTATACAACATATGTACATAGTCATTGTCTGACTTGTTTAGAGCAACACAAATGCATCAATAGCAGTTTAAAACTCATGTCACCTATTGCCATCACTGTTGCACTATAGAAGGGGTGAAATAAGCAGGTCATTTTCTTTCCACGATTAATCAATTTTTTTCAATTGTGACATTTTGCTACATAATTGCATTGAAAACACATACGCAATACTGTTTGAAAGTGAGAAAACTGACGCAGATTTGTAATTTTCTATTCTGCTAAATCATTTGCTGCCATATCCCAAAGAACATTCTTTTGTGGGCATTTTGCCCAAGCTCTGGCTATGCAACTTAAAGACATTTACAGAGTTGTTCCTAAGCCACTGCAACTAGCTCTATGAAGAGTATTGATTGTTCCAAACTTCTTCAATTTATGAATTATGAAGGCCACTGTGCTCTTGGGAAACTTCAATTCAGCTAATTTGTTTTTGTAAACTTCCACAGATCTGAGTCTTGACGATTACCATGTTTCTGAGCACTGGAGTCAGTTCCTTGAGCTCTGAAGGTTTGGCTTTTGCTCTGATATCCATTTACAGTGTGAGATCTTATATAGAAGGATGTGTGTCCTTTCAAATCATGCACGGTCAATTGAATTCGCCACAGGTGGACTCCAATGAAAGTGTAGAAACATCTCAAAAATGATCCAGAGAAATGGGATGCATCTGAGCTCAATTTCAAGTGGCATAGCAAAGGATCTGAATACGTATGCAATGTGACATTTCAGTTTTTCATTTTTAGTAAATTTGCAAAGTTTTCAAAAATCAATTTTTTGCTTTGTCGAGTATTGAATGTAGATTGATGTGGAAAAATATTATTTGAGCAATTGTAGCATAAGGCTGCAACATTGAAAAATTATGAAAAAATGTATGGGTCTGAATACTTTTGGAATACACTGTAATAGATGGGAGATATTCTAATCTTACACCGAAAGAACTGTGCGGAGTGACAGCGGAGCCCAAAGTACCCCTATCATTGGTCATAGCTTATTCTCATTTTAAAGCAACCCCCTTTGCTCAAGCCTCATTCTATTATGGCAGCTGAGAATTAGACAGGCTCTGTCAGCTATTGTACACATACATTAGTTGCCATCCATCTTCCATCTTTGAGAAATCAATCAATAACAGTTTATGACAGGATCTGAATCTTAAATTGTAGATATTTTGAGAATATAAAAGCAAGGTTTATCAAAACCTACAAGACAACTCTACTATTTGTATTCTGCTAAGGACCTAGCCTCTGGGTCTTCTGCTTTGGTGTGCGTCTACAATAAATGTAACTATAGTCATATGCAATATTAATGGGACACTTAAAGGACCACTCTAGGCACCCAGACCACTTCAGCTTAATGAAGTGGTCTGGGTGCCAGGTCCAGCTAGGGTTAACCCATTTTTTTCTGTTCTTTGCAGATGTCAATTAAGAAGAGGTAGATAGGGCAGGATTTGATCCAAATGGAAGTCATTCATGGATCCTTTCTAATGTTAATGTATTTGTAAAGCATATGTCAAAAAATATCATAAAATGCCTTAAGCCTCAGCAGAGTGTCCTTTTAAATTCTGAAAATCTGCCATTCTTAACAATGTTATATGCTGATAGAAACCTGTACCGTTGTAATACAATCTTGCTGGGAACATGAATGTGGCAAGTTAAAAATATTGACAGGGTTATTCACAAAAGTGAGGATTGCTAGGAATTCAAAGTGAATTTTAAAAAATTAGGGCAAAATTGTTGATTTAGAAAAATTCTTGTCATCAATTGTTTTCATTTTGGCCTTAAATTTGGTTTTCACTTTGAATGAATGGAAACTTGTGGCACTTAAGTATCAATTAAATGAATAACCCTGTGAGTAATGCTGTTATCAATAACCATGGGGACTTGTGCAGTTTGAATATAGTAGACATGCATCTGTTTATGTATAGCTGCATGGTCTATCTAGGGAAAAACAAAACAAAAAAGCTAGTTATTATAATCAAGTAATCAAAAAACTGTTAGAAACATGTCTTCTTTTAAATGGAGAAATAAACAAAATAATACCTTTGAATTATGGAATGCTAGTAATTCATCTGGTAATTATTATCATGTATTTATATAAAACTAACAAATTCTGAAAAACAAAATAATGCATACTTCAATTTACAAAAAAACCCTCTACCATGAGAAATTTCGAAAAAATTTACAAAGAAAAAACCCCCCCAATTTAGCAAACAGAAGGGTTTTGTTACACAACACACCATTTATCATTCAGTTCTATACATGTACTGTGTTAAAATTCCAGGCAGGTTCAAGCCCTTTTTTTAGTTTTTTTTGTTTGGGTCGTTCGTGTTACCAAGGCACACAGTCAGTAACTGCTATTTTCACAGCACAAACAATCTACTTTTTTAAGATTTAGAAACATTTAGAAATATGTAGAGCAGTATTCTGCATAAACAGCCCAAGAAGTGATTTCAATTTGGTATATCTACCACATTTAAACTTTTCTCCTAAATCACATGATTTATTATGTGTAGATGAAATCAAACAAAATAAAAAATAACAAAAATGCAAATTCTGTATCCAGGTAGACATAATAGGCATATAGCTGTAGTGATTTTTTTTAATTTAAAACCACTGCATTTTAAAGTAATGATGGAAGCCTGAGCAATTAGCAAGTTGTTTATTAAGCTTATTATATACCTTAATTTGTCATTTAAAAAAAATGTGCAATTGAATACATTATCCCTTTCTGCCTGGGGTAATTTTAAGTTATCATCACCATAATAATTTAATGTTACTCCAAGCACCATGACCACTTCTGTAATTTGCATCTGTATGAGCATTGATCAGAAGGAAACACCGCACATAATGAGATATAGCGAGTATAACTCCACCTCCAGCCATGTCATTAGCCAAGCTCGCTAAACTTAAATCTGCATTTTGGCATCTGTCATCAACTCGCATAGCACTCCCCTTTTCCCCAGAGTCACCTCCAACTGCAGTGATGTCACTGGGCTGCAGGATCAATGGCAGGAAAGGAATTACAAGGTTGCCGCCCCCTGGGCCACCAGTATGGAGAGGTTTGTGGGCTGCCTCCTCACAGTTATAAGTATATATTTATATATATTTTTTTTAAATCTAGTTTTTATTGTGAATTTTTCTTAAAGTACAGAAATAAAGAAAAGTCAGAAATTGGGACTTGCAGGGCCCAGTTACAGTGTTAGCGTTATGAGAAGACATAGGATATGTACAACATCATATATATGGGTGGGAGGTTTGATCATTGGAGTCACGATATCAACATTTCCCATTTCTAATTATCCACATCCAGTGTGCGGTTATACATGGTGTTGATATCCCTGTTAACTGAATGTAAGGCACTTATCCAAGCCACATCCGTGGGTCATTCACCTTTACAGCTTTCCTCACCTGTGCTCTCCCATCCCTCCCTCCTTCCCCATTCCGTGGATCACCGTGCCTTATATTTAGCGTGGCAGGTGTTACATAATAACATTGTATTAATAAAGCTAATATTTGTGTAGAGAACACATGGTACATTGTTACATGTTATCATCATTATGGTCTGGTTAGCCTCAATCAGTGAGTCTAAGTAGGAGATAAGAAGAATCTGGGTTTCTAGTTTACTCAATTTGTTATAATAAAGAGCTCGCAAGTGTCCTACCATGTTGGTGTGTCACTGCGAGTATACATAAAGTTTGTGAGAGTTCCACTGTTAGCCAGCATTGTCACGTGGTTACCACTGAGAGTAACTACTGTCATATTGTGAGTGTGGTATTAGTTGGGTTGTGAAGCATCCCGGTGCAAGTAGTCATGCAGAGATAAAGGAAGCGAGAAGAAGAAGTAAGAAAGAGAGGGAAAAAAGGGGAAGGGGGTGTAAAGTTGTTACTGAGCAGTAGGGTCTGCCATATACCTCGATACACTCTGCCAGTTTACCCCTGTCCAGCCTCCTGTAACAGAGTTAATCAGTGTCATGTTTTAGCGCAAGGGGTAAAGGTTGGGGAAAGCGGGTGGGGGTGTGAGTGATGTGGTCTCTGCCATATGGGGTCGGGCCCCTAGCGTGTGCCCCCCAGTTACGGGAGTTCCCCCCCTCACAGGCCCTGAGATATGAATGCGAACCACGGCTGCCACGTCTCAACGTGCTTGCTCCTCCTTCCCAGAAGAGCCCCCTGAATGCCCTCGACTCTGTGGATCCATTCCTCCTCACAGGCTATCTCCATTCGCCTCCAGTAGACCAGGATAAGAGCCTTGGCCGCGTTTAGCAAGTGTCGATTTCTTGTATAGAGATACTGGTTGTGGTGTACATCATATGTAGGAGGGCAAATATACAGATATACCACGTGTAACAGAGACACCTTAATAGAAAAAGGAGAGAATAGGGGTAAAAATTTACTTATACCCTAGTAAAATATTTGCATGTAGAGTAGGACTCCTCCAAGCCCTCAAGCACAGAATACAAAGTACCAACAAACAGGTAACTACAATGCAAAAAGAGAAAAAGACAATATTGCCGTTCCTTAAAACAATATAAAATGGGTGAAATGAACACTCACAAATCCAAATTGATTGAAGGCATATGTAATAAAGTGAAGAATATCCTCGTATTTGTATTCCAGCATTCACTGTTTTTGCTGCTGCTTGAGGATCCCATCAGTGTACATCATCTCTGAAGGTGTTCCTGTTTGCTGCTATCGAGATGACAATTTGTGATGTGCCTATTTAATACATCTATCTTGTAAGTGCAATATTTATTAAAGATTTATGCTGTTTTAGAAACTCTGCACTATTATTTCTCAATTCTTTTCTCCTATATGCTGGAATACGAATACGAGGATATTCTTCACTATATTAGATACGCCTTCAATCAATTTGGGTTTGTGAGTGTTCATTTCACCCATTTTATATATTGTTTTAAGGAACCGCAATATTGTCCTATGTCTTTTTCTCTTTTTGCATTGTAGCTACCTGTTTGTTGGTACTTTGTATTCTATGTAGGAGGTTAAGTTCGGATGACCAGTCAGTAAAATCTCCCAGAATCTCCATTATTTTAATCCTAATATTCTTCCAGTATGGGAATATGTCGCAACATTTCCAGCAGATATGTATTGTTGTTTGAAAAGAAAATGTGAATTTAGTGGATCATACTGCCACCACAAAGATCACTCAGTGGAGCGCTAAAAATAAATATCTTACCCCTATTGAAATAACATATATTCCACTTAAAAGGTAACACAGTATAATATAATCTGATCACCCTGGAACCTGCAAGCACACCAGTTGAAGAGGATGAATTTTTGAGGTTCTGCTACAAATAGTTCATGGTTTGGTGTGTGCTCTCCATAATGTGTTAAGTTGAGTCAAGCTATTTTGACCATCTTGGCTTACGAATCTACTTTATCACAGCGACTGCACCCAAGTAAAGACTGATATTATTCAACAGAATCAATAACGCGCTCTTGGACAACCACAAGGGAAACCACGACAGGCCCTGAGTATAAAATGCAGCGATCCAGAAATAAATAGAATCTTCTTAGTATTTAATCCAGTGGTTCCCAAACTTTTTAGGTTCAAGGCACCCTTAATATTTCAGTAGGCACCCCAAATCAAAATTTCTAGGTTGTTTATCTGTACAGCGCTGTGGCAGTTACTGGCGCTATAGTGTAATGTACAGTGTTGGTGCTTGTATACATTTATTGTGTTTGTGTTTGTATGCGATGTTTGCGTTTGTAGGGTGGTCTGTCCAGTGGCACACTCTGAGGGGGGCGGCCGCGTTACGTGCTGGTGCTGCCGGGCCGGGTGGCTGCCTAGCTGGTCCGATGGCACACTCACTAATGCTGGCAGCATAGGAGGACTGGCGGCACCAGCATTGAAAAAGGCCGGCCCCGTCTGACTTCTTTTGGTAAATGGGAGGGGGTAGAGAGAGACAGAATTGAATTGAGAGACACAAGGGGGGGGGGAGAAAGAGACAGAGAGGGGTAATAGAGAGACACAGGGGAAGAGACAGTGGGAGAATAGAGAGAGATACAGGGGCAGAAAGAGGGGAAATAGCGAGATGGTGGAGGGCGGAGAAAGAGACAGAGTGGAAGAGAGATGTGGGGGAGAGAGAGAGAGACACAGAGGCAGAGACACACAGAGGGGAGGGGGGGAAAGGAGAGAGAAACACAGGGGGAGGGGGATAGAGACACACGGGAGAGGGGAGAAAGAAACAGAGAAAAGAAATAGACATGGGGAGGGAGGGGAAAAACGAGACGGGGGAGAGATAGACTGGGAAGGAGAGAGGAGATATGGACACAGAGGAGCAGTGAGGGGGTGAAAGAAACATACAGAGGGACACTCATCACACTCATATACACTCACACTCATACACAAACACACCCACACATTCATACTCATACACACACTCATGCACACACACTCATACATACACACACACACTCATACATACACATTCAAACTCATACACACACCCATACAGACACTAATGCACATACTCATACTTACATACAAACCCTCATACACAAACTCATACACACATTCATAGACTTACACACACACACACACACACACACACTCAAACTCATACACATACATACACTCATACACATACAAACACTCATATCCATACACTCATATTCACACTAATACACACACTCATACTCATACACACACATTTATACACATACACACACTCACACAGGTGATTTTTTTTTATATATCCACAGCCACCCTCCTATTATCTTACCTTATGTGCCAGGAGGGTGGCTTTGAGTACTGCTGCTGTGGTAGTGAGGGGTCTGGAGATCTTCATGCTCTTTTCCCCTCATGCTGTGGCTGCCTCCTCTCCCTCCCGTGTTGTCTCCCTGCAGGATGATGAGAGGAAGTGACAGGCTGTCATTTCCTCCCAGCTGGCCTACAGTACAGGGACCCAGTCATGGTCTTAAAGGACCGCGGCACTCGACCGGGTACCTGTTGAGCAGTAATGTTTCATAATCATAGCACTGGGGAAACATTCCGCGGCATCCCTGTGTGCACTTGCCAGAGAAATAATGACAGCAACTACATACAGTGTATGCATTATAGTTGCTGTAAAGGAAAGCACCTGTATGAGTGTTCTACTTCTCTTCCTTCACTCATTTCTCAGTACATTCTATACTGGCATTAAGGAACTGAGTGACTGGCTAGGGGAGCAACCATATCGTTATATAGGTTGTAAGAAAATCTATACATATGGTAAGCTCATTTGTTTTTGGCATTCCTCACTCCATTCCATGTAAAGTGCTTCATAATATGTTGGTGCAATATAAATATTACTTCTACAAACACCACCACTATTAGGATTTCTACTAGTGCAATGTAAAGATAAATATCTCTCTGTCACGGCCGACACTTACCTGTCACATCCTGAAGGCAGCTCACAGAGGGCTCGGGTACCGGCTTCTTCCTCTCTCCCTCCGCTGTCCGCCGACTTCCGCATAGGCCCCATGACAGCAAGATGCGGGCCAGAATGTGGAGGCCTGCAGGGCATTGGGCGAGGATCGGGGATGGCGGGGGAAAGAGGATTAGAAAGAGAGAGGGGAGGGACTGAGTAATAGTCAAAATGGTGCTCTGCGGGGTGTGGGGCCTGGTCCTCTGCCTATAAATAGCCAAGCACTGGACTTGGTCGGTGCTTGGTTGTTCTGGTTCTTGCCCCATTCTCCTAGCATCCTGGTTCCTGATTATATTTCCTGATTCCTGATCCTTCTTCCTGGTTACTGGTCTCTGATCCCTGATTTCTGATTCCTGGTTCCCAAAAAAACGTTTCAGCTCCTGATTGTTGGATTGGACCCTAACTATGCTACCTTTGACCTCTGGCATCCTGCTACCTATTTGTGGATTTCCTGGCTTCTGACCTTCGGCTTGCCTCTTGACCTTGCAAATAATTGTAGATTATGCTAGCTTTAGTATACCTATAATCTTTATTTTAATAATGACAGGAGGCTTCGTATTTGCTTAAAGGACCACTCTAGGCACCCAGACCACTTCAGCTTATTGAAGTGGTCTGGGTGCCAGGTCCAGCTAGGGTTAAGCCTTCCCCCTAATCCTCTAGTGGCTGTCTCATTGACAGCCACTAGAGGCGCTTGCGTGCTTCTCACTGTGATTTTCACAGTGAGAGCACGCAAGCGTCCATAGGAAAGCATTATGAATGCTTTCCTATGTGACCGGCTGAATGCGCGCGCAGCTCTTGCCGCGCGTGCGCATTCAGCCGACGGGGAGGAGAAGAGGAGGATTGGAGGAGCACTGGAAAAAGGTAAGTTTTAACCCCTTTCCCCTTTCCAGAGCTGGGCGGGAGGGGGTCCCTGAGGGTGGGGGCACCCTCAGGGCACTATAGTGCCAGGAAAACGAGTATAGTGGTCCTTTAAGTCTCTCTTTACTAGAACTCCACAGCAGCACAGAAAAACAACCAATCAGAAAAAAGTTAGATACTATAAAACTCCCCTTCCCATACATCATTCACTCTTTCAAGCTGCGACAAGACAGAACAAAATACAGAAAATATAATGGGGAAGAAACAAAGTCCTAGATATAATGAAAACAACAAAGTCCACCATCCGAGAAGAACTGTTGAACCAGATAGTGTTGATGGATGGTAAACTGAAACGAAAGAAAACAGAGTTGAACAGGATGGTTAGCCAATGAAATGTACTTTGAACAAGCATGTAGGTACCCAATGCAATAACCAAAATTTTACCGTAACCTGCATAGATCCCAACCCTACTTATGAAAAACAGACATAAGAACAAGTGACAGGTAACAGAGACAACAAGCAGAGTTGCATACATACCTGATGGACTCAAACTATTAAAATTAAACAAGGGAGGGAAAAGAACGGGTGGGAAATACTTGCCTCCTGTCATTAATAAAATTAAGATTATATGTACACTAAAGATAGCATAATCTACAATTTTATAACATGACAGGAGGCTTCATATTTGCTGTTTTAACTCTCAGTCAAGAAATCCAACACTGTTTTTTCGCTGGTTCCTTTTCCTGGAGATATCAGAGCAATCCAAAATGGACTTACCAACTGCAATAAATGACAGTAGACGGATCGATGAAGATGCCAGCTGACGAAGCATCCCAAATACGGAAAAACACCATCCGCTGATAGATCCATTGTACGTGGGGTTGCGACCTGTTTCCTAGCAGCAGGTACATGAGCTGCCAAGCTGACTTATTAGCCATTTTCCCGTAGTTGTAAAATGTCGAAGGTCATTTGCGGACTTAGGGCCGCGAGAAGAAACTGCCACCATGTCTCGATTTTTGATGTGTAAGGTGGCTCCTCCAATCGTGCCAGGGTCACCCTGTGATGTGTCCTTGCAGGTAGATCTCCAATTCCAAGAAATGCTCCCAAGTCCACCACCAGTACCGTAATATAACCGAGGAGGATCTTCCGTTCCCTCATGGTCTACCCAGTGAGATGTCTCATCCGAGAATAAATTTATTATGCCGGCAAGAGTGTGGTCAAACTAGCTGTATCCTAAGTAATTCCAATATTCCAAATGGACTGTGTAATCCCCGGCTGCGGTAAATAAAGGACTCCAAAAGGACGTCCAATCAGGGTCCCAAACTGAACTTGTGTGGTGGATCGGTGGTCGACTATTCTGGGAATAGTGAGTCCCGGAAATATTCAAAGGGATTGGAAACGTAAACCGAAGTTGAGATTTCCATCCAGATATGTCATCGCCTAAGAGAGATAAGATGTACGGATCCAATGGTGATTAGGACCAGTATAACAACGAAGAATCCTCACGTGCTGTAGTGAGAGAGTGAAATAATCCGATTACCCGTAGTACGATCCTGTTCCATACCCGGCCTGTCAAAACTCGTGTAGGGGCACCTGGTCTACACGCCACCTACAAGATAGGAGTATAATATAGTGAGACCGTTAGGTCCCCATACCTCTGACTGTTCAGGCACGTATCTCCCAGAGTAGGCCCTAGGTCAAGGGACCCAGAAATGTGAGTTCGATAACCGAAGTCAAAGTCTCCCTATAGAGGGATACCTCCCTACTTAGCTTGGAGTCCCGCGAACACATATCGCTCTTCAATACGCAGGCAAGGCGTAAAGTCGCTTCGCTCAAGACAGGTGACTCCAGAGAGCAGATATAATGAAAAAACAATGGTCTAGCTTCAACCGTCCGAACAAAGTGTTGTCCCGTTTGAGAATGTTCGCAGCCCTATCTGAGTCTGCTACACCTCCTGAGCTGTACTCCAGCGGTAGGTTGCGACCCGACTTTGATGTCTATGTAGGAGTCGGGGCACACCGGGTACCTCCATAGAGTCTTGTAGGACACCTTGATGGTAGTTGAAAAATGGGTTAGCGAGAACCCAAACCAAGATGGTTCCCGTGAGGGATATAGAGTATAGACGGAGGGCCCTCCATCTCCGAACCATGTTCTCCAGATATGTGTTCAGAGGGGTAGGGGCAATCCTGTCATCTTATCCCAAGATTGTAATGACCAGGGAACTCAAGTCAACCGGGGTTTCCGGTCTTTCCATGCGTACAGTGTGCCTGCAGACCAGGTAGTGGGTCTTCCCTAGTCTTGTTACCCGAGCAAGGCAGTGCCCGTTTGCTCCATGAAGGTCTCAGTATCTCATGTCATCTTAATATGGGAAAAACTGTCTGCGCAGTTTGTCCGCAATGATCCGGATATCTAAAACAGAATGTAATTGCCTGTTTTATATAGCGCAGAATATACCAAAACCTGCACTCTTGTAATACCTGAGGGCTCGTCCGTTAGCCGTACCGTCCCCAGGAGTGCGTGTAAATAAGCGGGAGCCTCCCCCGTTATACCTCTGAGTATCACTTGCATGTGGTACGGATCCAGTAGATTCATAACAGGTGGTGCAATGGAGGGATCCAGTCTAAATATATATATCCTGCATGATCAGGAAGCCCTCTATAATGAAATCAGTGGCACGGTCGTTAGATCTAATTAAATGCAGGATGGATGCCCCTCTATGCAGTCATTGTTGTCCTGTACAGTTACAAGCCTGTGAGAAGAACAAATGGACGGCACAGTAGTGCGTTGAGTGTATGAGAGATAATGTGACCGAACTCCGTGTCAGTGTCCGGCTGATAGCCTGAGCGGGCCGCACCCGTTAATAACCAAACAGAGTGCACCTCCATGATCGGTTATCTCCACAGGAATGTGTCACTCAAAACATGTCCTCTGTATCCAGCTCAGTATCGGGCTGAGGTTGAGGGAGGGCCGCTCCCTCTAATAACAGATCAGTGTCTGGTTCTGTATAGTAGAGGGGTTCGCTCTCTGTTCATGAAAATAAAATATCATGCACAGATCGAGGTGACGGCGGGCCGCACTCTCTTGTAATCCAAATTAGAGTCCCTTAGAGACTCAGGGTGACCAACTGCAGGGATACACCATTTACTAATATCAGCATAAGACTGAGATCCTGAGGTGGGTCTCTCTCTGACCATGAGACCTCTCCCGGAATCTCTCACCTGAGATGGAATCGACTGGTAAAAAGCCAGACCGATGGTAGATGGAATAGTATACAACCTCGGGCCGTGTCCATCCTTAAAAACCGAAAGGGATGGTGCGAAAGTGCCACCTTTGGAAACAATGATGGAAACTACCAACTGACCGCCCAGATCCCTTGCGCGCACGTCCAGGATGACCGTCGGTAGCCTGAGGAAAGCTGGAGACGCTCCCTGCAATCCACGAGAGCCCAGGAGGTCAGAGGAGGTCAAGTCAGGCCTCTCGACGACCCGAGCGATAGGACAATTGGAAGGCTTGACAACCAAGAAGTGACAAATAATGTAGATAACGGTAAATACTTACCTCGGAGAGAAGGTAAATAGCAGATAGGAACAGCAAGTCAAGCCAACCCAACTGAAAGGGTCAGGAGCTAAACATGACATAGAACCAACTACCAACACCAAAGATGGATACCGTAAAGGCAGCTAAAGGGTTAGTTGCGAAAGGTAATGAAACCGTGCTCCCCTGTTGGCGTCCGAGCACTGATCCCTGCATGTGCGAAATTCTCCTTGGAGATGGTCCGCCACTGGGCTGGCGTAAACCGTGGTTGCGTGTCTGGGAATCTTTATAAAATCTTTGCCCCTTAGGGCATGAGGTTTAGGGCCTTCACCCTTCCAATCATACTTCGGTGCTCGTATAATGGTGTCCTCTTGGATGGCATGGCAGCAGAGCTGGCCTGGACACCTATCACCATGTCAATAGTGGGTGCTGAGCTCTCCTCTGTGCTATTCCCCCAGGCCTGCGGCCAAATGGGGGTTCAGGCACAGACAGAGCAGGCCAGTCAGAAGGGCACAGACATAGCAGGCCAATCAATGGGGCACAGACGTAGCAGGCCAATCAATGGGGCACAGACATAGCAGGCCAATCAAAGGGGCACAGACAGAGCAGGCCGATCCTGGGTTGCATCTGAACGAGTAAGAAGAGACCCCTATGTTTGGGCAGAGTCCCCTAAACATCTGTAAATCTTCAGGGCACCCTGTGACATGTGACCCCTAGGCGCCAACCCTTTTTGACAGTGCAATACTGTGTCAATAAACCTGAACTGGGACTAGCATTCCCTAAATGCCCAGCAGGCAAAATAGTGGTATTCCAGCTGTAGCGGATATAGGCTGAAAATGTTCCAGTGATTATAGTGTCCATAAAATCATGATATACAGCGAGATAAATTTTATAACTCTGAATGCGTTATGCACATGAAGCTACAGACCTGTTTGAGATTTCTTCATTGATATTATGTCTCATCAGTATAACATCTGAACAGAATTAGTGTCAGCATAGACTGGTCTCTCATACCAGTTTGAGCCAGAGCCAGGTCTGCTTGGCTTTCTATATTGGCCCTGGACAGTGAGCATCTTACTAGAGGAGTCTGGTTTCTTACTTCATGGATGGACCAGGTACATATATACTGAAGCACAGGGATCAGAACTTAACCATAATTGTGCAACATAAAAGCTTCATGTTTCCTAAGTATCATATCAAATCCAACAAAAGAATATTGGCACACTTGATCCACATGTTTCTCTAACAAGCGTGTAAATACACAGCAGGTACTTTGTAACTGCAGTGCTTGGACTCTTGCTGTGCAGGCGTTTGAACCAAGGTAGGAAGATTGCTAGTGCAAGTCTGTAACCACTGAGCTACCATATGTAGCATTATAATTGCGTGCTTACTCTTGATCTAATAGGAGGTGGATAATGAGAGGAGAGTTATTGGCTGCAGGGCACAGCCATGTTTACAGTCCAGCCCACAATGATCTCTTACTGGCCACATGTAAAGCGAAAACCCATCAATGGATAGAGAGTTTGTTGATGCCTAAAGTGAACTACTTAACTTCTGGCTCTGTATACGCCATGTTACAGAGCCAGAAACCCAGTGGGGGAAGAAACCTTGATGTCCGACCACCGTGGGTGGAGGCGGGGGCCGCGAGCGTACGCACCCTCCTCTAGCTGGTCAGATGTACGCGGTTCTTTGAATGAGCCGCGCAGCGAGGTGGCCATGTGTGTGAGCGACCCGGCTGACGGGTACTCGCGTCCCACCGCGAGATACCCTGGGCGCCGGCAGGCTCACACTGGAGCTCGGGGAATCAGAGGAGGTAGCCACACGGCTAGTCACCTGAAACCCCGAGCGGAGCGCCCGTAGCCCTGCAGGGAGGGCTTTCAGCAGGGCCCTAGAGAATGGGGTGGTGGGGAAGGTGAAAATCAAAAGGGTAAGCGGAAGGGTATCTCCAGTAAACCCCCACAATTAGAGGGGACATCCCCAAAGAAACAGGGGAAGCTCAAAGAAAGCAAAAGGGAAGTAATCCCAACCAAATAAGATGAAAATATAACTAAACATAATATATATAACATAAAATAAATAAATAGATATATAATATGAAAATTAAATATAATATACAAGATGTATATATAAAAAGTAAATATATAATATGACAACTAAATATAATATATAATATATATACAAAAAAATTAATATATAATATGATAACTAGAATAATAAATATAAATCAGAAATAAAATCACAAAGCCACCAACTAGAGCAGGAGGCAGTGGTACTCTGACCTGTACTGATGCGGAGCAGCAAAGAAAGAGGAAATGATGTATGGGAAGGGGAGTTTTATAGTACCTAACTTTTTTCTGATTGGTTGTTTTTCTGTGCTGCTGTGGAGTTCTAGTAAAGAGAGACTTAAGCAAATACGAAGCTTCCTGTCATGTTATAAAATTTAAGATAGCTAGTGCACTTTAAGTAGCACACTGTCTAAGTACAATCTGAGGGACTTTCTGGAGCCCATTATCTCTATCTGTATATAATGTTATTGCATTGTGTTGATAGGGGAAACCCTATATGGAGATTTCTGGGGGTTAAAAACACATTGCTCTATATGTTGTGAAGAATTGCATTATCTTTGGGAATAAAGATGGATATTAAGCTACTTGTGAACTGGCATTTATACATAAATTAAACATACATCAAGTATTACTGTGGATTCTATAGTGTGCAATGTATTGTTTTTAGGTGCATCATTCAGATATATATTATTTCCTTTTTTTGTTACTGAAAGATGCAGGTCAGCATTAAAACTATTGCACATCTCACACACATGACCTCTGATGCTCGCCTTCAAGATTTCTCGCTGCACCATTCCTGTGGAACTCGCTTCTCTCCGCCGTTAGATGCTCACCCAGTCTCCACTCCTTCAAAAAATCTTTAAAAACCCACTTCTTCATAAAAGCATATCAATTAAACTGTTAATAGCTCCTGACTGATTCCTCTTCTGCAACTGTCATTAGTCTAATACTATCCTTACCTTTTTGTGTCATTTTACCCCACTCCCTCTAGCATGTAAGCTCATTGAGCAGGGCCCTCAACCCCTCTGTTCCTGTGTGTCCAACTTGTCTGGTTACAACTACATGTCTGTTCGTCCCCCCATCGTAAAGCACTGCAGAATTTGATGGCGCTATATAAATAACATAATAGTAATAATAACGTGACTTATCTGAAAAACAAGTATTAGCTCTGTAACTGATGTGAAGTTAATCTATGTTCCTGTCACCTTTGCTACCCTAGACAGGATTTGGTAATACCTATAGGGATTATCTTTTGTTGTCACATGGCATGTGGCATTCACATATTCAGTCAAGCTTTGATTAATGGAAATTTGCTAATCAGAAGTGTAATTGCCAGGAGTGGGATCAACTCAGTGTCTGCAATCTTTTAACTGAAGGTTACGGGTGCTGAAATGTAAGAACAGCTGCAAAAGATAGGGTTCCATATCACTAAGTGTCGGATCAGAGCCAACAAAAATATAACTTCAAGTATGTAGTTTAATGATGTTTAACTATACCCATTCTGCACTCCAGATGTCGTGGACTACTTCTCCCTGATACTTTACCAGCATTATGGCTGTAAGAGCATTATGGGTGATGTAGACAAGGATGTATTTACCACAAGGCAAACAAGGCATTTGCCTAGGGCGGCACTTTCAGGGGGGCGCCACAAAAAATGCCACCCCAAGCTCCCAGACAAATGCCTTGCTTGCCTTGTGTTCCGGGGCTGTCCACCTTACTGTGAGTGTAGCTGTCAGTGTGTGTCTGTGAGTGAGTGAAAGTGTGTGTGTCTTTCAGTGAGAATGGGTGTGCCTGTGAGTGTGTGTCAGTGTGTGTATGTCATTTTATGTGTATCTGAGAGTGTGTGACTGTCAGTGAGTGGGTGTGTCAGTGTGTGTCTGTCAGTGAAAGTGTGTGTTGATTAAACAGTGTGTGCTTATGACTGTATGTATGTGCCAATGACTGTATCTGTCAGTGAGTGTATATCAGTGCATGTATTAATGAGGGCATGTGTCTGTCAGTCAAAAAAGTGGCCTTGACACGAATTGGGAGGTCAAATTTAGATTTTGGGGGTGCCCCAATTTAGTTGCACAAATCCAAAATACACCACTGGATGAAGACCACAACATCTGAAGTACTTAAGGTTGCCTGGTATAAATAACCAATTAGTTAACTCCCTTGATGACACAAAATGAAGATGACACATGTTTTAACCTTTATTGGTGTTAAATGAGATGGACATTAATGAAGAGGCATATTCATTAATGGATAGTGGAAATGATGTATTTTGGGTCAGATAAAGGATTACTGTGTGACTCAATCACAGATTTCTGGGGCTCCAAATTCTCACAGTTTTCTTGTATTTAAATTGAACCATCAATGATTTACTAAATTTCAAAATATAAAATATTGTGCAAAGTAGAAAATGATTTAATACCTTATTAGCTCAGGAAATAGATCACCTGGCACGTCAGTGCTTAGATTAGGAGAGCTAGTGGAAGTTCCTAGCAGGAGCTTCTGGTTTTCCAGAGTCTTCCAGAGTGGAAGAGGAGATGTGTGAAGCAGCACCTGGTGTGCTCCAGGTAAGAAGTCACCCCGTTTTAACACAGGTTAACTACTTACATTGGAGTGGGAGGGCACCAGGGCATTACTTGCATCGTAACTACTACAATGTTCTGCAGTGGTTATAGGGATTGGGGTGTTCCTTTAAATCCTAGGTTAAAGCAACCACTAGAACTGAACAAATACACTGTAAGTCTTGATCTTAAACTTACAGAATAAACTCTTGTGGGTCCCTCTTAATATATCCTATCATTCGTACAGGTTGAAGAACTACTGCATTTTTAAGTGATAACTGTAATCTCAAAACTATTTTTTAATATAATAACCCTTTCATCAAGTATCCAAAAGAAATAGGCTGAGGATCCTATCGTATACTAAAAGTGGGGATGAGTTTTTCTTATATACTTCATTTAACAAATAATTTAGTTCCTTTCAAAACTTGATGAAAGCATTATGTAGTGTTGAGGTGACAATTATCCTTTAACAACTTAACTGACAAAAAAAAAAGAAAAGCAGACATTTTGTTATGTTAAAGGAGCACTATAGGGTCAGGAACACAAACAGGTATTGCTGACCCTATTGGGTTAAAACCACCATCTAGCCCCCCTGGCCCCCTCATGTCTCCCTAAAAATAGTAAAACTTACTTGTATTCAAGTCTGCAGCTGAATATTTTGTCACTGATTCCTTTAGACATGCCCACTGCCAGCTGACATCAGCAGAAGTGGTAGCCTGATTCAATCACAATGCTTCCCCGTAGGATTGGCTGAGACTGACAAAGAGGTGATCAGGGGCAGAGCCAGCACAATACAAACACAGCCCTGGCCAATCAGGATCTCCTCATAGAGATTAATTGAATCAATGAATCTCTATGAAGAAAGTTCAGTGTCTGCATGCAGAGGGAGGAGATACTGAATGTTTGAATGCATTTTAGGCAGCCATGACCCAGGAAGGATCTCTAACAGCTATCTGAGGAGTGGCCAGTGAAGTTATCGCTAGGCTGTAATGTAAACAATGCATTTTCTCTGAAAAAACAGTGTTTACAGCAAAAAGCCTGAAGGTAATAATTCTACTCACCAGAACAAATTCAATAAGCTGTAGTTATTCTGGTGACTATAGTGTCCCTTTAAGATATGTGTTAAGACCTGCAGTGGTTATGGTGCTGCGGTCTTCTGTTCCCTCTTCTGAACAAAAGTGCCGAATGGATCCCCCTGGCTCATAGTAGCGATTGCTCCCCTTGTCCGTTCGTACAGAACTACCGAATGGCGCTTCCCTGGCTGTTCGAGTAATACAAGAAGCCGGCGTTCGGTAGTTTCAGCGGTGGTTCGCGAGGTCGAGTGTCCGATTTTAGTTCCAGACACTCGACGACCAAGTCCCGATGACTCCCCTCGTGCGAACAAGATGGCCATCATTTTCTATTCCACGTGGCGTTCAGCTGTACGAACAGCGGCCGCCCAGGGAGCACTTAATAGCTGGTTTCTTTGTAGTTAATGAGCCAGGACGGTGGTCGACGTTCGGTAGTTTTAAACTACCGAACCAATACATTTAATATACAGATAAATAACAGGAAAGTACCGAACAAAGAAGAAAATGTCAATTAAAAGTCTATTTTCTTCACATACCTGCCAAGACCCTGCCGGGTTGACTAGGCGATGTCCGGGTAACATAATTAAACATCCAAGTCCGTTTGACGGGAAAGCCCTTCCGCATTACCATTCTGCTTGCCCGGGCGGTATTGCAGCATAGAATTGTAGGGTTGCAACGCCAAACTCCAGCTTGGCAACCGGGGATTGTCTCCAGAGACTCGGTTGAGCCAAATGAGGGGGTTGTGGTCAGTCAGTAGGGTAAAACCACGGCCATAAAGATACGGTTGAAGTTTCTTTAAGGCCCCTACTAGCGCCAGGCATTCTTTTTCCACGGTGGCATAGCTGACCTCCCGAGGTAGCAACTTGCGACTGAGATATGTCACCGGGTGCTCCATGCCGTCTTCCCCCACCTGGCTCAGCACGGCTCCCAGCCCAAACATGGAGGCATCTGTATGGACGAGAAATGTTTTGTTAAGGTCTGGGGCCGCCAGTACTGGAGCTTCGCTCAAAGCCGTTTTAAGTCTCTGGAACGACAGAGATGAGCAGACACACAAACATGCACAAGCGCACACTGGCACAGACACACACACTGCAACCAACACAAATACACAGACAAGCATAAATATAGAACAGTCAGACAGATAGACAGATACACACAGGCTCACAAAGACAGGCACACACATACACACATTCACGCCATAATAAAGGATACCCCAGTACCATAGAGGTGCAAGGCTGGGGGTGAAAACAGGTGGCCAACCACTGTTTCAGAGAGAGAGCAAGCAGCGTGCCATCTGTAGGAAGAGCTGACATCATGCCACTTTGTTGGGTTGCTCCACAGCCTCTTCTCTTTACTGCTGCATAGGCTGCTTTTGCCATGTGCTCTATTTGCCAGCCCCAATCTCCTCAGAGAGTCTCAACCAGGAGTGAAAACAGCGCAGTGATAGAAACACACAAACACACAAGGAATATGACACTATGTCTAATTCCCTGTATGGCTCTATCTCTGTGCTACTTTGGCTCCTGGCTAGCTCCTAAACTCACCAAGCAGTTCTGTAGCAGGTAGTGAGAACAGTAAACATAAATGGCAAAAATATCCTGAGCTATTGTGTCCCCCTGCCATTCTGGCCCCTCCCTCATCAATGTCAATGCCCTTGGACAGCAGTTACATACCTATTTATATATACTGAGTTCTTTTGTTGACAATAAGTTTCAGAAACAGTGTAAAACAATACATTATCTCTATTGGTTTTCTAGTATGTTTTTGATGTGTTTTTCTCTCTAAATCCATCTCTATTAGTATAAAATTATAGTAAATTTCTTAAGTTGACGCTTGCTATCTCATTCAATACATATTGCTCTATATTCACTATATTTTTCCAGAATTGAGACTCCCTTCAAGTTCTGATCAAATATTTAACTTTCTCTATATAATGTTTGCATTTGATAACAGATTGGAGTTAAGGATTAGCTTCTGGTATTTTAGTAGTTGGCCAAGGATCTATATTACAAGTCTTGATTTAAAATAAGACAAAATATGGGTAATAAAGCAGACCTAAAGGAACACTTGAACCACTATAACCTCTATAGTGCTCAAGTGGTTTGGTAACAGGGATGCACTGACGCTTCTGGTTTCTACCAAAGACCGTTCCCTGCTTCCAATATGTCTGACTACTAAGCTGACAGCGATCATATGACACTCACAGCCAATGAGCTCTTAGTGCACTACAGGGTTTAGTTCAAGAGCACTAATAGAAGCTCTTTAGTCCTCAACATCAGATGTATTGGCGGTGGGGCAGCGTTTCCTAGGGACCCCAGATAAGAAGGCAAACTGTTCTAGGACAATTTTACAATGGAGGAGACCACAGTACTCTTGGCACCACAACCACTACAGCATGTTTTAGTTGTTATATTGCTTGAACTGTTCCTTTCAGCAAAAGATCCTTAATGTTCATTGGTATATATTTTATGTATTTTTAAAGGGACACTATAGTCACCAAACAACTTTAGCTTAATGAAGCAGTTTTGGTGGATAGATCACGCCCCTGCAGTCTCACTGCTCAATTCTCTGCTATTTTGGAGCTAACCCCTTCCCGCCTGCAGACGGAAATTTTCCGTCAACCTTGTCCTTCAGTTAAGGACCGTTGACGGAAAATTTCCGTAATTTACTAAAGTTAACCCTAGATCGCCGCAATTGCGGCGATCGCGGGGTTAACGGTGCTCCGGTCTGCCTCTGTATTAGAGGCAGACTGGGAGCACCCGATCGGGCTGCCCCAGCACAGGTGCTCGCTCTGACAGGCTGTCAGAGCGAGCACATGTGCTCAGTATACTCACCTTTCGCCTCCTTGCACTTCCGGGTTCTGCGTGAAGTGCAGGGAGACAGATCAGTGCTGCTGATCTTCTCCCTGTGTAAAAAAAATAAAAATAAAGTTAAATCCCACCCTCCCTTTCCCCTGCTTTAATAAAATTAACCCCTTCCCTGCCAATTGATCACTGAGTACAGTGATCAATTGGCAGGGTATACATTTTGATGTCATCTGATTTTTATTTTAACCCATAAAAATTATATATTTAGCTAGCTGGAATTGGTGGAAGTTAGTGGGGAATTGGGGAATTTGGTGTTAGGCTAACTAGAGGTTAACGTTAAAAAAAGTTTTAAAATAAGCTTTAAAAAGGTAAAATAAAATTTAAAAAAAATGTTTTAGTAACGTTTAAGTAAAAAAAAAATACCCCCCTTTACCCAGTATAAATAAAAATTAATCCCTTCGCCACCAGTTGATCACTGCCTACAGTGATCAAAATACAGTTCACAGTATTATACTGTAATCTAATTTCTTTTAACCCTTGATGATTAATTTTTATTTATTTTTTAACCCTCAGGGGTTCAATTTATTTAATTAATTAATTTAAATATTTTATAATTATATATATTTTGCTAGCTGGAGTGGGTGGGAGTTATGGAAAAGGGGGGAATTTACTGTTAGTGCTGCTTACTGCTAGTTAGGGGTTAACGGAAAAAGAAAAGTTTAGGAAAAAATGAAAAAAAAGTGTAAAACTTTTACTAAGTAAAAAAAAAGTCTAACTTTGTAAAACGGTTTTACAAAGTAAAAAAAGTTTTACAAAGTAAAAAAGTTTTACAATGTAAAAAAATACATAAAATAATGCTCATTACGGGGGGAGTGGCTAGGCACGGAGAGAGATGGCCGCATGAGTCCTTAGCTCTGCACCACGAGCAAGGCAATAGCATCCAAAAGTGAGATTCCTGCGGGAAATAAGAAATTATTCCAGAGATGTCGCAACTCAAAACCCGTCGGCACCAAGATAAACCCGACAAGCTGAACTTCTTCGCCCAGAAAAAATTTGCGGCCCTGGCAAGACAAACAGCCACAGCAGACCCTCAAGATGGCGCCGACCTCTCAGGGGGAAGCAGCCCGAGGTCAGAGACAGATTCACCGCACGACGGTGAACCGCTCACCGCAGCCTTTCTAAAACGAGCCCTGGACGAACAGTCCCAAAGACTGATAGCTATCTGTCAATCCAGCGTCGCAGAACTGAAACGAGACCTGCAAGATGTCGGATCTCGCACAACGCACGTGGAGGCCAAGATGGAAGATCTAGTCGATGCACACAACGCGTCCGCAGAGCACCTAAAATCCCTCACCGATCAACTTCAAAAATGTGAGGCTCATGGACCTTGAGGATTGATCCAGAAGGAGCAATATCAGGCTAAGGGGCATACAAGAGATGGTCCTCCCGGCGGACCTGCCCAGCCACGTACACAGCTTTTTCAAGCTCCTGACCCCAGAAATCCCCACTGACATGCTGCTGCTGGACCGCCTGCACAGAGTCCCAAAACCCCAACATATCGCTGCATCCTTACCCAGAGATGTGTTACTGAAAGCACACTACTTCCATGTGAAAGATCTCCTGATGAGAAGAAGCAGAACCGCGAAAGACCTACCAGCTGAATACACAGGCATCAAGATGTTCTCAGATCTCTCAGCAGCCACCCTGAGACAACGGAAAACCTTCCAGCAAGTGACAGAAACTTTACGCGCCAACCGTATCCTATACCGCTGGGGCTTCCCTGTCCGCCTGATTGTCTCCAGGAACGGAACCACCACCGTTGTACAAACGGCAGAAGAAGGCCTGAACCTCCAGCATCGGTGGAACCTGACCAGTGTAGGCGAAACACAAGCCCCGAAATTGTTTAACTGTTGTTGACCTATACTGTTTACTAGAAGCACATGTAATACCTGGCCACACTTTACTAGACTGCCGCCACAAACCGACTAATGTATCCCCACGACAACGGATGCAGAAGCGGCAACACGCACTACCCACACCGACCGACTTACATAAGTGACCGTAACCTACCCAAACCGTTCGTCAGGCATATTCATAAAGCCACATATCGGGCTCCACCTTGACCGACACACCCGGTTAATCCACGAAGAAGATGGTAGTGGTGAACCGCTAATCCATGCTCTGACCACTCACACTCACTGGACTTGGGTTGTTCCATAATGGGAATAACATACCAACTAACCCTTGCTCCCACTACTTTAAAACCCAAGTGGCAATCAGGGTTGGAGCCCCATAACATGAGCCAGAGTTACCGAGCATAACATAGCAGACAACTTACTTACAGAACTAGTTTGCGGACACACACGCAGAGCTGGGAGACCCCTGATACAAAACCTAAATAGGTTACCAACTCCTACCCCCTTCTCCAACTGAGGTCCCGTAAGGACATCTCACTACATTTAAACAAGGGTGCTCTTCATTTATCCCATGAATCACACTCAGAGAACACACAAGACTTCACTCGGTTTATTGTTGTTCCTTAACAGTGCATGTTGCACCACATACCTTTAGCCTGCTCAGGCCACCACCTGTCCACCATCTCCGATCCCACGCTCCCCGCGGCGCTGCGCCACAGCGCCTTGTACCGAGATCGGGCTTATATGTACATACTTTTGTTAACCAGGTTTATTTCTTTTCACCCCTGTTTCACCCCCCCAGTTACATTACCACCACCCCATCCCGTCCAAACATCCAGACAAAAACATCTCAAGCAAAATGGAACCCATACGCCCTCTCTTCACAAGCAACAGTACAAACCGTACATTTCATCTCAAGATCCTACTTTTACTGAAAGCGATCTGCCTTATAACATACACTGATAGTCTACTCACATAATGTCCGAGGGCTCAACATGCCACATAAGAGACACATGTTACTTCAGGAGGCTCGCAAATCAAAGGCAGACATATTGTGCCTTCAAGAAACCCATTTCCCCAAAGCCAAAATCCCCCAATTCGGAATGAAGCACTTCCCCCATCAATTTCACTCAGTGTATATATCTAAATCCAGAGGAGTTTCCATTTACATACACAGCTCAGTAGCCTTTGAACTACTACGCACCATCTCAGATGACCAGGGCAGGTACCTGATTGTTATCTGTCTGATGAATAACGTACAATACACTGTTGTGAATCTATATGCGCCCAATGAAAATCAGAGGAACTTTTTGACCAGTATCCTCACAAAAGTGGCAGCTGCACAGCGAGGCAACACGATAATATGCTGGGATATAAATCACATCCTAGACCCAACCCTAGATACCTCCATGCCCTCCACTACCAACCGACAGAAATCCCTCAAACCAACTTGCAAAGCCGTAACACAACTGTTGATGAAATTCAACCTTTATGACTGTTGGAGATTACTCCACCCCTTGGACAGAGACTACTCATACTATTCTAAACCCCACAAGACATACTCCAGGATAGATGTAATACTCATAACAGGACCTTCTCTCAATCTACTTCAAACATGCCACATGGGAGACATCATCTGGTCAGACCATGCCCCAGTACTTGCTACATTCAGAGACGACTTCACCTTTAGAGGCTGCAACCCATGGCGACTTAATAGCTCTATTTTACAAGACGATAAATTTAGCTCAGAAATAGAAACAGAACTCAAGCACTACTTCTCTGAAAATGAGACGTCAGGGATGTCCCCGACAGTGATATGGAGAGCCCATAAGGCCGTAATGCGTGGGTCGTTTATACGACTGTCCTCCTTCCTAAAAAAGACCTCCCAAACAAAATACCTGAACTTACTAAGAAAATTGAGAGACCCCACAGCGTCCCATCTACTCAACCCAAACCCAGGAGACGTTGCTATCATCACCCAAACCCAATCAGACCTTAACGACATAAACATAACCAACACAACCCGAATACTCCAAAAACTGAAAACCAGGGAGTACTGTATGGGTAACAAAGCCAGCTCAATCCTGGCCAACCGGCTCAGAGACACACAAGCACAAACCAAAATAGCGTACCTTAACTCACATGACGGACAAAAAATAATCAAACCACAACAGATCAGCGAACCTTTCGCTGATTTTTACAGCAAACTATAATTTAAAAGACGACCCTACGGTACACCAGCCCACTAAAGAAGAAATACCTAATTTCCTGGACAAGGTTCATCTACCTGCACTCTCAGTCTCCCAACAGGAGTTTCTTGCTGAGCCCATCTCACAAACGGAAGTACTCACAGTTATACGGAACCTGCCATTAAACAAAACCCCGGGCCCAGACGGACTGCCAAACACATACTACAAGAGGTTCTCCTCTATCCTCACCCCCCGACTAGCATCACTTTTCACTTTTACCACTGCACAAAAAAACATACCGCAGGACATGCTCACGGCCAATGTGGCCACGTTACCCAAACCCGGTAAACCACCAACCCACTGCGCAAATTTCAGACCAATTTCCCTACTAGACTCGGACGTGAAGATAAAGTCTATGCCAATAGACTGACTACAATCCTGCTGACTATTGTGCTCTCTGACCAAGTTGGCTTCGTACAAGGCAGGCAGGGAGCGGACGGAACGCGAAAAGCCCTCGCATTACTACATACCATGCATAGACGCTTCCCCAATAGCCTCCTACTATCCTTAGACGCCAAAAAAGCCTTCGACCGCCTGCACTGGTCGTTCCTGCAGGCGGTCCTAGTTAAATTTAGCTTCCCTTCACAATTTATCTCCATGATCAAATCACTATACAGTAACCCCGAGGCCCGGGTCTTCACTTCCGGATTCCAATCAAGGTCTTTTCCTATTACCAATGGCACCCGACAGGGGTGCCCTCTCTCACCACTCTTATACATTATAGCTTTAGAACCTTTAGCTGAGTCCATCCGCTCATCAACAGAGATCACAGGAATTAAAATTGGGGGGTCAGAACATAAATTAAACCTACTTTCTATCCCTCCAGAAACAAATTAACTTATTCATATGGCATGGAAAACGACCGAGAGTTGCCTTATCCACACTACACCGACCAGTGCAGATGGGCGGCATGAGCCTCCCCAACGTGAAATTATACCACAAAGCAGCAGTCTTAGCCAGTCTCTTTCCTATTCACCAACGCATGTCTCCCCCCTAGTGGGTCTCTATAGAACAACACTGGTTGCAAACCCAAGACATCCAAACAACAGTATGGATGCTACCCCATCAAAGGGGAAACGCCACAAATGCACTTCCCGCCACCTTAACGACACTAAAAATCTGGGACAACACCCGCAGACTCCTGTGCAGCTGCCACCCAACCCCCCTTTCAACCCCAATTAAGACCCTGGCGCAAACAATACCTAACTTCAACTATAGAGTGTGGAACAGATGCGGGGCGTTCTATATACACTCCCTATTAGAAAAAGGCAAACTGGCCACATTCGACCAACTGAAAGCCAATTACACATTGCCGAACACGGCATACTACTCTTATCTCCAGCTGAATTCCTGGTGGAAAATCCATGTACCACATCCCATATCGCCCACTACTACTGTTCTAACGCCCTTCGAAAAAAGTATAATGGCAGATACACCAGCGGCAAAGCCCATCTCAACCATATACAAACCACTACTGCCCCACCAAGGAATTAAATCCCTTACCTGTGTACGCTCCTGGGAAAAAGACCTAGACCAAACACTGTCAGAGCAGACCTGGCTGGCCGCAGCAAATGCAACCAGAGGCCTGACATTTTGCGCTTCACACTTAGAGACCACCCGTAAACTTTTCTACCGCTGGTACATGGTCCCAACACGCCTAGCCACCATGGACCCGCAGCTGTCCAGCACCTGCTGGTGCTGCAAACAAGAGACAGGCACATTCTTACACACCTGGTGGAAATGTACGAAACTCCAGCCATACTGGAAAGAAGTTATCTTATTAATACACCAACATACCTCAATCATGATACCGAACTCCCCAACATCTCTGCTCTTACTCATGCTGGAAGCCGATTACCCGAAACCGATTAAATACCTAATACTCCACGTACTGGTAGCTGCCCAAAACCTTATCGCAAAAAATTGGTTATCAACCACCAATGCAACAATGCGAGAATTGATCAGACACCTATCCCAAATTGGGAAATTTGAATCAAGTATATCCCGCATACCACCCAATAAAAGTTGGAGACATGAGGTATGGGAAAATTGGGAACTGAAACACCCGACTTGAGAGTAACGTCAACACATATCGCAGCCAATAACACTCACAACAATAATCTTAAGAGACGGCACAAACACTAGCCAACATATACAGAAGGTCACAATTGCCAATGTAAACTCTATGTGAATAGCAATGTGTTTTTTATCATGACTGTGAACCACTGGATAACAAAAACGATGAAGGATGTATGTTCCATTGTCAATCTCCCTTCCCCCTTTTTCCTTTCTGTACCCCCTATTGCATTTTTATGACAAAATAAAAACTGTCAAATTGAAATAAAAAAAAATGCTCATTACCACTACACTTGGTACAAGCTAGCAGAAAAATGATCCCAAGCTAAGGTTCAAAATATGCCTTTTGAATTACCCTGGGATGTCTTCTTTAAGAAATGGTATGCCTTTATGGTGTAATTGGATTATATATCCTTGTATAATACTCTAAAATGGGACATGGACACAGTGTAAAAATTAAAAATTTGAGAAAAACTGGAATGGCTGTGTCTCAAATGTGCCCCTTCAATGTCCACATATAGTGTGTAATTTCGGTGAACTATTTAGTATCCTGTGTCCAATATATGCAGTTATGTGATACAATCTTTCATACTACTTTCCTTGTGAGTGGGGGAATCTTTCCACAAAAGGAATTTATTCATAACAAGTAGCATTAGAGTATATTTATTCAATTTTGAGCTCAATTAGGTATAAGCTAGCCCCTTTATGTCTCCGATGTCTATTATTATTTTTTTTTATTGATATAAATCTATAATCACAGATGTTGACCCACTAAGGATCATATTTAAGTCTTAACCTGCGAATTATAGTGTTCTATTTATAGAGACATTAGGAAGGGAGGTTTGCCACTTGGCATTTATGTTTTTGTCTGTTTGACCCATGTAGCAGTATTCTTTTAAATTGTGCTTCCTCATGGTATATAGCTTTATTTATTATACTTCTTATCATTTATATTTGTTTATTTTTCCAGTGGATACTCATTTTGAGTATCTTATAGTACTTAGCCGACATAGCTGAGCAACATATGAAGTATTATACAGTCGTAGCACACATAAGGTTTGCAAAATATACTGCATAAACTCACTTCGTGTGTCAAAAAGGCAGAAAAAATGCTTATTACCACTACACTTGGTACAAGCTAGCGGAAAAATGATCCCACGCTAAGGTTCAAAATAGGCCTTTTGAATTGCCCTGGGATGTCTTCTTTAAGAAATGGTATGCCTTTAAGGGGTAATTGGATTATATAGCCTTGTAAAATACTCTAAAATGGGACATGGACACAGCATAAAAATTAAAAGTTTGAAAAAAACTGGAATGGCTGTGTCTCAAATATGCCCCTTCAATGTCCACATATTCCTGGCAAAGGTACATACGGGGGTATTGCTGTACTCAGCCGACATAGCTGAGCAACATATGAAGTAGTATATAGTCGTAGTACACATAAGGTTTGCAAAATATACTGCGCAAACTCACTTTGTGTGTCAAAAAGCCAGAAAAAATGCTTATTACCACTACACTTGGTACAAGCTAGCGGAAAAATGATCCCACGCTAAGGTTCAAAATAGGCCTTTTGAAATACCTTGGGATATCTTCTTTAAGAAATGGTATGGCTTTATGGGGTATTTGGATTATATAGCCTGGTAAAATACTCCGATGTCCACATATACCAGGCAAAGGTAAATATGGGGGTATTGCTGTACTCAGCCGACATAGCTGAACAACATATGAAGTATTATACTTTGGCATCTATTGGTGAAAAAATGGGGGCATGTTAAGGCACAAAAAGGTTTTTTTTGAACAGTCAAACTGCTATAATACTCCAAATTGAAGCATAGGCCCATTAAATCCGCCTCTCAAAATTCTACTGTAAATGTTGAAACGGACAGGGCTCCTATATGGCATTGTAGCTTCACGAAATAGTGCCAAAGACATACAATGGGGGTATCGTTGCACTCAGCAGAAGTAACTGAACACAAAATAAAACTATGTACAGGAATAGCACACACCAACTTTACAAAATAAACATGAGAAGTTCTTTGTTATAAGTTTGTATGCCAAAAACCCCCAAAAACTAAATTTTACTCCAATATTTAGCAAAGATTGGCGGTAATATGGCTATGTAGAAAGTGTCAGAACAACCTTAGGACAATAGCCTGTGATGTCTACTTTATATAAATATATACTTTTGTGTGGCAATTTTGTTTTCTTTTATGGCTATTAAGCTTACAAGACAAACATACCAAATTCTAAAATCGCTCTACATTAAAAGTTTATTTTACTCCTTGTGCTTTGTGACCTGTAACTACCAAAAAAAACTTAAAATCCCAGACACATATATATGTATTCTGTTATATATATTTTGTAAATCAGAACAACTAAATGAATTTATTTTTAATTACTTTCTTTAACCTGCACTAATTAGGCACACATTATTATTGCAAAAACTGTACAAAAAACACAAAATTTTTCTTTTTTTTTGCATTTTTCTTTTAAATAATAAATAAGCATTTATATATCTATATATATATATATATATATATATATATATATATATATATATATATGTTAAATCAAATTAAAGCCCCTTCTGTCCTTTAAAAAAACGTATATAATATGTGTCGGTGCAATAAACGAGAGAGATGCAAATTGCAGTTGAACGCATACAGCAAGAAAATGCAAAAATTGCTTGTGTCATTAAGCCTAAGACAAGCTTCTGAAGCTGTGTCCTTAAGGAGTTAAATCACTTTTGTTTATCTTTATAAAGCCCCAGCCACACCTCCCCTGGCTGTGAATGACACAGTGTGCATGAAAACTAAAAGGTTTCATTTTCAATGAGAACGAACTTGCTTTAAAAGCTTTTACCTCCTGCTCTGTAAATTAAACTTGAATTACATACAGGAGACTCTTGCAAGGTCTAGTAAGCTATTAACAGAGCAGGATATGAGAAATTGTAAATTAAACAGAATTTGCAACACAGGAAGTTTAAATATTAGATGCCTCTTTACTGGAAGTGCTTAGGAAGGCAGTGTAAGCCACATGCACGGAGGTGTGACTAGGGCTGCATAAACAAAGTGATTTAATTCTTAAATGGCAAAGAAATGAGTGATGAGGTTGCAGGAGCATGATCTATACACCAAAACTGCCTTATTAAGCTTAAGTTGTTTTCGTGACTCTAGTGTCCCTTTAAAGTTTATTGTTTCCAGTCTTACGATACAGCAGTTTTCGGATTCCCCCTTTTACCTCCTGGTTTCTTAAGCCATATATAATTGGATTTAGAAGTGGTGTCACCACACTGTAGAGAAGAGAGAGCAATTTGTCATTATCAGGCTTATCACTGGTCTTCATGCGAACATAAGTGAATGCTCCCGTCCCAAAGAACAAGGTGACAGAGACAAAGTGTGAGGCACAAGTGGAGAAAACTTTCTTGCGACCTGTGTTGGTGCTTATGCGAAGGATAGCTGCAATGATGCACCCATAGGAATAAATCACGAGGGAAAATGACAAAGAAAGTACCAGAAAGGCATTCACTGAAACAGAAATATCATTAGCAGAAACATCAGTGCAGGCCAGCTTGAGCACTGGAGAGATGTCACAGAAAAAGTGGTTTATGACATTGGGACCACAAAATGGAAGGCTAAAAATGGAGGCAGTCTGTCCAAGGGAGTTGAGATTACCAGCGATCCATGAGACAGCAGCTAACCTTAGGCAAGTAGTTTTACTCATAACAGAAAAATACCTCAAGGGGTCGCAGATGGCTGCATAGCGGTCATAAGCCATAACAGAGAGAAGAAAGCATTCTGTGACACCAAGAGTGAAGAAGCAATACATCTGCATACAGCATCCGTAGAAGGAGATGGTTTTCCTCATGGCAACAAAGGTGTGAAGCAGCTTTGGTAAGGTTACTGTAATGTAGCAGATTTCAAGGAAAGAAAGGTTGCGGAGAAAGTAATACATAGGGGTGTAGAGTAGGGAGTCCAGAGTAGTAACTGAGATGATTGTGAAATTGCCCAATAAAGTGAATATATAAATGAGGATAAAAATAATGAATAGAAATAGCTGGAGCTTCATGGAGAAGTTTGTGAAGCCCAAGAGAATGAACTCATCGATATGAGACTGGTTTCCTAAGTTCTTGCTAGTGACGTAGGTCATCTTGATAGACAATAAATATATACAGAGCTGTATGTTTATCCAGAATTACATCTGACAACACATTTTTTTTTGTATACAGTACATGAAAATATATAATTAGACAGTATCATTGTACCACCAAAACAATTTTCATTGTGTACATGAAATATCTAGCACATATTCCACACAGTAACCAAACAAGCTGTTAAAAATGTGGTTACCTATCGGTTAATGTTCTGGGGATAATTCAGAAATCCTACCATAATATTGCTCACAAAATTATAAGACAACACTGGCTAATGTTCTTTGATTACACATATTTCAAAAAGAAAGCACTTGTAGCAGCATTTTCTTCCCAAAGAGGGACACTTTTATTCCAGGGATTGTGACTAGAGATCATAAAAGGTGCCACCAGGCATAGAACAATGGAGTCTGGTCCATATTGCCAGGTGGAGATGTGTCCCCCAGTTGTTTTGTAAATTTGTTTTGCCAATCAATGTCAAGTTCCTGTAAAATTAGACCAATGCTGAACTTGTAGAAAAGACTGCCTGATAGGTTTAATTTCTTGTTGCTGCTGGAACACTTTGAACGAGACAGTGTGAGCTGAGTAGCCCTTGAGCCATTGAGCCCTTGGTTTGTTGGATTGCAGTCCTTTAGCTAGATTGCTAATTTCTGGAGCTTGTGGCAGTACAGGCTAGCCAGGCAGAGAGAATTAATCTTATCAACCAGAGATTTTGTCTCCATTCTACTTTTTATTAAACTGAAGGAGGGTACTGAGATAGGTAATGTAGTGTTTCAGACACAGACAGACAGTGAGTCACTTAGGGTCTAGGGAAGGCTATATGTCTGTTGCCAAATTGTTGAATAGTGTTTTTAGTTTTAGCCCTGCATAAAGCTAAGTGCTTTATTTTTTTTTCAAACTGTTTGCGGAAATATAACTTTTAGCCTTGAACACTGACTGAGATGATGATCTAATAGTATTGAGTTGAGTTGAATTGGATTGTGACCAGTTGTCTTCTTCTGTGAGTGAGCAGTATTTTTTTTTTTTGAGAGAAGTTTGAGAGAAATTCAGGAAGCTGGTGAAACTGATTATATTACAGAGATAATTATCTTTTTTCAGCAGTTTGAGACTAATATTCTGTCCATTCCCAAATATAGGGAATATTTAGCGTATTATAATTCTCTCCTTTCTCCATCATTGAGATTTGTTTCCTCTTCATAGTGCAAGCCAAGAAGGTACTGGTTTTGTTAGGTGTCTGTTTAGGGTAGGGTGTGTTAGACTTGTAAATCACCCTAAAAAAAAAATTATACAGAGTCAAAAGAAAAAAAAGATAAAGTCATTATCATGATTGTATTTTTCAATTAATTTAGTGCACCTACTTTTAATGTATGTTTACATAATAAGCAGTAGTACCACAATAATGCAGTCAAGTATGTATTTCAAGAACAAGGCTGTAAGGAAGGCTGGTATGTTAAAAGATGGTGATGAAATAGAACCAATGCCATTCACCTCTGCAACATCTTTAGTAGCATTATGGCCAGACTCAACAGCAACTCTACCAACCTAGGACAGAAATGTGTGGCCTACCACCTAATAATAAGATAATGACTGTATTATATTTGAAAGTGCAAAGGCAGGGGAAACTTAACAGAATGAATGGGTCGTTGCATTGTTTGGTTTGCAAATAGAAGAAGTTGTATCCTGCAAAAAGTAGTTGTAAACAACTCTTTACTGATACAAGTGAGAGTAGCAGCAGTACCCTCCCAACCCCAAGTACAAGGAACCAGTACAGGCAGTGTCCCAAAAGCCACCAGAAGCCCTATATTGCAAAGTAACACTACTATTACCACCAGTAGCATGCATATTCAGGGAACAAAGGTAGCAACACCAATAAGTGTAGATCTAACCTATTTATCCTCCTCCTTATGAGGAGCAGTTAGATTTAGATTACAATGCAGAGGAAAAAGAAGAGGAGCAACAGGAGGCTTTTGTGATGACTCCATCTCCTGAAAAACTAAAAAAGAAGGGTGCTAGTAGCAGTAGTAGTTCAAGTAGTTTGATAGAGACAGCAGTTACTCCCCCCTCAAGCCATTCAGTAACCACCAGTGTCACACTTAGTAGTGTTCGTACAAGAAAAAACACATCAGTAGTGATGTCGCGAACCCGAAATTTTCGGTTCGCGAACGGCGAACGCGAACTTCCGCAAATGTTCGCGAACCGGCGAACCGCCCGAAACGCCATTGACTTCAATGGGGAGGCGAATTTTAAAACACACAGGGACTCTTTCTGGCCACAATAGGGATGGAAAAGTTGTTTCAAGGGGACTAACACCTGGACTGTGGCATGCCGGAGGGGGATCCATGGCAAAACTCCCATGGAAAATTACACAGTTGATACAGAGTCTGGTTTTAATCCATAAAGGGCAGAAATCACCTAACATTCCTAAATCACAATCAATATGGATTGACACCTGACATATGACATATTGACACCTTGACATATGGATTGACACCTGTCCTCAGAGCCCCTGATGCACACGGACACAGAGCAGAATAGAGACTGGTCCCCCTACATAGGGTCACTTGGCAGATATGGATTGACACCTGTCCTAAGGATCCCTGATACACACTGACACAGAGCAGAATAGGGACTGTTCCCCCTACATCGGGTCACTTGGCAGATATGGATTGACACCTGTCCTAAGGTTCCCTGATACACACTGACACAGAGCAGAATAGGGACTGGTCCCCCTACATCGGGTCACTTGGCAGATATGGATTGACACCTTGTTACAAACTGCTATTTGTAACGGGCCCTTTAAATGGCAAATTGCCCTGCTTCCCTGGGTTGTGGAGAAGCCTACTTTGCCAGCCTCCTCCCGCATGACTATGGCCCCTGGGAGATTGTGAAAATGTATGCACTTTTATTTGGTGTGTATGGCCCTTTAAGACTGTCGGTGGGCATATTGGGGCTTATGGACTCTTTATGTGACTGGTGCTGGCCCTTTAAACACCTTTTTTGGGACATCAGGAAGATTGGGACACTGCCCCTTTAAGGCCGTGTCCCCAGACTTGTTGGGGACACGGCCCCTTTAAGACGGTGTCCCCTGTGTCCCCAGACCTGGTGCAAACCCTTTGTGCCTGCCTTGCTATTTCCCACTTGGTTCAGTAAATGGGAAATTATTTCAGCTGCAGAGACTAAGTCCCATTCGGCGATGGGACTTAGTCTTTTTTTCAGCCGTTTTTTTCAGCCTTATTTCAGCTGCAGAGACTAAGTCCCATTCGGCGATGGGACTTAGTCTTTTTTTCAGCCGTTTTTTTCAGCCTTATTTCAGCTGCAGAGACTAAGTCCCATTCGCGATGGGACTTAGTCGTTTTTTCAGCCTGAAATAGACCGACCTCACAGCCCAAATCTATGGAACTGTTTTGGGCAGGAAAATGTGCTTGCGGTCGGTCATAAAGGGACCTCCAGCTAACTTTTAACCCCTGGATGGATTTGGCTGATTTTTGGTTATGTTTATGTTTTAAGTGTGCTGATTCCAAATATGTAATTATGAAGATGGGATGTGTAGTTTAAAAGTTACAGGGTATGGCTAAAAACTGTATTTTACTGCCTGTGTTTAATTATGTTAATCTCTTCCCAAACGTCATTTCGTTTCAAATAGAGAATAAAAAATATATTTTTGTTGAGGTGTGAGAAATGCTTTTCAGCCGCTTCTAATCTTAAGCATCATTTGAGGAGCCATACAGGAGAGAAACCTTATTTGTGGTGTGTTTAGTATTGTTCTGATCAGTTTAATACCTTCGCGTCTCCTATCAGTGGACGTGTATATGGCAGCCATTTTGCGTACACACCTGGGACCCGAGCAAGGTCACCTCGTTCAACAGGCGACAACATTTGTCCCTGGAAAACTATCCTGGACATTCTGTACAATTTGTATGGATATGGCAGTGATTTCTGTAACAGGGAGATGGAAGGATGCTTGGTCGATTCCTCTTGGTACTAAATTTGGGGCACTCTTGGCGGTCAAGCTAATGCCACCAGATGGGAGTGGTGTGTTTAGTATTGTTCTGATCAGTTTAATACCTTCCGCGTCTCCTAGCAGTGGACGTGTATATGGCAGCCATTTTAGGAACGTACACCTGGGACCCGAGCAAGGTCACCTCGTTCAACAGGCTTGCAGCGTATCCTCCAGGAAGAAGAGCCTGAACCCTTACCGGCTGCACGTGTCTTACCTGTACATGGAAGCTGCTGTGGTTCCTTGATGAGCCAGCTGCCCGTGAGTTAACATGTCCCGTGGAGAAGCACTCTGTCCTGTAAAGCCTCACCAAAAAAAAGGAGTGGTGTGTTTAGTATTGTTCAGATCAGTTTAATACCTTTCGCGTCTCCTATGAGTGGACGTGTACCGCGGCATTGATTTTTGCTGGGAGATGGAAGAAGAGGCTTAGTGGGTCCTCTTACTGCAAATTTGGGGCACTTTCTTGATCAAGCTAATGTGACACCAGATAGGAGTGGTGTGTTTAGTACTATTTTATCAGTTTAATACCTTCCGCGTCTCCTATCAGTGGGCATTATTTTTGACATTGTTACTGTAACAGGGAGATGGAAGAAGAACTGGTCGGTCTTACTGCAAATTTGGGGCACTCTTGTAGCGGTCAAGCTAATGTGCTACCAGATAGTAGTGGTGTGTTTAGTACTATTTTTATCAGTTTAATACCTTCCGCGTCTCCTATCAGTGGACGTGTACACGGCATTGATTTTTGTAACAGGGAGATGGAAGAAGAGGCTTGGGTGGTCCTCTTACTGCAAATTTGGGGCACTGCGCGGTCAAGCTAATGTGACACCAGATAGGAGTGGTGTGTTTGGTACTATTTTTATCAGTTTAATACCTTCCGCGTCTCCTATCAGTGGACGTGTACACGGCATTGATTTTTGTAACAGGGAGATGGAAGAAGAG
>OW240916.1:174944196-174963095 GCA_933207985.1 Pelobates cultripes | reverse complement strand
GTAAAGGGCAGAGAGCTCCAGTCCACTCAGACGCCAGCAAGGTGGAGGTGGAGTACTGGTTTGGGCTGGTATCATCAAAGATGAGCTTGTGGGGCCTTTTCGGGTTGAGGATGGAGTCAAGCTCAACTCCCAGTCCTACTGCCAGTTCCTGGAAGACACCTTCTTCAAGCAGTGGTACAGGAAGAAGTCTTCATCCTTTAAGAAAAACATGATTTTCATGCAGGACAATGCTCCATCACACGCGTCCAAGTACTCCACAGCGTGGCTGGCAAGAAAGGGTATAAAAGAAAATCTAATGACATGGCCTCCTTATTCACCTGATCTGAACCCCATTGAGAACCTGTGGTCCATCATCAAATGTGAGATTTACAAGGAGGGAAAACAGTACACCTCTCTGAACAGTGTCTGGGAGGCTGTGGTTGCTGCTGCACGCAATGTTAATGGTGAACAGATCAAAACACTGACAGAATCCATGGATGGCAGGCTTTTGAGTGTCCTTGCAAAGAAAGGTGGCTGTATTGGTCACTGATTTGTTTTTGTTTTGTTTTTGAATGTCAGAAATGTATATTTGTGAATGTTGAGATGTTTTATTGGTTTCACTGGTAATAATAAATAATTGAAATGGGTATATATTTGTTTTTTGTTAAGTTGCCTAATAATTATGCACAGTAATAGTCACCTGCACACACAGATATCCCCTAACATAGCTAAAACTAAAAACAAACTAAAAACTACTTCCAAAAATATTCAGCTTTGATATTAATGAGTTTTTTGGGTTCATTGAGAACATGGTTGTTGTTTAATAATAAAATGAATCCTCAAAAATACAACTTGCCTAATAATTCTGCACTCCCTGTATAGTAAAGATTTGTACCCATTGATGACAACCTCCTTTAAAATGTAAATGGAATTCCATTGTGAAACCAGATAGCTAATTACACAACTGACCTTCACAAAGCATATGTCAATATATTAAAATAGAAAATAATATTTTAAAGTCACCCCATTTCTTACAATATGAGATTAACCAACATTACTTCACTGAAAGAGTTAATGTGAGACGGATTACAAAGAACAAAATCTACCTGTTAGTTCTCAGCAATGTCCCTAATGTTCATTTCTTTTTATTGTTTAATGTTCCAAGCTTTGTTTCTTAGAATGTTCCATCTCTCTCCACCAAATACGCATATAGTTTTATCCTTTTTAGTATAATTTGACTTAATCAAAGCACACGCCTGGCATGTATTTCTACACCCTATTCACATTTTGTATTGGTTAATACACCAAGACAGTAAGCTTTCACAAGGCATTTAATAGTATTGATATAGTCATATCGTGATAAGTACTACTGTTTTTATTGGTGTGCCTGGACACACCTCCCTGGTATAAAACCTTTGTTAAATTATTAAACTAACAAAATATCTTTGAACCCTACATGCGGAGTGTGTCTGTTTATCGATCATCCGCAAGTGCTTGATGGTGGTTTTTCTGTCCAGGCAGAATATAATAAATCCATGGCAAGGCTGAGGACTTAGAGTAATCAATCACTACTTTCTGGGCAGGTTTCCAACTGGACTAACAAGGGGGACCAAATGACTACTGCCCTATTGATCATTCTAAATTAAAAGAAAGGTTTTGGTGTGTAGAGTATCTGCAGTCTTACTGTTCGATTCTCTGCCTTTCAGGCGTTAAATCACTTTGTTTAAGCAACCTTAGCTATACCTCCCCTCCCTATGACTTGCACAGCCTCCTTCACACTTCCTGTAAAGAGAGATCTAATTTTTAAACTTCCTTTATTGCATAGTGTTTTTAATGTAGAATTTCTTATCGTCTGCTCCATTAATAGCCTGCTATAGCCAGTAACTGGCTCATGTGTGTGATTAAAGTTGAATTAACAGAGCAGGAGATAAAAACTTCTAACGTAAGAATGCTGTTAGATCTGATTAAAAGTAAAACCATTTTTTCATGTTGGCTGTGTGAATCACAATCAGGTGAGATGTGGATAGGGCTCCATAAACAGAAATTATTTAACCCCTAAATGACAAAGAATTGAGCAGTAAAACTGCATGGCAGTCTATACACCAAAACAACTTAATTAAGCTAAATTTGCTTTAATGCTTTGTGTTTTTGACCCTGTAGTGTTCCTGACCCTATAGTGTTCATTTAATTAAGAATTATCAGGAACTGAAAGTGAATTCAAAGTGAATTTCAAAATTTAGACCAAAAACAGGAAGCATAGTTGACATGTTCAAATAGCTCATTTGACTATTTCTTTTTTTTGTTCTCAAAGCTGTTTATTGGGTGCAATAGTCAAATACAGTAGAACAGACTCGCAGGTCCCAGCAACATTGGAATAATCAACACTTAGAACAGTAGTAGGCTATTATATAAGTATGTAGAGTAAATGTGTAAAACAAGCGAAATTAGTCAGGTGGACGATAAGGTTGTGACTCAGATTGTCAAACTATAAGCGGTACTCATTTGACTTTCATTTAAATTTGAAATTCACTTTGATTTAATTGCAACAAAAACTGTTCCTGTATGACTGTTTTTTTTTTGTGTGCCTGCATATCTCTGTGACTGTGTGCCTGTATGGTTGTGTATGTTGCTATCTATATGTATATATGGAAAAAGATACACAAAGGTCCCTTTGGGGGAGGGAGGAAACAAAACGGGCTGAGGAGAGGGAGCCACAGAAAGGGGGAAAGACAGACAAAATGCATCTTCGCCTGTGTAGCCAAAAATCCTTGAACCGGCCCTGTGTTCATGCCTGCTCATAGATCTTCCATCTTAATTTGCCTGGAGGGTGAGGATGAAATATTTAGAAAGGGGGGAGAGGTTTATGTAAACATTATTAAAAAAAGAAAAAGAAAAAGTGGGGCAGTGAGTAGAGAAGATGGAAAAAAAGAAGATAATAGGCGCTCGCTATAGTGAACAGGCAGCAGTATATACACAAGGATTCCCAAACCTTGTAAGTGAATAGTGGAAAGAAGAAAAGCGTATACCGCGCCTAATTTATATATGTGAAATATACATACATATATCTTGAATATTCCAAACGGATCGTAACCTCAAAGAGAACAGATTAAGAAACAAATAATAGTGCAATACAGTAAATATATTCTTTAGAGCAGATAGTATAAGGCTAAGTTCAATCCACTCACATATGGATGAGCTATAACAGAGCTCTGCTGTAAGAACGTCTGGACGGTACAATCCCCGTCTCTGGATTTGTAGAAGTTTCCACGAATATTTCCACAATGCGGTGAGCGTAGTAAATATGAAAGGAAAAAATAGCAGCAATATGGTGAAGTAAGTACTAGTGGTATGACCAATATTAAATAGTATTGTACTTACAATTTCTAGAGCATATATCCTGCTCTAGTATAAACAGCAAGGGTGGTATAATCCCCACCAAGGATATACAGGATCCAGGAAGTAAAATAAAAGATTGGAGTGGATATAAAAGTAACTTTAAAAAGTATACTTTAATATAAACAAGCTAAATAGAAATAAAATATTATAAAACATAAAATGTAGTCCCACTTAACGCGTTTCGCCAGGTTGGTCACTTCTGAAGAAGCCAACCTGGCGAAACGCGTTAAGTGGGACTACATTTTATGTTTTATAATATTTTATTTCTATTTAGCTTGTTTATATTAAAGTATACTTTTTAAAGTTACTTTTATATCCACTCCAATCTTTTATTTTACTTCCTGGATCCTGTATATCCTTGGTGGGGATTATACCACCTATGCTGTTTATACTAGAGCAGGATATATGCTCTAGAAATTGTAAGTACAATACTATTTAATATTGGTCATACCACTAGTACTTACTTCACCATATTGCTGCTATTTTTTCCTTTCATATTTACTACGCTCACCGCATTGTGGAAATATTCGTGGAAACTTCTACAAATCCAGAGACGGGGATTGTACCGTCCAGGCGTTCTTACAGCAGAGCTCTGTTATAGCTCATCCATATGTGAGTGGATTGAACTTAGCCTTATACTATCTGCTCTAAAGAATATATTTACTGTATTGCACTATTATTTGTTTCTTAATCTGTTCTCTTTGAGGTTACGATCCGTTTGGAATATTCAAGATATATGTATGTATATTTCACATATATAAATTAGGCGCGGTATACGCTTTTCTTCTTTCCAGTAGAGAAGATGGATGCATTTGAAGGACATAAGAGAGGACAGATGTTACATGCAGTAGTGTTGGCGTTTATATTTTTGAGAATCAGAGAATTGGGCGAAGGAGTGGCTGGTATTTTCGTTCATGTAGCTTATTGTCTGTTCCCTTTGTTCTTAATAGAATACGTGTCGTTAAGACAGATTTTTAGTGAAGGTAAGCTATTGCTGTCTGATTACTCTTTACACATTAGAGTAGAGATTTTAACTGCTATCTTCCTAAGTTCATCTTGTGAATGAATATAATGCTTGTATTCAAATATTAGCCACATTAAATATTTATTGAATTGAATAGGCTTAAGTCCATCAAGTATGAAATCTGCATTTTAACTACCTATAACTGCTTTTCCACATACACTGATTAGCCACAACATTAAAACCCCTGATAGGTGAAGTGAATAGTGTTACTTTAACAAGGGCCAAACAGTGATGGCTAGACGACTGGGTCAGAGCATCTCCATAATAACAAGTCTTGGTAGTTGTTCCTGGTATGCATTGGTTAGTACCTACCAAAAATGGTGCAATGAAGGAAAACCGGTAAACCCGCATCAGAGTCATTGGCGCCCAAGTCTCATTGATGCACGTGGTGAGTGAAGGCTAGCCCATCTGGTCCGATCACAGACTATAGCTCAATTTGCTGAAAAAGATCATGCTGGCCATGATAGAAAGGTGTCAGAACACACAGTGCATTGCAGTCAACCAGTAAGAGTTTTCATGATAACCCCTCTCCACCGCTGAAATAGCCTTCAATGGGGACGTGAGCATCAGAACTGGACCATGAAGCAATTGAATAAGGATGCCTGGTCTGTTGAGTCACGTTTTCTTTTAGATCAGATGGATGGCCGGGTATGTGTTTGTCATTTACCTGGGGAAGAGATGGCAGCAGGATGCACTATGTGAAGAAGAGGTGCTGGAACAACAAATGCGATCCATGGAGGTCCTACCTTGCAACTTCTAGGACTTAAATGATCTGCTGCTAATGTCTTGGTGCCAGATACCACAGGACACGTTCAGAGGTCTTGTGGAGTTCATGCCTCAACGCATCAGTGCTTTTTTGGCAGCCTGTGGCTGCTCACTGTTAAAAAAAACCCAAAAAAAAAACAATTGTCCCCTGGATGACAAAGGGGGGCACCTATCGTGTACCCTCCGGCCCCCACCCCTGAGTTGAAAGCAACCAGAGAGTTATGAGTCAAATTACACAGCGTAGGAAAATTCCAAAGAACTTTCCCATGCTGTGTAAAAAGACACAGCACTCTGATTGGTTGAATTTTAAGCTAACCAATCAGAGTGCTGTGACAGGTAAATGTAGAGTCTTACCTGTCAGTCTCTTCATTTACCTGTCAGAGCACTCTGATTGGATGGCTTAAACAAACCAATCAGAGTGCTCTGAAAGCCTTGCCGCGCCCTGCAGAGCTCAGTCTGCGTGGTGCCCTCCATGGGTGAAGATGGATTACTTTTTCAGTGTTGGAGGGGGGGGTTTCCATAAATTGGTAAGTTTCATTTCTTTTTTTACAGGAACTTAGTTATTGTACCTCACTCACTATTTTTAGGGTGAGGGGGTGGGTAGGGGTTTATTCATTTTTTGGGGGAGGGGGGTGACTATGGTTTTGGGGACTCCTAGTCACCTGGGGGGGTAACATTTGTAATTATGGCCCCCACCTGCCACTCAGGGGTGGGGGCTGGAGGGGAGGACAATAGGTCCCCTCCCTTATTGGTATTTAGGGCTCCCACCCGCCGCTCATGGGTGGGGGCCGGGGGGGAGGACAATAGGTCCCCCTCCCTTATTCTGATTTAGGGCCCCTACCTGCCATTCAGGGGTGGGGGTCGGGGTGGAGGACAGTGGGTCCCTCCCCTTATTCTACTTTAGGGCCCCTACTTGCCGCTCAGGTCACGGGTGGGGGCTCGGGAGGGGGGACGACGTGTTTTTTTTGTTTTGTTTTTTAACAGGCCACAGGCTGCTCACTGTTTACTAGACATGCCCCTACTCACAGTATAATCTTTACTTAGTATTAGTACATTTGACTGAAAGACCAATCTAGGTCTTTCAGCCTTTTGGTAGATAGCTCCTGAATACTGTAGGAATTAGGGAGTTATCTACTAAGCGGCTGCAAAAGAACATCTTAAGTGCCAAAGTCCCAAAGTGCTGAAGTTCCGAATTTCTGAAGTGCCGAAGTTCCAAAGTTGCCGAAGTTCCAAAGTGACGAAGTTCTGAATTTCGAATGCCGAACCGATTATGTTCCCCATGCACATCCCTAATAGTATGGTGAGCAACCACTTTAACAAATATTTACACTGTAATAATAGGGTTACTCACGAAAATGAGAATTAAAGATGAATTAAAAGTGAGTTTCAAAGAGTTCAAGTTTAAAGGAGCACTATAGGCCCAGGAACACAAACATGTATTCCTGACCTTATAGGGTTAAAACCACCATCTAGCCACCCTGAGTCCCTCATGCCTCCCTAAATATAGTAAAATCTTATATTTTGTATTCAGGTCTGCATCTGTTTACTTTGTCCATGTTTCCTTTAGACCTGCCCACTGCCATCAGCAGAATTTGTTGTCTGATTCAATCACAATGCTTCCCCATAGGATTGGCTGAAACTGACAAAGAGGCATATCAGGGGCAGAGCCAGCACAATTCAAACACAGCCCTAGCCTCTCCTCATAGAGATGAATTGAATAAATGAATCTCTATGAGGAAAGTTCAGTGTCTGAATGTAGAGGGAGGAAACACTGAATGTTTGGATGCACTTTATGCAGCCTTGACCCAGGAAGGATCTCTAACAGCCATCTGAGGAGTGGAAAGTGAAGTTATCACTAGTCTGTAATGTAAACACTGCATTTACTCTGAAAAGACAGTGTTTACATCAAAAGCCTGAAGGTAATGATTCTACTCACTAGAACAAATTCAATAAGCTGTAGTTGTTCTAGTGACTATAGTAAGGGCCGGCCTTAGGCCTTTAGGCGCTCTGTGTGAAAAATCTTCACAGTGCCCCCCCTCTCCCCCTGTCATCCATGTATGATGTAATGTTTGTTTTGTCTGTGTATGTGATAGTAGATGTGATGACTGTGTGTGATATTTGTACTGGGTTTATTGGCTGTGTGTGATGGTTATTTAATTCAGATAAAAACATGCATTTAGGCCTGTGTGTGAATGCAGGTGTATATTTTTGCAGAGTTATGTGCACACAACCAGATGCACACAGTTATACATATACACTGTCAAATCCACCACATGCACACAGTCGCAGGCAGATAGTCACATACACAGGATCAGGCAGACACACACAGGTACAGGCAGTAACACACATACACAGTTACCGGTAGAGTCAGACGGCCATACACACACAGGCAGACACACACACACACACACACACAGGCAGACAGTCACACACAGGCAGACACACATACAGTTTTACACACACACACACACACGGGAAGACAGCCACACACACACACACACACACAGGAAGACAGCCACACACACACAGACAGCCATACACACACACACACACACAGAGTCAGACGGTCATGCACGCACACACACACAGGCAGACAATCATATACACACACACACACACACACACACAGGCAGACAGTCAGACACACACAGGCAGACAGTCAGACACACAGGCAGACAGTCATACATACACACAGACACACAGGCAGTCATACACACAGACACAAAGGCAGACAGTCACACACACAGGCAGGCAGTCACACTCACACTGACAATCACACAGTTACCTGTGGAGTTAATTGTCAAGGCAGTGCAGATCCTGGAGAGTATTTGGTGGGGAAGCAGGGACTCCTTCCTGCTTCCCCCTGCAGCAGTTATCTGGCACTTTTAGCTACGCCCCCGCCGCACCGGATGCCCCGCCCACGCAGCACAGGAAGCTCCGCCACCGCCGCACTGCTCGCACACCCATAAGGCCAGCCCTGACTATAGTGTCCTTTTAAAGTAGCTTAACTGGAAAAATTCTGTAACTCTGTACTTTCGGTTTGGCTACTCTGGCCTTAAATTTGGAATTGATTTTGAATTCACTTTGAATTATTACTTTAGTGAATAACCCTGTAAGAAAACAAAAACAATAACAAACAAAACAAAATTTAAAAAACTATAATTATCATGGTCAGTTTCAAAAAATTTGCATAAAAACAAATCTACCAGTGCAATCAGGTAATGAATACCAGCTAGTATACTGAAACGTTTGGCAAATATGATCTTTGTAGTATAAATTTAGGGATTGTATATAGGGTTCTCAGGAGTTAAAGAACTGGGAAATATTCTACTCTTTGCATTGGGATGCTTCAACTCTGTGTAATGTAAATGCATGAGCTAATTTAGTTAAGCATAGAGCCAAGGTGGGCTAATCAGATGTGGGCTTCAGGTATGAAGGATTGTCTTCCTGGCAGCTGCCAGGGTCATTTCCATAAATCTAAAATATGTTGGTAGTGTTAGAAAGAATACAAAAAATGGCCAATTGACAAAAATGTTGCAAGTCATTTGTCAACACTTTAAAGTTTACCATCTAATGAATAACCTGTGTATGTTGTTAGCACAAAGAAATCGTAGCTTCACAACTACAGTAATTCTACTCAACATTATGTAACACATGTATTGCAAGAGATCCATCTTCGTGCAAGAAAAGAAAACTATTAAATGATGTAAAACAAGGGGTTAGGCTATTTTTTTATGTCATGGTAATCCTGTCTAATCATCTGTTGTTAAGTGGTTAATTGTGTAATGGGTGCTATCATCAAAAGTTAATTGACACACTAATCATTCTCATGTATGATATGGCTTATTATGTAATCATGCCAAACTTCCACATTTACATGTTTATAATACTGCTTAAACAGTAGACCCTGCACTGTTCTCCGTGGTGCATATCTTGTCTCATTTAGCATCAAAAACCTCATAGTTTCCAGAGGGCAATGTGACTCTGACATGCTAACCTGAGCTCACACCAGATGTGAAGGTGTTGCAGTAAGACCCACTAGGATATTTTATAGCAAACAGAACTATAAAAATAAAAATCCTCAACATATTTTGACATGTAAACATGCAGGCTACAAAATACAAAACTGAAATAATTGAACATATGGATTGTGTCACTTCTATACAATATTAGACGGTAGCACTCTATTATCATGACACTCTAATTATCATGACACACATAGATTGATTGGGATATAGGAACACACACAGTAGGGTTCATCTGAATTGTTTTAGTCTAGTTTTAGTTGACTAAATCTCCAGTACATTTTAGTCGACCTGATCTCCGGTAGACTTTAGTCAACACAACTAAAATCTAGTGGGTTTAAATAAAGCCTCTGTCTCCTTCCCCAGCCTCTCTCTATGTCTTTGTTTCCTCCCAGCCCCTCTGTGTCTCTCTCCCAAGCCCTGGTCTGTCTATTTTGCCCCTTCCATAGCTCCTCTGTGCAGTGTTAATTTTGGCAGCAAATTTTTATTTAGTTTTTGTCATAGTCTTTTGACTTAAATGCCATTGTAGTTTCAGTCATATTTTAGTCATCTGAACTGTTTTAGTTTTAGTCAACTAAATCTAAAAAATTTAGTATACAAAAATTTGACTAAAATTGTTAGTCAACAAAATTAACACTGATGCCAACATCAAAATTACAGAAAATGTGTATGGCAACATAAAAAAATGTACACCTTACAAACTCTTTTGGAGCAAGAGAAAGGACACGTATAATGGTATCATGTGAAATTAATTTGTATTGTTGCCCAAGGCCATATTTAAAGATTGGCGTTCCTAGGTACATAATCTTGACAGTTACTCACCATATAATGAATTCTAAATTAAAAAAAACTATTTACTCAAGAACAAATGTCACTCTTTGCTACTGAGTGCAGAATTGAAAATGTTTGCCTTTTACAGAGATTTGTATGCAGTGAATATTTAGATATTCAATCCTCAATTTCAGGATTTTTTTTTCCCCAACACATTTTTATTAGTGGAATCAGCTATGACAGGAGCAGATATGAAACAGATCCATAGATTCTATATTATCTCAGGATTGTTTAATTTGCTATTTTTGTGGCGTAACTGAAATAAACAAAACAAAACAGATCTTTCAAACAGTTGACAAAGACTGATTTCATAGAGTTGTGTGTGTGTGTGTGTGTATTCAGTCTCTATAACTATATTAAGTGTGTTAATCCTGTAAATTATACCAGTGAAAGCTCAAACTGGTAGGACGGGTCTTTTTATAATCCTATAATCTGCCACCATCCTCCAAAACAAACACTGGTAACATACACATGGCTACCTGCATCCAAAATGACACTTTCCTAAATTAAGAAACCACTGCTTCTAGAGAAAGTTGACCACGAAGTCAATGTTAATTGTTTTATACAACTACTCTCTTTATAACTGAAAAACTCATTGTGCATCGTGATCTGACAAAGCTTCAGGATAAATCATATTTGTCCCATTAGATATATCTGCTTATTTACTCTGGCCTTCACTGCATCCTGCTTTCTCACGTATCCATCCAGCCTCTCACTGCTAACTTCCATATTACAATAGCTACCAGGGCTCACATCCTATCATGCTCCTTGGAACACAAGTCTTGAGAACAACAAATTAACTCTGAACGTTTGGCTTATCTCAAATTAATTCAATCTCTAGACTTCTCCGCCTGGTGTTTCTAGACAAAAGCTGTCCATCCAGCTGCACATTAAAACATTTTTGGATATTTTGTTATATGTTTACTGAATAGCCATTCCTAAAATCTTTGCTGTAGCTAGCAGGAAATAGGCCAATCAAGTCAGCATCGGATAATATTCATGATGGATGTTTATTTTTAGATCTACATATAGATTATTTAGGATTTGCACATTAAACTCCTATTTTTAGGCATTCTGTTAATTGCTTAAAAATTCATGGCTATGTTAGTGCTAAAAGGTTACTATTTTAGTTTTTTTATTTTTAAGTAATCATGGTGCCTGGAGCCTGTAGGTGCAGCTTTTGCTGCCAGAGCCCGGAGGTATAACTCCACATCAAGCAGCGTCATTGGGTGTCATTAGCCAGCTTGACAAGAGTTCTGGGATGGCTAATGTTAATTCTGTGCATGTTTCTATGCACAGAATGTTATTCATTGGCTTAGAGTTCCCAGCTGACGTCTCAGTCACTGGATGGCCGGCGGGGGTGGCATCCAATTTCATGTCACTATTCTTTAGAGGACCCTCAATGCCCAGCGGGTTTGCCCAATTACCAGGATACAAACTGTAGTGGTAATGACTCTCTGAGTAACCCATTAAGTTCCTATTGATTCAGAGGATTTTGGTAGGGTTTAGTAATCATTTTACTCTGACCTCATTAAGGTCCTAGCTGCAGAAGTACCTAACTGAAGTAGCCCCCTGACTACTTCAATGAGTCAAGACTGACTGAGTAAGATTCATTGACATTTTTGTATAACCTTTTGTAGTTCAATTTTTCAGAGCTTGACAATTGGATATTTGGCTCGGAGGCAAACCTATGCCAAAAAAGCAATTGCCTTTGTGATTAATTAAATAGCACCACTAACAAGAAAAGCCTGTTATTGTGTGAATGCAATGCTTGATGAAACCGAGTATGGTCTCATTACGCAAGCAGCACCATTCAAATATATCTGAAATATTGAAAAAAATATTATAAGAATTTTATATTTAAAATTTATAAATACATTTTAAAAATGCATTGATAGATTGATTAATTTATTGATTATTAAAAGAAAGAACAATAATTCATAATACTAAAATGTATTTTAATTTCCAGGTAATTTTTATTCAACAAATGCACACAAATTGAGCACCAAATACCACTTTTGTTCAGAGACAGTTAAGTGTGTACAATAAACTTAATACACAATTTTTTCTGAGCTACTTAGCACTTCCGCCAAGGATATATATCAACTGGTTGAGCTCATTTACTATTTGAAGCTTGTATGCCATGCATTGTAGTAAATAGCACAAATCTAAGTATTTTAAGTAATGACGCCCATCCATTTGAAAACTCTAGTCCACTCAACCAATCTTAAAAACTTGTAGAAAATCTGCCAATAAGAATTGATACAAATTTTAAGCTGACACTTACTTACCCAAAAATAAGTATAATTGTTACTGCTTCAAAAGGTACCACATATTCAAACATGCCGGAAATACTACGCACAACTTAAAGGACCTCTATAGTGCCAGGAAAACAAACTTGTTTTCCTGGCACTATAGGGTCATTAGGTCCCCCCCCACCCTCAGGGCCCCCCTCTCACTGGGCTGATGTTTGTAACTAAGTGGCTACTAAAAATGACTGGACATACCCCGTTTTGCAAATGGTATGCCATCATGGGGGTAATTATTATTCCTGGGCTACCATGCGGTCTCAAAAGGCAACATAACAGGTTTCAATGTGGAAAAAAATGAAATGCAAGCCTTATATCTGACTCTCTAACTTTCCAAAACACCATAAAACCTGTACATGGTGGGTACTGTTTTACTCAGGAGACTTTGCTGAACACAAATATTAGTGGTTCAAAATGGTAACTTGTATTACAACAATAATATCGTCAGTAAAAGTGCCATTCATGTGTGAAAAATGCAAAAAACTTAAATTTAATAAAAAAATCATTGTTGTAATACAAGTTACCATTTTGAAACACTAATATTGGTGTTCAGCGAAGTCTCCCGAGTAAAACAGTACCCTCCATGTACAGGTTTTATGGTGTCTTGGAAAGTTACAGGGTTAAATATAGTGCTTGCAATTCAAATTCTCTGCACTTTTTGCCTGGGTTGTCAGGCATGTCAATTAAATTTTAACTAATTAAATCACATAATTATGTTAAAATATTACTTAAATATACACGTAGAATTTTAAAATATATATTTAAAGTCTATGTGTACACTGTAGTTATTTATGTAATTATATATATTTATCTGTATATATATATATATTTGCGGTTATTTGTATTTTATATATATATATCAAAATACAGTTACAATGAAATTACATATGTATATATAATTTATTAAAAAAACATTTATTTATTTATTTAATTTATTTATTATTGTAATTTTATAACATGACAGGAGGCTTCGTATTTGCTTAAGTCTCTCTTTACTAGAACTCCACAGCAGCACAGAAAAACAACCAATCAGAAAAACTAGGTACTATAAAACTCCCCTCCCCATGCATCATTTCCTCGCTGCTCCGCAGACAGTACAGTCCAGGGTACCACTGCCTCCTGCTTCTAGGGTGGCTTTGGGATTTTATTCTGATTTATTTTGATTATATTCAGTTTCCAGGTTATATATTTTTATATTATATTTTTTTATATATATATATATATTTTATGCTTATTATATTTAGTTATATCTATTATTTTTCCTTCAGATTATTTCTTTGTTAGTTTTATGTTATATTATATATGTTATATTATATTTTTTGATTCATATGTATTATATATATATATGTTTTATGTTTATGGTTTTTAGTTATGTCCCTTTTATTTCGCTTCATTTTTACTGATTAATTAGATTTTGTAGTTGTAGATTTATTATTATTTACTTGGGATTATCGCCGTTTTTTAACCTTTGCTTCTCCGGTTGCTTGGGGATGTTTTCTGTCCATGGTTGGTTTTCGGGGATTCTTTTCAGTTGCCTCCCCCCCCCAGCGCCCTTCTATTAGCCCCAGTGGGCTACGGGCGCTCCGCTCGGGGAGCCAGGAGACTAGCCGCTTGGCTGCCTCCTCTGACTCCCCGGGCTCCAGTGTGAGCCTGCCGGCGCCCGGGGTTACTCGCGGTCGGACGCGAGTACCCGGTGGCCGGGTCGACCCACACACGTGGCCGCCTCGCCATGGCCGGCTTCTTCAGAGAGCCGTGTGCAGCCGACCGGCGGGGGGGAGGGCGCACCTGCTCGCAGTCCCTCCTCCACACGCGGTGGTCGGACCGCGAGTGTTTTATCCTCACTGGCATTCTGGCTCTGTAACATGGTGAAAACATACAGAGCCAGTCTGCCAGTGAGCTCAGGGATAGCAGATTTCAGGTTCTGCTAACCAGTTGGTTTTTTATTTAAGACAAATAGGTGATACCTGCATATTGCACAAGTAAGCTGGTGCGCTTGGTGCAGTTACTTATACATTAGTAGATATGTGCCTGATCCATCTCTAGAGTCAGGGAGGAGACTACTCTAGCATGATATTCTCTGTCCATGGCAAATATACAAATCTAAGAAGATTAGGCTTTGGCTCAAACTGGTATGGGAGACCAGTCTATGCTGACACTGATTCAATCCCATCAGATTCTGTGACGTGTAGAATTGGAAGGTGGTCCCTTGAATTGTATTGGCTATTCTTTTACCCTATTCCTGAACAGATACCATGAGTACAATAACCTCCGGGCGGCATGCTGATGATGCATAAATTGATGAAGTAATCTCTGGTCTGCATGCTTATGTGCATAACCTATTCTCAGTTAAAATGTATCTCTCAGTATATCATGCTTTAATGGACACTATTATCACTGGAACTTTTTCAGCTTATGCCCTATGTCACAGGGTACCCTGAAAATTGGGAAATATTTAAGGGAATCTGACCATACATAGGGGTCCCTTATGGCCCACCTAAACACTACCCAGGATCGGCCTGCTATGTCTGTGCCCCCATTGATTGGCCTGCTATGCCTGTGCCCCATTGATTGGCCTGCTATGTCTGTGCCCCGCTGATTGGCCTGCTATGTCTGTGCCCATTTGATGGGCCTGCTATACCTATGCCGTCCTGACTGACCTGTCCTATCTAGGTCCCTTGGTCGACCAGAACTATCTGGGCCTGAAACCCCCCTTTTGGCCGCAGGCCTGGGAGGATATCACTGAGGAAAGCCCAGTACCCTCTATTGACATGGACATAGGTGGATGTCCAGGCAAGCACTGCTGCCTTACTAAAAAAGAGGACACCAGTATACGGGCATCTCAATATGATTGGATGGGTGAAAGCCCTAGGTCTCATGCCCTGCAGGACAAGGTTTTTTATGAGGAATCCCCGGGCGCACCACCACGGTTTACACCAACCCGACGGTGGCGCATCTCCAAAGAGAATTTCGCACAAGCAGGGACCAACACTCAAACGCCAACAGGGGAGCACGGTTGCCTTACCTTCAGCAACTCACCTTTTTAACTGCCTTCTCGGTATCCATCTTAGGTATTTTGATAGTTTGGTTCTACGTCAGGTTCAGCTCCTGACTCTTTCGGTTGCGTTTACTTGGCTTGCTGTTCCGGTCTACTATTTACCTTCTCGCCGAGGTATGTATTTACCGTCTACATTGTTCGTCGTTTCTTGGTTTCCAAGCCTTCTTATTGTCCTATCGCTCGGGTCGTCGAGAGGCCTGACTTGACCTCCTCCGACCTCCCGTGCTCTCGTGGATTGCGGAGAACGTCTCCAGCTTTCCTCAGGCTACCGACGATCCCCCTGGACCCCGCGCGTGTGCACGGGATCCGGGCGGTCAGTTGGTAGTTTCCATCATCGTTTCTGTAGGTTGAATTTTCTCACCACCCTTTTCTATTATTAAGGATGGACACGGTCCGAGGTTGTATACGATTCATCTTCCATTGGCCTGGTTTATTTACAGTTGATTCCATCTCAGGGGAGTGATACAGAGAGAGGTCTCGTGGTCAGAGAGAGACCCACCTCAGGATCTCAGTCTCATACTGATATTAGTAAACGGTGTATCCCTGCATGGGTCACCCTGAGTCTCTAAGAAACTCTAGTTTGGATTACAGGAGGGTGTGGCCCTCCATCACCTCGACCCGAAAATGATATTTTACTTGCACGTACAGAGAGCGAACCCCTTTCATATACGGAACTGGCTACTGATTTGTTATTAGAGGGCACGGCCCTCCCTTAACCTCAGCCCGATACTGTGCTGGATACAGAAGACATGTTTTGAGTGACACTTTCTCGTAGAGAAAACCGGTCAGGGATGTAGACGCTATTATTTGGTTATTAGCGAGTGCGGCCCGCTCAGACTATCAGCCGGACGCTCACATGGAGTTTGGTCACATTATTAGAGAGCGCTGCTCTCTCGTACACTCAATGCTCTACGGTGCCATCCATCTGTTCATCACTCAGGCTTGTACCTGTACAAGACCTCGATGACTGCATAGAGGGGCGTCCCTCCTGCATTCAATTAGATCTAACGACCGTGCTACTGCTTTCGTTATAGAGGGCTGCCTGATCATGCAGGATATACATATTTAGACAGGATCCCTCTATTTTATCTCCTGTAATGGATCTACTGGTTCCGGACCACTGTACCACACGCGGGAAATACTCACAGAGGTATTACGGGGGAGACTCCCACTTATTTACACTCACTCCCGGAGTCGGTACGGCTAACGGATGAGCCTCAGGTATTAAAAGAGTGCAGGTTTTTGATATATTCGGCACTATATAAAACAGAGTATAGCATTCTGTTTTGGATATCCGGACCATTGCGAACAGACTGCGCAGACAGTTTTTTCCCATTTCAAGATGACATGAGATACGGATACCTTCATGGAGCAAACGGGCACTGCCTTGCTCGGGTAACAAGACTAGGGAAGGGACTACACCATACGCATGGATCGCATGGTAAGACCGGAAATCCAGGTTGTCTTGTGTTCCCTGGTCATTACAATCTTGGGATAAGATGGCAGGACTGCCCCTACTCCTCTGAGCACATACCTGGAGAACATGGTTCAGAGATGGAGGGCCCTTCGTCTATACTCTGTATATCCCGCATGGGAGCTGTTTTGGTTTGGGTTCGCGTTAACCCACCTTTTCAACTACCATCAAGGAGACCTACGAGACTCTATATGGAGGAACTTGGTGTGCCCCAACTCCTACACAGACATCAAAGCTGGGTCACAACCTACCACTGGAGTACGGCTCAGGATGTGTAGCAGAATCAGATAGGGCTGCCGACATTCTCAAACGGGACAACACATGTTCGGACGGCTGAAGCTAGACCCTTCTTTTTTTGCTATATATGCTCTCTGTAGTCACCGGTCATGAGCGAAGGGACTTTACGCCTTGCCTGCGTATTGGAGAACGCTATGTGTTTACGGGACTCCAAGCTAAGAAGGGAGGTATCCTCTGAGGACTCTTCATTGTTATACAGGTCCCAATCGCCATTGGATCCGTACATCTTATCACTCTTAGAAGTTGACATCTGGATGGGAATCTCAACTCCGGTTTACGTTTCCCATCCCTTTGAATATTTCTGGGACCCACTATTTCCAGAATAGTCGACCACCGTTCCACCACATAAGTTCAGTTTGGGACCCTGATTGGACGTCCTTTTTGGAGTCCTTGTCATGTTATAAAATTGTAGATTATGCTAGCTTTAGTGTACCTATAATCTTAATTTTATTAATGACAGGAGGCGAGTATTTCCCACCCATTCTTATACCTCCCTTGTTTAATTTTTAATAGTTTGGATTAATCAGGTACGTATGCAACTCTGCTTGTTGTCTCTGCTACCTGTCGCCTGTTCTTATGTCTGTTTTTTCATAAGTAGGGTTGGGATATCTACATATTAAGGTAGTTTTGGTTGCTACATTGGGTACCTACATGTTTATTCAGAGTACATTTCATTAGCTAACCAACCTGTTCGATTCTGTTTTTCTCTCGTTTCAGCTTACAGTTCATCAACGCTATCTGGTTTGGCTGTTCTTCTTGGATGGTGGACGTTGTTGTATTCATCGTATCTAGGACTTTGTTTCTTCCCCATTATGTTTTCTGCCTTTTATTCTGTTTTTGTCGCAGCTTGAAAGAGGAAATGATGCATGTGGAGGGGAGTTTTATGGTACCTAACGTTTTTCTGATTGGTTGTTTTTCTGTGCTGCTGTGTTTTTTAAAGCCCATTATAATGGGGACGGCATAGAACGCCGTAACGCATTAAGGGGTTAAGCAGCATGTTCCATATTTTTCTGTGCATAAGACAATATTTTTTCCAAAATTTTTCCAGTTTAAAATTGGGGGTCGTCTTTTAAAATTAAATAGGTGCCCCCTGGCTGCCCAGTTCCCCATTCCCCAAGAACACTCACTCGGTCAGGCGCAGCTCCTCCATCAGCGCTCGGGGACTAAATCTAGGTCCCCTATTCCTCATGCACACTCGTTCAGCACTCAGGTTGCCGGCGCTCGGGGAGTAAATACGGTACATACCATAGATATCAAGAGTAAAGTGCACAGGCAGGAGAGCTGGAGGTGCAGTTACACTGAGCTGATGAGAGCAGCCGCCATTACACAGCCTGCCACACAAATATTGTATTGTATGTAAAATAAATACAATACAATAATTGTCATACATACAATAAAATAAAATTCATACATAAAGAAACATAGCATATCAAAAAGTGATAAAAGTTATAGAAAAAAAGACTGGATTTAAGAGGGTTTCAATCTTATTACAAACAGTGCAAACAATTACAAACATTACAGCCTAGAGCGTGGATTTAAAGGGACACTATAGTCACCAGAACAACTACAGCTTATTGAATTTGTTCTGGTGAGTAGACTCTTTACCTTCAGGCTTTTTACTGTGAACACTGTCTTTTCAGAGAAAATTCAGTGTTTACATTACAGCCTAGTGATAACTTCATTGGCCACTCCTCAGATAGCTGTTAGAGATCCTTCCTGGGTCATGGCTGCCTAAAATGCATCC
>OW240916.1:174843603-174944096 GCA_933207985.1 Pelobates cultripes | reverse complement strand
TACAAATTGCCATTTGTAACTGTTATTTTATTTGACAAATTGCCCTGCTTCCCTGTGCTATGGAGAAGCCTAATTGCCAGCCTTCTGCCCCATGACTATGGACCTAGTGTGTATGGTGATTTGACTGTATTTGTGGGATCTGAGCGCTGTTTGGATATATTGAGCGCTCAGATCCAAGCCATCTGGGAATAGGTTGAATGTGGGGGTTCTGTTCAGTTCAATAGGAGTTATGTATTTTTGTGTCTTTTTGTGTCTTTTGCTGACATGTGGTTAATGGAGTCTGCCTCTATCCCTGGATAATTGGATTACTTTCCCCATTGTCCAGGATAGAGGCCTCTGTAAAACCGGTTTGGGCCAGAAAACCTTGCTGCCAGCCAGGCCCTAAAAGACACTTTTGCTAACTTTTGAACCCCTTGTCTGATTTGTGCCATTTTTTAATATGTTGCTCCCCTTAATGGATTGATTCCAAATATGTAATTTTTATGAAGATTGGATGTGTAGTTTGGAAGTTATAGTACATGTATTAAAACTGTATTTTTACTGTTCTGTTTTAATTATGTTATGTGATTATCTGAGGGATGGGAATTTCCCCGAATGTATATTGTTCCGATTGGTTATACTGCTAATTATGTGGGTGTCTCCCTTGCATGGGCAGAATCTCATAAAAGCAGAGTGTGTGCCATTAAACATCAGATCTTCTTGACCCTCAATACGTAGCCTTGTCTCGTTATTGGAGGGAACTGCTATATCACACTGGGTATTGCTATGCTCTGCATACTCCCCTGAGCTTTTAATCACTTAGCTCTTTTAAGAGCTGTTCCTGTTACGCTCTCCTGGAGGAGAGGTCTTCCCCACACGGTCCTGGAGGACAGAAGCTGATCCAGGGTGGAAGGAAGACGGCGAGACTCCAGTCAAGATACGGCGGTTGTGGAGTCTGCGGTGGTTGTGGTGTCGGCTGCAGTGTTTGGAGTCCTCAGGAAGCACTAGGAGCATCCATCAACGGAGGGTACTCGGTCAGAGTACAGGGAGCTCCGTTACATTGGTGGCAGCGGTGGGATGGCGTCCTAGTGCGAGGAGACACTGGTATCGTATGAGAGGTTATTGAGGGCAACGCTAGCCACTGTGCAGCGTCCCTAACTACAGCAGCATGGAGCAGGGATGGATAGAGCCCTGCGAAGAGCACCTCAACATGATACGTCGCTACGAGGACGACGCTTACATTGAGGAGGTAAAGAGGAGGTTGGTCTGCTATGGCCCAGACCTTTCGAACGAGGTGGTCCACCAAGTAATGCGCCAGTTGAGTGCTGAGAACAGTGCGGCAATGGCCTTTGAGCGACAACTGTGGAGGTTGAGGATATGGACACCTAGTCTCCAGCGGCAGTGCAAGTTACAGGGAGCCGAAGGTGTCGTCCTAACTCCCCAGCGGCAGTGCGAATTCCAGGGGGCCGAAGGTGTCGTCCTTCCCCCCCAGCGGCAGTGTGTCCTACAGGGAGCAGAGACAGTCGGTCTCTCTCCCCAGCGGCAGTGCGAGTTACAGGGAGCCGAAGGTGTCGTCCTTCCTCCCCAGCGGCAGTGCAAATTCCAGGGGGCCGAAGGTGTCGTCCTTCCCCCCCAGCAGCAGTGTGTCCTACAGGGAGCAGAGACAGTTGGTCTCTCTCTCCAGCAGCAGGACAATGTTATGGGAGTGGAGACAGGCGGTCTCCCTTTCCAGCGGCAGCCTGTGTTTCAGGGAGAGGAGCACAGCACCCTATCTCCCCAGCGGCAGCTTACTCTACCAAGGGGAGACACCAATCTCCCAGATGGCGCAGAGGGGACCGTGGTCTCTGTGCCCGACCTACAGGGATGCTGGACAGCCTGTCCAGATCCCCAACTACCCTCACAGGGACAACAGGAGGAAGGGGTAAGTACGAATTCCCCTCCCCAGCTAACTCCTAACTTGGCCCCAGGGTTAACAGAGGAGATGTTAACCCCCACTGACTCCCATGTTCCCCTGGCTACTGAGCCGGACTATGTTCCCAGCACCCCAGCGGAAGAGCTGGCAGCTGGGCAGAGTGCAGTCGGCCTCTGCCCTCCCTTTGTCCCTTGTCCAGAGCCTGATGTCCTGCAGGCTATACCAGCGGAAGAGCTGGCAGCTGGGCAGAGTGAAGTCAGCCTCTGCCCTCCCTTTGTCCCTTGTCCAGAGCCTGATGTCCTGCAGGCTATACCAGCGGAAGAGCTGGCAGCTGGGCAGAGCGCCGCTGGCCTCTGCCCTACCGACCCCCTTGTTACAGGACTAGTCTGCAACCCCCTCTCCCCAGCAGAAGTGTGGGCATCAGGGCAGAGCGCCGCTGGCCTCTGCCCCCCAAGTACCACCAGCTATTTGCCCAGCTGCACCAGGAAGGCAGAGGATGCTGCATTTTCATCCTACAACCTGGAACCTACAGGCCAGTACTGTTTATTGTGGGGGGCTACTTTGCTACTTGTTATTTGTGGGTGGGCTGCGAGACTAACTTAGGCACTGACCGACAGGAGGTCAGGTGCCTGGTTAGTCTCCCTCCAAAAGGGGAGATATGTTACAAACTGCCATTTGTAACTGTTATTTTATTTGACAAATTGCCCTGCTTCCCTGTTTTATGGAGAAGCCTAATTGCCAGCCTTCTGCCCCATGACTATGGACCTAGTGTGTATGGCGATTTGACTGTATTTGTGGGATCTGAGCGCTGTTTGGATATATTGAGCGCTCAGATCCAAGCCATCCTGGGATAGGTTGAATGTTGGGGTTCTGTTCAGTTCAATAGGAGTTATGTATTTTTGTGTCTTTTTGTGTCTTTTGCTAACATGTGGTTAATGGAGTCTGCCTCTATCCCTGGATAATTGGATTACTTTCCCCATTGTCCAGGATAGAGGGCTCTGTAAATCCGGTTTGGGCCAGAAAACCATGCTGCCAGCTAGGCCCCAAAAGATACTTTGGCTAACTTGTGAACCCCTTGTCTGATTTGTGCCATTTTTTAATATGTTGCTCCCCTTAATGGACTGATTCCAAATATGTAATGTTTATGAAGATTGGATGTGTAGTTTGGAAGTTATAGTACATGTATAAAAACTGTATTTTTACTGTTCTGTTTTAATTATGTTATGTGATTATCTGAGGGATGGGAATTTCCCGAATGTATATTGTTCCGATTGGTTATACTGCTAATTATGTGGGTGTCTCCCTTGCATGGGCAGAATCTCATAAAAGCAGAGTGTGTGCCATTAAACATCAGATCTTCTTGACCCTCAATACGTAGCCTTGTCTCGTTATTGGAGGGAACTGCTATATCACACTGGGGATTGCTATGCTCTGCATACTCCTCTGAGCTTTTAATCACTTAGCTCTTTTAAGAGCTGTTCCTGTTACGCTCTCCTGGAGGAGAGGTCTTCCCCACACGGTCCTGGAGGACAGAAGCTGATCCAGGGTGGAAGGAAGACGGCGAGACTCCAGTTAAGCTACGGCGGTTGTGGAGTCTGCGGTGGTTGTGGTGTCTGCTGCAGTGTTTGGAGTCCTCAGGAAGCGCTAGGAGCATCCATCAACGGAGGGTACTCAGTCGGAGTACAAGGAGCTCCGTTACACACTGTATCTTTAAAGGGAACGGAAACGAGCGTTTTTTAGGCTAAATACCGCCATTTCAAATTTCCCGCTCTGTACCTTTAAATGATCGCGCATGCGCACTTCGGTCGCGAGATCGCTAAACCGCCATTTTGGAAAAGGGAAAACTTCACTCTGGGTCCGGTCGGACGCATTGCGCATGCACGGGCGTCTTACCGTTATGCTGATCGTCTGATCGAGGTCTGCAGCACACACTGGACGGCAGAGGATTCCCACAGCCTGTGGAACTAACCACCCAGGCTCCCAGGGGTTCCCAACTCCATGGAGATTGGGCTACATGTGCCTGGGCTTCCTGAGGAGGGAGGCTGACCTCCAAAGGGACAAGACCATATCAAACATGGTCAGGTGAGCAAAAAATAAAAAATCATTCAGAAGAAATTGAAAAAAGAAAAAAAAAATATTTAAACTGTCCTAGGGCTAGGAGGACAGGAAAAGACTGAGGTGTGGGGGATACTGGGGTACCTAATATACTAGGGGAAGGTAGGCTTAATTGTTTAATTGATTGTGTTTCCTGTCCTGAGGGTTGGAGGGAGGAGCTAAACCCATATGTTAAATGCTGCCATGACTAGCCAGGAAAGAAGGGTGCTAGTAGCAGTAGTAGTTCATGTAGTTTGATAGAGACAGCAGTTACTCCCCCCTCAAGCCATTCAGTAACCACCAGTGTCACACTTAGTAGTACCAGGGGCGTACCTAGAGCATTTGGCACCCGGGGCGGATCCTGTGCTTGGCACCCCCACCACCCCCAAAAAAACCTGTAAAATTTTTTAAAGGTTCTCTTTTTTTTTTTTTACAATTTGTAAACTTTGCAAAACCGCTGTCAGCCCCTCCTACAAAACCCTTGTCCTGTCCTGCACCTCCTACAAAACCTCTGTCCTGTCCCTTCTACAAATCCTGTACTGCCTCGTCTACAAAACCCCCGCAACCCCCTTCCACAAATCCCCTGCTTATCCCCCCTTATAAAGACTCCTATCCCAATACAAAACCCCCGCCCCCTTCTACAAAATCCCTGCAGCCCCACACACACATTTACAGGCAGACAGTCACACACTCAGTTACAGACAGACAGTCACATACAGTCACAGGCAGACAGTCACACATACACATTTCCTCCGTGCGGCCAGTTTATCAGCTGTTTGCTTGTGTGAGCTGTACTGGCCGCACGGCACCCTAACTACCATGGGACACTGTGCGGCCACAGCTCACACAGCCCCCTCCAGCCAGGGCCGGTGCAAGGATTTTTGCCGCCCTAGGCAAAAGTAAAGTTTGCCGCCCCCCCATGTGACATCACAATGCCCCACCCATATGATTTGCCATGTTAACTAACGCCAGTGCTGTGAACGCTTACATTAAAAGGCCTGCAGGGACAGGCTATAGACACCAGAACCACTACATTAAGCTGAAGTGGTTCTGGGGACTATAGTGTTTCTTTAATGTGAGGTAAATTAGAGCTTAGTGCCACGAATAATATACTAGATTGCCTACTTACAACCAGATGAGGATGATGATGGGCTCTAGCTGCAGTCTGGCTCCACTGGTCTGGTGCAGAACAGGCTCTCTGGAGGCGGTTTGTAACTGTGGTCACAAAAATCAATGTTCTGGGAGAACGGGAAGCAGCTCCATTTTTTTGGGGTCCTTTACACAGCTCAAGGTCTGGGTCCCAGGGTCCACCTTCATGTTCCACCAATGAGTTTGTTCACAGGGGGTGGAGTGTGTAGGGGATGTCCTGATATGTGTGTAAGGAATGCATTGTGTGAAATTGTGTTTGTATGTGTAAGGGCTGCAAGGTGTGTTTCTGTGTATGTATGGGATGCATTGAATGTGTGTAAGGGGTGCATTGAGTGTGTGTAATGAATGCATTGTGTGTTTCTGTGTGTGTAAGGGATGCATTGTGTGTAACGGTTGCATTGCTTGTGTATGTGTGTCTGTGTGTGTAATGCATTGTGTGTTTTTCTGTGTGCAAGGGGTGCATTGTGTGTATGTGATGAATGTCAATCTCTCCTCCCGCTCCAATTTCCTTCTCCTCCTCCCAATTTCTCTTTCTCCCCCCCCCAATTTCTTTCCCTCCTAATTTCTCTTTCCCTCCTAATATCTCTTCCCCCTCCTAATTTCAATTTCTCTCCCCCCCTCCTAATTTCAATTTCTCTCCCCCCCTAATTTCTCTCTCCCCCCCTAATTTCTCTCTCCCTCCTCCTAATATCTCTCCCTCCTCCTAATATCTCTCCCCCTCCTAATTTCTCTCCCTCCTCCTAATCTCTCCCCCCTCCTAATCTCTCCCTCCTCCTAATCTCTCCCCCCTCCTAATCTCTCCCCCCTCCTAATTTCTCTCCCCCCTACTAATTTCTCTCACCCCTCTCCTTCTCTCTCCCTCCTTTCTCTTTTCACTTCCTTTCACCCCTTTCTCACCCTCCCTCCTTTCACCCCCCTTTCTCCTCCTTTCTCACCCCTCTTTCTCCTCTTTTTCACCCTCTCTCCTTTTTCACCCCCCTTTCTCCCCCTTTCTCCTCTCTCTTTCACCCCCTCTCTCACCCTCTCCTCTTTCACCCTCCTCTTTCACCCCCCTCTCTCACCCCCTCTCCTCTTTTCACCCCCTCTCCTCTCTCTTTACCCCCTCTCCTCTTTTCACCCCCTTCTCCTCTTTCATCCCCCTCTCACCCTCTCCTCTTTCACCCCCCTTCTCCTCTTTCACCCTCTGTCACCCCCACTCTCCTCTTTTCACCCTCTCACCCCTCTTCCCCTACCTGTAGTAATGGTATCGCGTGGTCAAAGAGACAACTGTCTTCCTGTACCCGGCCGGACTACCAGGAAGTGCACACACTGTGTGCACTTCCTGTTAGTCCGGCCGGGTACAGGAGACAGCTGCTCCCTGTACCCGCCGGCTATACTGGGCTCGGCCACGCTACAGTGAGGGAGTGACAGGAGGGAGCGCTGAGCGTTTCCCTCCTGTCAGCCCCTCTCCTCAGGCTGCGCCCAGGCGGTGCAGTCCGCCCTCATGGACGCACCGCCCGGGCAAAGCTGCAGCCGCCTGAGGCTCACTACAGAGCGCTCGGGCAGTTGCAGCAAGGGTGGGGGCGGCGGGGCTGGTCATGGCACCCCCCACCCGGCTGGCACCCGGGGCGGACCGCCCCCTCCGCCCCCCCCTTAGTACGCCACTGAGTAGTACTCATAGAAGAAAAAACACATCAGTAAGAAGCAGCACTTACAGTGACACTTCAATGGATCAAGAGCAGAGCACAGTAGATTCCCCATTTCACAAAAAACTAAAACTAAAAAGAAGGGTGCTAGTAGCAGTAGTAGTTCATGTAGTTTTATAGAGGCAGCAGTTCCCCCTCCTCCAGCCATTCAGTAACCACCAGTGTCACACTAAGTAGTACTCGCACAAGAAAAAACACATCAGTAAGAAGCAGCACTTACAGTGACACTTCAATGGATCAAGAGCAGAGCACAGTAGATTCCCCATTTCACAAAAACTAAAACTAAAAAGAAGGATGCTAGGAGCAGTAGTAGATCTTGTAGATTGATAGAGGCAGCCTTAGGGCGCACTGGCACTGGGGGCGCAAGATTCCAGATACCAGCAGGAGGGAAGCGCTCCCTCCTACCAGGCCACCTTGTGGACCCCCTGGTGCGGCATGTGGCTGTACTGGAATCCTAGATGGCAAGGAAGCTTGGATCTCCCTGCTCTGCTCCCTCGCGCGCAGTTTGCTTATGCCACGGGAGCCTGAATATGACGTCATATTCCGGCTCCCAGCATTAGTAGATGACCTGCAAGGGAGCAGAGCAGGGAGATCAGAGCTCCCTCACCACCTCTGATTCGAACACAGCCGCACGCCTCCCAGCAGCCCCACTGGACCCCCAACGACAAACCCATGCCAGCTCTCCAGGTAGGGAGGCTGGGTGAAAATTGTAAATTATAATAATATTAATATTTAGTTAGTGTATGTCTGTGTGTGTGTTTGTGTATGTTTGTGTCTGTGAGTGTATGATGTGGGAGTGTGTGTGTGTCTGTGAGTGAGTGTGTGTCTGTGAGTGTATGTGTGTCTGTGAGTTTATGTGTGTGAGTGTTTGTGTACATCTGTGAGTGTGTATGTGCTTCTGTGAGTGAGTGTCAGAGTGTGTGTCTGTGGGTGTATGTGTGTTCGTGTAAGTGTATGAGTGGGTGTGCATCTGTCAGTGTGTGTTTGTGAGTGACTGTCAAATCAGTGAGATTCTGTTTGTCATTGTGTCTGTTTGTGACTATTAGTGTGTATCTGTCAATGAGTACCTGTCAGTGTGTATGTCTGCCAGTGGGCATGTGTGTGTCTGTCAATGAATGAGTGTGTCAGATCAGTGAGTCTGTATCTGTCAGTGACGTCTGTCTGTTTGTCATTGAGTGTGTGTGACAAGCGTTCAGAGTAAGAGAGTCTCCTCAATTACTGGCAATATTCTCAATCCCCAGAGGTCACAGCTGTCATTAAAGGGACACTTCAGTCACCAAAACAACTTTAGCTTAATGAAGGTAAATAATAAGTTTTGTTCTCTATTAACTTTAAAGGCAGTTCTATTTTTTAGTGTCCCTTTAGTGGTACACTTCTAGAGTTAGGTGGTTTTGCCTGCACGGGTATTTAAAGGGACACTATAGTCTCAAAACAACTTGGGCTTAATGAAGCAGTTTTGGTGTATAGATCATATCCCTGCAATCTCACTGCTCAATGCTATGCCACCTCCCTGCATGTGATTTACATAGTATGCCTAAACACTTCCTGTAAAGAGTCATCTAAGGTTTACACTTCCTTTATAGCAAATTCTGTTTAATGTAGAATTTCTTATCTCCTTCTCTGTTAATAGCTTGCTAGACCCTACCTGAGCCTCTTGTTTGTAATCTAATTTCAATTTACAGAGCAGAAGATTACATCTGATTGAAAAATTAAACCATTTGGTTTTCTTGCAGGCTGTTAGTCACAGCCAGTGGAGGTGTGGCTAGGGCTGTATAAATAGAAACAAAAGTGATTTAACTCCTAAAAAGAACTGAGCAGTGAAAACTCAGAGGCATGATCTATACCCCAAAACGGTTTCATTAAGGTAAAGTTATTTTGGTGACTATAGTGTCCCTTTATTTTTTTGGTTATGGCGGTTTCAAATGCCTGACTGAATGTTGTGATGTGGTTACACCTGTTACCACCGCAGAAATAAAGTGCCTTCAAATTAAATTTGTTTTTTCTAAATTACTAAAATAATTCTAAAGGATGGTATTGGTTGTGGTTGTAATGATTTCAAATACTTTTCATTGTAGTGCATTCACCCTGCCTCACTGAATGTTGTGATATGGTCATGCAAAGTTCTTTCAAATGCATATATGTTTTTCTAAATTTCTAAAAGCATTGCAAAAGGTTGTGCTAGTAGGTGTTGGAATGTATTAAAATGCCTTTCATTGTAGTGGTTTTGTCCTGCCTGGAGTCCTGTTGTAGCTAGAAGTTCTTTCAAATTCAAATCTTTTTTTCTAAAATTGAAAGGTGGATCACTAATTGGAAGTCCAGAACAAAATGTTATTTTTGGACAAAGTGAATTGGCCGAACCAGATATTTCTGTAGTATTTCTGTCGTATTTCTGTCGTGCAAAGGTGTACTAAAGTGCATACATTTTTTCAGAATTTTCCATATTAAAAGACAACCAAATTTATAGTAGCTGAAAAATTCTGAACACATTCATAAATTAATTGCGTCAGCAAAACATTGGTGCATATTCAAACATGATGGTTTGAACACAAAAATAAAAAGCAACAGTTGAAAAAATCTTACAGTTTTAATAAACTGCGCCAAAAATTAGATAGATAAGTGTTGTGACAAAAATCAGTAACCACACGATGAGTGAAAATCAGACATATAGGGTTCAAATTATGCTGAGAGTAATCTAATATTAAGAATTACATAAGTATTTGGTGGTTGACTCACTTTTTTAGTGTGTAATCAAAATGTAAACAAAGAGAATGTTTCTAATCATTTAACATTTTACACCCAGAATAGCAAATTTTTTCCTTGATAAATCCCCCTAAAATATTCATAGCATGCTGAAAAAAGAGGGATGTTGGAATTTAAAAAAAAACAACAAAGCAATATCGTTTCCAATTAATAGAACTTGGGAGGCTTGGAATATTTTTCCACGAGTCATCAATACGTCCATCAGTTAAAAATATCTGCTTTGCAATCAAACTACTACTGTTATAACCACTAATATGTAATAATTTCTTTGGTATATATCTGTGTAAATATATGACTCTAGTGTCCACACTTTTAATTACCTACTTGTAAATAAGTGTGATAAAACTGGATCTCTCCTGATGAAATAAAGGTGGCCCTCGTTTCGCGACCTACCTGTTTTACGACGACTCGCACTTACGACCAGCTCTCTTGTGGGGTGGTAATTGCAAGCCATCATGGGAATTAGAGGAATTTGCCAGAACATAGCTGGGGATCCCTTAACTCCTCACTTACCGACCAATTAGTTCTAAGTCTGGGTCGTAGGAACGGAACCCGGTCGGTAAGTGAGGAGTACCTGTACTTCAAAATTAAATCAATCAACACAGATTAACTTCATGGATATGAAATATATGCAGTTTATTCACTAAACCAACTCCTTTTCTATCTTGGCTCTTTTGTTCTCAAAATGTGCAATTTTCTCTTTATTTCTTCATAATTTCTGTTCAAGTAAATAAACCGATATGAATTGTTTGTGTTCGTAAAAAGACCACTTCATAGACCTGTAGTGTAAAACATTGCCATTTTGTAGAAATGGCACCATTTACATTGCTGTGCTATATACGCCTCTAGTGGTTGCTTTCTGCCAGCCTCTAGAAGGTGCTTTATGTGAAGTTTAACGTCCACACAAATCATGAGGTCAAATGTCCTCAAATGCTTATCATAAAGATGCATTGCATTCAATGACTCCCTATGAGTAGCATGTGATTGGAATAGCACAGTGTCTGCTCTGCTTATGCCTGGTCAACGTCACGAGAGGTGGAGCAGGCGGCTGCACGGATTGAGTCTTAGCGTTGGAAAAAGGTAAGTAAAATCGTTTACTCCCTTTTTTAAAATTTAATTTGGGAGGGGGACTGAATCGAAAGAGGTAGTAGAACAATTATAGTCTTAGGAATACATGTTTGTATTTGTAACATTATAGTTGTTACTTTAAAAAAAAAAGAACACAAAATATAATGACATTATTTATATTTTCACAGCCAACAGTAGTTACCTAGTTTAGAAAACATAAAAAAATTAATTTAACTATTTGACCCTATGCAGCATTTAAACCTTCTCTATTATTTCCAAGATTAAATTACATTTGGCGATATACCGTCTTAGCTATCCCCATATGCAGGGCAAAGAGTTAAGCATTAGTTTATTTATGGATCTAGATTTTTATGCCTCTCCCCATATCCGATAACTGCTAGCGGAAACAGAATGTTCACCTGATATAAAGGGACTTAGAGAGAGATAAAAGCTCTATGATTTATAAACTACTGTAGGAACATCATGTAGATGGCAGGGCTATCTATTTGCAGTTCTGAGCTCTCCATTTACAGATGTGTTGTTTTTCTTGTTATTAATTAAAATAAAGTAATTCACAGTCTGTTTCTGTCCTTGTGTGTGTATGTCCTCCCAATCACAACCAGTCCACAGTTAACACTAAAATATGAAGGGACTGATGTAGTGGACATATGTTTAGTGAATATTGTCTATTTCTTTAAAAAAAATTTAGATACAGAGAATAAAAGGAAAATATATAGTCCTGTGCAAAAGTCTTAGGCCACCATTAGATTTGTTGTTTTAGCAATGTTATAATGACTATATATTATTCATCAGTCCCTTGTATTAGATTACAACCAGAAAATGCAGGAAACCTGTATGCAGTATGTATGCAAGACCACTCTCAAAAACTGAAAGGCCAAGTAAACTTTCAAAAGTGTCTGTGTTTCTTCTGTGAGAGACCAAAGAAGTCCAGCAAGAACCTGGTTCGTCATCTGGAAGCTGAATTTGGATGCCAAGTTGATCATTCTATAATCCGAAGAAACTTGATTAGGAATGGTCTTTGTGGAAGGATATTCTGATGGGGAGAGGGGGGAGACAACATACCCTTTCTTCCCTGGTGGTCAAGTGTGAGCTGCCTGGTGGTCCAGTGGGCTCTCTGGTGGTCCGGTGGCCATTTCTTCAGAGGTGCAGACCATGTAACCCGCGGCAACGCTCTGATTGGCCAGTTCTCGGCGAGACACATGATCTGCAGCTCTGCTCACTGCGGAGCTGCAGACCAGTGTCTGATGGCTGGCCAGGCAGCAAGGAGGGGCCTCGCACCAGGCGGCATACCGGGCAAGCTTCCGGGTCCCCTCCTGGTGTTGGGTCCTCAGTCTGTGACCGAGGACCCGACACAGTTCGCCCTCAGGTGGTTTAGGCGGCTGCGAAGCCCCAGCCAGTGTGAGACCTTAGGCACTACCTAAACCGCCTAATTAGAGAGCAGCCTCTGCTTTAACCTTTCTGCGGCTATACTGTGCATTATGCTGACACCTACCTATCATGGCCACCATTAAGTTTATCAGCAATTTGAGCTACATTAGCTCTTTGTGATCGGACCAAACTGGCTAGCCTTGGCTCCGCATGAGCCTTAGATACCTGTGAACCTGAAGCCAGTTCACTGGTTGTACTTCCTTGCACCAGTTTTGGTTAGTACTAACCACTGCATGACTTGCAGTTTTGGAGATGATTTGACCCAGTTGTCTAGCCATCACTATTTGGCCCTTGTCAGAGTCACTCAGATCTTTTCACTTGCCAATTTTTCCTGCTTCCAACACATGAAATTCAAGAATTCACTGTTCACTTGCTGCCTAATATATTACACCGTGACAGTTGTAATGATATAATCAATGTTATTCACTTTACCTGTCAGTGTTTTTCATTAGAGTGGTGTATATACATTTGCAAGAAAAAGTATGTGAACCCTTTGGAATGATATGGATTTCTGCACAAATTGGTCATAAAATGTGATCTGATCATCATCTAAGTCACAACAATAGACAATCACAGTCTGCTTAAACTAATAACACACAAAGAATGAAATGTTGCCATGTTTTTATTGAACACACCATGTAAACATTCACAGTGCAGGTGGAAAAAGTATGTGAACCCTTGGATTTAATAACTGGTTGAACCTCCTTTGGCAGCAATAACTTCAACCAAACGTTTCCTGTAGTTGCAGATCAGACGTGCACAACGGTCAGGAGTAATTCTTGACCATTCCTCTTTACAGAACTGTTTCAGTTCAGCAATATTCTTGGGATGTCTGGTGTGAATCGCTTTCTTGAGGTCATGCCACAGCATCTCAATCGGGTTGAGGTCAGGACTCTGACTGGGCCACTTCAGAAGGCTTATTTTCTTCTGTTTAAGCCATTCTGTTGTTGATTTACTTCTATGCTTTGGGTCATTGTCCTGTTGCAACACCCATCTTCTGTTGAGCTTCAGCTGGTAGACAGATGGCCTTAAGTTCTCCTGCAAAATGTCTTGATAAACTTGGGAATTCATTTTTCCTCTGATGATAGCAATCCGTCCAGGCCCTGACGCAGCAAAGCAGCCCCAAACCATGATGCCCCCATCACCATACTTCACAGTTGGGATGAGGTTTTGATGTTGGTGTGCTGTGCCTTTTTTTCGCCACACATAGTGTTGTGTGTTTCTTCCAAACAACTCAACTTTGGTTTCATCTGTCCACAGAATATTTTGCCAGTACTGCTGTGGAACATCCAGGTGCTCTTGTGCAAACTGTAAATGTGCAGCAATGTTTTGTTTGGACAGCAGTGGCTTCCTCTGTGGTATCCTCCCATGAAATCCATTCTTGTTTAGTGTTTTACGTATTGTAGATTCGCTAACAGGGATGTTAGCATTTGCCAGTGACTTTTGTAAGTCTTTAGCTGACACTCTAGGATTCTTCTTCACCTCATTGAGCAGTCTGCGCTGTGCTCTTGCAGTCATCTTTACAGGACGGCCACTCCTAGGGAGAGTAGCAGCAGTGCTGAACTTTCTCCATTTATAAACAATTTGTCTTACCGTGGACTGATGAACAGCAAGGCTTTTGGAGATACTTTTATAACCCTTTCCAGCTTTATGCAAGTCAACAATTCTTAATCGTAGGTCTTCTGAGAGCTCTTTTGTGCGAGGCATCATTCACATCAGGCAATGCTTCTTGTGAAAAGCAAACCCAGAACTGGTGTGTGTTTTTTATAGGGCAGGGCAGCTGTAACCAACACCTCCAATCTCATCTCATTGATTGGACTCCAGTTGGCTGACATCCCACTCCAATTAGCTCTTGGAGATGTCATTAGTCTAGGGGTTCACATACTTTTTCCACCTGCACTCTGAATGTTAACATGGTGTGTTCAATAAAAACATGGCAACATTCCATTCTTTGTGTGTTATTAGTTTAAGCAGACTGTGATTTTGTCTATTGTTGTGACTTAGATGATGATCAGATCACATTTTATGACCAATTTGTGCAGAAATCCATATCATTCCAAAGGGTTCACATACTCTTTCTTGCAACTGTCTGTATACAGTATGTGTATATATAATATATATATATATATATATATATAAATATATAATATATATTAATTTGTATACACATCAGTTTAGTACTGACAAATATGAGCTTTAAAGGACCACTAAAGACATGCAAAGCACTTAATCTCAATTAAGTGGTCTGGTGCAGTGACCCTGTAGTTTAAACCCTACAATGTAAAATGGTGCAGCTTTGGAAAAATGGTTAGGAGTGCAGATGCCTATTTCCAATCCATTGCTTCTATAGGAAGCATTGTATTGGAGAAAATCGCAGAACATGCCAGCAGGCACGCTGATGCGGAATTGAAGTATATGCCTTTAAGTGACACTATAGGTACCCAGACCACTTCATCTAATTGAAGTGGTCCAGGTGTAGTGTCCCTGTCCCCTTAGCCCTGCAGCTGAAAACATTGTGGTTTTAGAAAAACGCCAAGGCTTTCATTGAAAGGTTAAGACTGCCTCTAGTGACTGTCTACCAGGCAACCATGAGAGGCGCTTGCTGTTGTTTCACAGAGTTTAAAGCAGTGAAACAATGCTTGACATTCTCATGCTTTGCATGAGGGAATCCAGGGTCTTTTAAATCCCCATTGGAAAACACTGATTCACGATGACATCAGAGGAGACAAAGCTGGTGCCAAGGGACTTCAGCGCTGGAATAAGGTAAGTCAAAAAGGGATTTTTTTAATCCTTTGATAGTTGGGGAGTAGTGGCAGAAGGACACTATATTGTTAGGAATACTATTGTGTTCCTTTAAATCTTTATCCTAGTCTAAAACTATAAGATTTCCCAGGAATAAAAAAAAAGTGTGAACATTCAGAAAGTGTGCAAATCGCAGGGTTCATAATGTGCCTTTTTTAATATGGCATATAAAGCAAAACAATGTTTTAATTATTTCACACTAGTGAGTAGTGCTACATGGTGTAGTGTACTTTTATTATTTGAATTTATTTTGTAAATTTATCTGTAAGGAGATAGAAAACAAACAAACTAACAAAAAACAAGCAAGTTATTATCATTACGATATCTTCTAATAAATGCACTGAAATTATGTACATATAATAGTATTTATCATTGCAGCATGTACATGCAAAATATACTGATTACATTTTTTTTTTACAAAAATTACCTAAGCCATTTAATGACTGCCTAGGGAGATATGTTTTAATACTATTCATGAAACAAAAGATATTACAAATGTATTTTACTCTCAGCATGCTTGCTGACACTGAGCCATCATTATAATTATAAGCAAGGCTATTTCTCATTAGAGCAATGCTTAGTAAGTCTACATTCTTGAGTTCCACTGGAAAGTGTTTTGGGGTGAATTTACAGAGAAGGCTGAGTTATGTGTTACAGCTTGTGACTTTCACTGCACTTTTTCAGAGCGTTGTGTACATTTCAAACACATACTTGATACACGTGCTTAAGAGTATTTTTTTTTTACAGAATGACGAACCTTTCTACAATGTAGTTCATTTTTAGTTACGCATACCTGGTGACCAATACATAGGAAATCGCTAAAAGGAGAGCAAATCTCTCTTTTCCAAGTATTTCTTGGCTGTGCTCCTCTCTGTCCCATCACCCTGCAATCGCTCACACTTACCTCTGTCGTGGTGCCAGGGGGGATAAGAATTCAATCACAGTGTGTGGATGTTTTAAAAGATGTTCAGGCCTCCGATTCAACAGGTTTACCACCCACTGGGATGCGTGTTTTCCCCTGACACCTCATTAAACTTTTAGCAATTACTGTCTTCTGTAAACTTTCTGTGCAGATGTGGATCACTCAAATTACATTTTGAATGATTAAAAAAAAAAAATTTAAAAATTTGTTAAGCCTGCTTTGCCAGCAGTTCTTCAGTTGGACTACTTACCCTGATAATATTTACAGTTGTATTATGATTTTTCTGTGCTTTATTGCAAATTGGTAAAAATAATACATGTGAAGTCAGGGTAGGAATAGCACACCTTTTATCTAGAATTAAAAATAGTGCTTAAATTGAAAGTCAAAAATCTTTAAAAAGAAATGTTAGCCACTCGCTAATGTGGGTAAAACACTTATTTTACTTATCTGTTTGAGTGCCTGCCCTTCTGTGAAATGCCATGACGAGTTGGTGGCCAGATGGCACTTGAGAGCATTCTGAAATGATGTATGTTGTTCACTTCTATTTTTAATCAAAAATGAGTAATTTTTACTAAACCACAAATCCCGGTGAAAGGACAAGGGAACTTTGGATATTTATTTTTATTTTATGTTATCTAATTAATGTGCAAAGTGATATTTTTTGTGACTGAGTGGCACTTATAATATTTGTTATAGTACGGTATCTCGAAGGCTCCACATGAGAGGGAGAACATTATATAGTAGTTTTGTATATTTTTATTGGTGGTCAGCGTTTATTATTTTGTGCTGACACATGAGTGCTTTTGCAAACCAATGAAGAGACATATAGTACGTACCATGTTGAGAACATCTGCAAATTTGACATTAACGGAGGACACATTATTTAACATTGGTGCCAATTTAGTACATACAAGTGCTTAATTTATGGTGTTATAGAAGAGACATAGAATGTAACCCTATGGAAAAAGTGCAGCTTAGTGGAATGTGACGTGACAGAGCTAGGAGGCGGGCATAAGGCCCCTGGGGATTGGAAGTTGGAGTGTTAAGGGGTTGGCCCAGTATTAGCAGACAGCCATTTTAGAATTAGGCACTTTTAATTTGCTTATCTGGCCTAATTTGTTCCTCCCTCCCTCCCATTTCCCTCCCGTTTAGTTACAGCAAGAGGGCTAGAGAGAGAAAAGTTAGGGGACAAACAGGCTCTGGGTTAGTGTTAATAGAATAGGGCAGTTAGGCTGCTGGTTAAGAGTTTGATTAAACGGTTCGTTATGAACTTTGGTAGGTTTCAAGCTTGGTGGTGGCTCAGAACCTGGTGGGTGTTAGGGGTATCCGGGTATAGTGGTTATTTAACAAAGTTTGGCACTTATGTTATGTTTATGATGTTTGTTATTATTGTTATTTATGTTATTTATATTTACGAAAATTATGGGTCACTATTTATTGAGGGTTTACAAGAATATAACAGTATACAAGTAGAGGTGCACTTGGAATTGTGGTAGGCCTATTCTTATGGGTAACACAGAACCTCTTGATGGCTTAATACTCACGTCTTCATAAGTGTTAAATGATCCCCACAGCTGTGGTGGAGGGGCCTCTGTCTGCCATCACCAAAATAGGAACTGGAGTTATGGCTGAGGAAAGTGGAGTTTCACTACTGGCATAAGTCTGAAGTGGAGCCATTTGAATTGTGTGACAATATGGGTGCCCAGTTTAAAATTGCACCAATTCTATCCTATTGCATTTTATTTCTGACTTGTGTTTGTATTGCAATTTCTTTCATTGTCACATGTCATTTTCATGTGAGTATTCTGATATTAGAATTATATTTATAGTCTGATGGGCTAAATTTTTATGCTTTTGTATGCGAAGTTGCTATCTTTCTGGCATAGTATCTTTTGCTAAATCAGTAAAAAATTTATTTAAAAAAGTGTATACATATTAAATACTGATTTCCTTCCATTTCCTCATTTCGTCATCAAGGAGGTGGTCTGATTTAACTAAAAGGCTATACATGCTTTAGTTGTATTAGGTGTCTTTTCTTATTTTCAATTATATTGACAAAAATGGCTCTTATGGGCCCAACAATCCACTAGATAATATGTTAGTGATATTTCTGCCATACCCATGCACCTTGTAATGGTTATGGTGCTTACAGTGCCTTTTTATATTTTTGGCATGTGGATACCTTATGTTTTATTCTATGTAGTAACATTGTCATGGGTATAGATCAGATAAAGTACGTTAACAGAGAATGGTGTGGACTTGTGTCTAAAAATCAATAATCTGATGACAGTTTCACCATAATAAAGTCCATCGTCACCTGGAGAGCCATATCTTTAGGAGCTGCCAGATGCAAACTGACTCCTGGCATGTAAACTTTTTTCTGTAACTTTGTTTATCATTACTTTGTATGTGTTTGGAACAAATATTGGAACAGGAGTAAAATTGTTAAGGGGAATTGTAGATTTTAGTTATGAAGAATTTTACTTGTTTACTGTGGAGAAAAGGTGTCTTAGAAGGGATATGGTAACCCTATACAAATATACACAGGATTAATGCAAAGAGGCATTTGATAATCTGTTCTTTAATAAGACTGAACACATGACAAAAATTCATGCTTCGAGACTTGAAGAAAGGAGATTCCATCTATAGAGCAGGAGAGTGTTCTTTACAGTAAGAAAAATAAAGATGTAAAAGTTTCTGCTTAAAGAGGTTGTTTTATCAGACTCTGTAGAACAGGGTTGACCAAAAGGTAGATCCCCAGATGTTTAAAAACTATAGCAGATGTTTTGCCATTCTAAAGGCATGTAAAGCTTCATAGGAGTTGAAGTTCTACAACATCTGGGGATCTACCTATTGGGCAGCCCTGCTGTAGAGCTTTTTAACAAAAGTCTGGATTGATTGATTTATTTTTTGTTTTAAAACGCAGAATATTTAGAGGTTTAGTTAACAGGGCTCAAAATTAAGATTACAATACCATGTTCCATAATTGTTTAAAAAAGACAAATGGGATAAACGCACTAAGAGATATAAGCTATGCTTTCTCATGTGTTTAGGAAAGGTAAATCTTCTATGCGTGTTTGCATCAGCAACTTTACTTTTTCAGGGATATCAAAAATATTACAAAGTGTGGCTAAGTCTCAGTGTTTCTAATGAGTTTTTCATATAGAAAAAGGTACATGCAAAATATAAAAAAAAAGAAAGCATTGTGTATTATACTTATAAATCACGGATCTTGATAGTGTAAAAAATATTAATTGCTAATCTTTGGCCTGTAAACTGTTGAATAAATATAACAGGGAAAAATAAGCCCTCTCTGCTTGTTTTCTAGTTTTGGATAAGATTTCAACATAGCAAAATTGACCTTTAAACTCCAAACCTTTACTTTTAGCAATAAGTAGGGCTAGATATTTCCAGCTGGGCATAGAACAAAGGATATTTTCCTCTCCTCTCTCTGAATTATGCATTTAGCTAGCTAATACCTCTTTTGTGACTTATTTTTAATCCCCTTTAAGAAATAGTTACCTTTGCCAACTTGTTTTTTGTTTTTTTTTAATCTTGAAGTGATATTTGTTTATAAACACAACAAAATAAATGGAAAGGACATACCATGCACCATAATGTCTATAGCGTATTTTTGTGGCTACTGTGCCCTTTGGCTATGGATAAAGGGCCTCCACTTTTTGTAAAAACATGTCAAATCTATATTTAGCCTTGTAGTCTACATTTCTCTTACAGCACTAATGGAAAAGTATTTATGTATCAATAATGAGCAGACGTATAAAAGCCTAATAAAAAATACACAACAATTGCCCTGCTACAGTTAATTGTAGTGGTCATGGTACTAAAAGGCTATGGATGAAACGACTCTGGTTCTTATTAAACCATTTTCAAACTAATTGGAACCAATACTCTGGTACCTTAAGCCAAGCCTCTTAGCCATAGGGTTGAAAGAGAAAAGTAGAGGAACTTGCAGAGATATTTTGAAAATTACCCTTTACACAAGTTCTGTCTTTCAAATTCTATTCACAGATGAGAGATGCTGAAGGTTTCCAATATCAGAATCAAAGCAGTGTTACCTAATTGCCAAATTCATAATTCTTGACTTTAGAAGTATACCCCTGTCCAGCTAGCTACTTCTGTTATCGTTCTTTTTATTTACCTTCTTATACTATTGGGAAATGGCATTATTCTGCTTCTCATGCATATGAAACCCAACCTACATACACCAATCTACTTCTTCCTGAGGAAGCTCCCTTTCAGAGAAATGTGGTATGTCTCTGTTATAGTCCCCAAACTATTGGATATTTGTCAGGGTTTGGTCGAATTCCATTTGGGAGTGCCACCCAGATGTATTTTTTCCTATTCCTTAGGATCACTGAATTTGCTTGCCTTCATGGCCAATGAGTGTTATATTGCTATTTGTGACCCTCTGCATTATTCAGCAATGATGAGTAGAAACGCCTGTTTGCAACAAGGATCAGTGGTTCATAAATTAACTTTGTTACTTGACTGCTGACCCATTACTCCTTTTTTGACAACGGCCAAAGTTTTGAAAAATTCAACTCAATTCAAATAACCATAACCTGTCAGCTGTTGGGCGGTTAACCCAACAGACAGTTCTCCACGTCTTTTTCCCAAGAGCCTTAACAGCCGGCACTTGCCATCAGCCCTCGTGCGGTCTGTCGACTCTGTGTCTTCATCCTTTATTCCCAGTTGCGCTGTCCAGGGATCCCGCCAAGCTGTGACAAAACAAGAAACAACAGCAAGACACCAAACCACCAACACTTCCATAACCGGGGGGGGGAGTGGGAAATTTAACCAGGTTCCTTCTACTGTCTCTGCTGACTGGTAAGTCTCTTCCCCACTTCTCTCCCCAAAACCCCTTGCCTTTGCAACAATCTATCCATTTTAAGACCAGCCCACCATACACGAGCAGCATTCATGCTCCCCCTTCCCAAGTTGTGCAGGGGGAAACATCCCTGGTTGTCAGTCAGACAGGCAGTCCTGTTACTTCCTGTTTAGTTTGCTCGGTAGAGCTAAACTCAAGAAGCAGGCAATTGTCCATGGCATGTGCCTTGCAAAGACTTATCATTGAGCTGCATTGGGAAGTCTGTAATTGAATAGAGAAAACAAGGGGCTGGCTGCACTCACCTAAACATGCATAAATAGGGTGCTGCTGGGAGCCAATAAGTACAATAAAAATGAAAATCCAGCGCACTTCCTTATCTACTAAGCTGCTGACAGATTTTGTTAGTTTAAAAAAAAAAAAAATAATCATCAAATCCCTTGTCCCCTTCATCAAATCCACTTGCCCGCCTTCACCAGTACCCTGCCTCCTTTATCAGTTCCCTGCCCCTTCAAAATCTCCTGTCTCCCTTCACCAGTCCCCTGCATCTTTAATCAGTCCCCTGCCACCATCATCAGTCCTCTGCCCCTTCACCAGTCCCCTGCCCCCTTCACCAGTCCCCTGCCCCCCTTAACCAGCCCCCTGCCCCCTTTATCAGTCCACTGCCCCCCTTCACCAGTCCCCAGCCCCCATTCACTAATTCCCTGTCCCCCTTAACCAGTCCCCTACCCCCTTCACCAGTCCCCAGTCCCCCTTTACTAGTCCCACTTACAGTGAATGTGCTGTCCTGATCTTTGTTCCAGAAAAACAAAAAGGAACTGCACTCAATCCACATAAGTCAAATGAGTGCTTAGCTATACCATGGGCCAGCACCAGCCCATCAGAATATAGGTTCCAGTTGAAAAAAAGAATGTCCAGCCACTCTGATGCTTTATAGGCACATTTATTAGAACAAGGTAAACATCACAACGTTTTGACCCCCCACCTTGTTCCAATAAATATGCCTATAAAACTTTGGATTGCCTGGGCATTCTTTATTCAACTGGTACATGATCTTTGTTACAGGCAGTGGTCTCCTGAAGTGTCCAGGGGAAATCTTCTGCCTTCTTGCTCTCTTTTATCTCTCTCCCTGTGGCTTGTGGTAGGGGTGAGTGATCTGTGCACATGCAGCTTTGAGGGGTCACTATTGATCAATGCAGAGAGGACACAGAACATGAAGACTTGAGTTCTACTCAGTCTTCAACATGGAAGCACCATTTAGTGGGTTTCACCATAATAGCCACTAGATGTGTGGCTACTGCAGAATGTAAACATTGCTGTTTCTGTCACATGGCAATAATGTACTCTGCAGGACAAAAATTGCAGGGTTGCTGCACTAAAACCACTTTTGAGTGTCTTTAAGTGAGCTGCCCCGCTGTGCATTATTTCACAGGTCACATATTTCCTGTGTGTGAGGGCTGTCAGACACAAAGCAGGAGCAGTTATATTAGTGACTGCAACCCTCCATGCTTTTACTCCATTCCCTACCAAGATGTCACTTGGAAAAGGGGGATAGCTGTGTGGTATTTTAACGGGAGCGCTTGTCCTTGCCGTCTTGATCTGCACCTGATTCCCTCTAAGGACTTTTTTTCCTGTGCCAAACAACTAGCAAGAGAATGCTTGTTAGCTTCTAATTAATATCCTGAGACTCAAAGGTGGGGGATGGAAGGGGGATATAAAATAAACTAAAGCTTAGCTCTGCCAGACAAGCATGACCTTAGAAAAAAGTTTTTGTTTAAATAAGGGTGTGCTTGGAGTCACATGGAGCGGCCACTAACTGTTTCACTCCCAGAATTGATGACAACTATGTATTCTAATTAATTTAAAATGGAATGTCATGCTTTACTAGCACAGATTAACATCTCTTATTTACAAAACCATGAAGATGAACATTTCCTCTGGCAGATCACATACATTGCTTGGCATTAATATTATTTCCACCTGTTGTCAACAAGTTGCAATTGTGGTCTGTATACAGCAGGTGGCAGTAGTGCCGCTTCAGTGATACCATTGATGCTCTTAGACATATGATAATGAAAAGGGTACGGGCATCAAAATGTTGATAAACATTATTAACATTTGAATTTGTGACTTCATAATTTACTGGGTGTTTTATTTCATTTTGCACGCAAGGTAGAGACACATTAATTTGAAATCAAATGTCACATCATTTACATGTGGATTCATAACTGCTATACAATGTATACACTAAAAGTGTATTTGTGGTGAATGGATAAAAGAAATAGGTGCAAATAGATTCGGCAGATATTTTTTTTGTGGTACATTAATGATTAATACATTTTCACTGACAAATCAGGGCCTGGTAATATATTCAATTGATGAGTGCAGAGTGTGAAATTAAAGGGAACCTGTCATAATTTTCCTCCCTGTCACTCTTTAGTAAAACTCACATTCGGTCCACCTTCGCTCCGCTCAGTCTCTTCATTGACTTGACCTGCTTGGGGAATATTTCTCAAACAAGGTAAATCTGTTCCATGATGCCAACAGTCAGCATGCCAACGTCTGAATGGAGCGATGTCATGTCATGGCCCTTGCCAATCTGAATGAAAACACCCTGCAGGAAACCCCTGCCCACTCTGTCAAACACCTTTTTACCATCGGTAGACAGCAGGATGGTTTGGGGATCCCCAGAAGAGATCTCCACCAGGATACCAAAAGCTTGCATAGAATTGCAATACGCCTCTCTTTCAGATACAAAGACAACCTGCTCAGACTGAATTGGGTTAGGGAGCGAAGGCTTCAGCCTATTGGCCAAAATCATCGCAAACAACTTCAGATACACGTTAATCAACGAGATTGGGTAATTTTTTTCTGCCATCTGCCTGATCCTTGTCCACCTTATGTATCAGAGCTTGGTAGCTGCTTCTAAGTGCTGCTCAAAGTGTGTGATTGGAGATATTCTGGAGATAAACTAAAGGTAATCTGAGGTATTCAGGAGGACAAAAAAAAAATAAGATTTGTTTGGTTTAAATCATTCACCTCATTAAAATGGCAGACTTAGTTCAGTGTAATAGTTGTTATGCACTGGTTTCACGTTCCACTTTTTGGAGATTTGGATGCTGTCTAATCTGTAAACAGTTCTCTATATTGTGGCAGGAGATTGTGTTTTTGAAGTCTGAGATTTGTAAATTATCTGATAAACAAGCTCAGGCTGGAACTGCTGCAAAGCCACTGCTGCAGAGACGTACTAGTAATGGCAGATGGATTACTGTAGGATCTGGTAGACTTAGAGTTGTGGATAAAAGGCATATTGCACAGTCTGTTGCTCTACATAATTCATTTTCTGCACTTTCAGAGTGTAATGGTGTTATGGAGACAGGCTCAGGTACTGATGGTAGTGGTGTTGTGGAGACAGTCTCAGGCACTGAGGGTAGTGGTGTTGTGGAGACGGGCTCAGGCACTGAGGGTAGTGGTGTTGTGGAGACAGGATTGGAGACTATGGTGAGGCCTAATAGAAAGCAGTTGTTGTTGGGGGATTCTATCATAAGAGGTGTGGAGATGGACAGTGGTGGTCTTGTGAGATGTCTTCCCGGAGCTACTGCTCACAGAGACAGGAGACGTATGTGTAATATTGTTAAGCGAGCAAAGCTGGAAGGGGAATTGGATGTACTTGTCCATCTAGGGACAAATGACTTGGCTTGCAATGAGGTTTCAGAGATAAAGGAAGGTTTTAGTGTTTTTGCCAATGATATACGGCAGGTTGCTTCCACACTGTCATTCTCTGAAGTTCTGCCTGTACATAACACTCAGAACGACAGGCGGATGCGTATTAGGGACTTTAACTTGTGGCTTGGTAAATGGTGTCGGGAGCAAGAATTTGGCTTTATTTCTCATAGTAGCTCTGTTTGGAATGGAAATAAACTGTACAAAAAAGATGGTTTGCATCTTTCTCAAAAGGGAACAAATGTTCTCAGTGAGCAGTTCAGAGGTTTTGCTAGGATGTATTTAAACTAGGAGGGGGGAGCAAAAGGGTGATAAAACATCAATCCAATTGCTCCCCAAAACAAGGACAGAAGGTGCCTGTAGCAAGTGTGTTAAAAAATGATAAGCTTAGAGTCATGTCTACAAATACTCACAGTTTAGGGAATAAGATCCATGAACTTGTGACAATAATGGCAACTGATAATGTAGATTTAGTCACTGTTACTGAGACATGGTATAATGAGAAAAATGACTGGGACATAGCAATACCAGGGTACTCTTTATATAGAAAAGACAGGGAAGGCAAGAAAGGGGGAGGGGTGGCCCTATATGTGAAGGATAGCATAAAATCTAGCCTAATAAAAGTTAGTGAGGTGAACATAGAGTCCATTTGGGTTACGTTAGAATTTGGTAATCACACAGTAACTCATGTAGGTGTGATTTATAGGCCCCCAGGACAATAGAAGAGTTAGATAATCTACTAGTTGAGAAAATAGCTAAAATTACAATAAAGGGGGAAGTTATCATGGGTGATTTTAATCTTACTGATGTGAATTGGAAAACCAAAATAGCTGCTTGTGCCAGGAGCACACATATTCTAAACTCCCTACTGGGATTGTCTCTAAAACAAGTCGTTGAGGATCCAACTCGTGAGGAGGCAATACTAGATTTAGTGTTAACAAATGGAGATTTGGTATCAGATATTAATGTAGGTGAAAGTTTAGGATCCAGTGATCATCAGTCAGTGTGGTTTAATATAAGAACAGTTAATATGAGTCACACCACACAAAAACAAAAGTTTTAGACTTTAGTAAAACAGACTTTTCTAAAATTAGAATATGTGTAAAGGAGTCATTAACAGACTGGAGCAATTTAAATGGAGTACAAGAGAAATGGGATTATTTAAAAGTTGCACTGCTGAAGGCAACGAAAAATTGCATTAGACTTGTCAGTAAAAGCAAAAAAATTCAAGAAACTACTGTGGTACTTTGCAGATGTTGTCAAAATAGTAAAAAATTAAAAGTCAGCATTTAATAATTATGAAAAAAACTAGAGTTAGGAAGACAGAATGATCTATAAGATTAGGCAGAAAGAGGCTAAGCAAGTTATAAGAGCTTCCAAATCGCACACAGAAGAGAAAATAGCACAGTCAGTAAAAAAAGGGGGACAAAACATTTTTTAGATACATAAATGAGAAAAGAAAAGTGAAACAAGGATTAGTTAGATTAAAAACAAAAGAAGGAAGGTATGTAGAAGAGGATAAAGGTCTAGCTGACTGCCTCAATGAATATTTTTGTTCTGTATTTACAGATGAAAATGAAGGAAAAGGACCTCAGTTGAGAAAAAGGATAAATGAGTCATTTATTACACGCGAGTTTACAGAGGAAGAGGTTCTATTTCAACTGTCAAAAGTAAAGACAAATAAGTCAATGGGACCTGATCGAATACACCCAAAGCTATTAACAGAGCTTAGTGGTGTACTAGCAAAACCATTAACAGATTTATTTAACCAATCATTGTTAACAGGAGAAGTCCCAGAAGATTGGAAGTTAGCGAATGTTGTGCCCATTTACAAGAAAGGTAATAGGGAGGAGTCGGGCAACTATAGGCCAGTAAGCCTTACTTCAGTAGTGGGGAAAGTGATGGAAACCATGTCAAAGGATAGGATTGTTGAACATCTAAAAACACATGGATTTCAAGATCAGAGACAACATGGATTTACTTCAGGGAGATCATGCCAAACTAATCTTATTGATTTTTTTGATTGGGTAACTAAAATTATAGATCAGGGTGGTGCAGTAGACATTGCTTACCTAGATTTCAGTAAGGCTTTTGACACTGTTGCACATAGAAGGCTTATCAATAAACTGAAATCTTTAAGTTTGGATTCCAATATTGTTGAATGGGTAAGGCAGTGGCTGAGTGACAGGCAACAGAGGGTTGTAGTTAGTGGAATATATTCGAAGCTTGGACTTGTCACCAGTGGGGTACCTCAGGGATCTGTACTTGGACCCATTCTCTTTAATATTTTTATTAGTGATATTGCAGAAGGTCTTGATGGTAAGGAATGTCTTTTTGCTGATGATACTAAGATATGCAACAGGGTTGATGTTCCAGGAGGGATAAGCCAAATGGCAAATGATTTAGGTAAACTAGAAAAATGGTCAGAATTGTGGCAACTGACATTTAATGTGGATAAGTGCAAGATAATGCATCTTGGACGTAAAAACCCAAGGGCAGAGTACAGAATATTTGATAGAGTCCTAACCTCAACAATTGAGGAAAGGGATTTAGGGGTGATTATTTCTGATGACTTAAAGATAGGCAGACAATGTAATAGAGCAGCAGGAAATGCTAGCAGAATGCTTGGTTGTATAGGGAGAGGTATTAGCAGTAGAAAGAGGGAAGTGCTCATGCCATTGTACAGAACACTGGTGAGACCTCACTTGGAGTATTGTACACAGTACTGGAGACCGTATCTTCAGAAGGATATTGATACCTTAGAGAGGGTTCAGAGAAGGGCTACTAAACTGGTTCATGGATTGTGGGATAAAACTTACAAGGAAATGTTAAAGAATCTTAACATGTATAGCTTAGAGGAAAGACGAGACAGGGGGGATATGATAGAAACATTTAAATATATAAAGGGAATCAACACAGTAAAGGAGGAGACTATATTTAAAAGAAGAAAAACTACCACAACAAGAGGACATAGTCTTAAATTAGAGGGACAAAGGTTTAAAAATAATATCAGGAAGTATTACTTTACTGAGAGGGTAGTGGATGCATGGAATAGCCTTCCAGCTGAAGTGGTAGAGGTTAACACAGTAAAGGAGTTTAAGCATGCGTGGGATAGGCATAAGGCTATCCTAACTATAAGATAAGGCTAGCGACTAATGAAAGTATTTAGAAAATTGGGCAGACTAGATGGGCCGAATGCTTCTTATCTGCCGTCACATTCTATGTTTCTATGTTTAGACTGGCAAGTAAAGGTATGTGAGAGTGAGACCATAAAACAATAAATCCACTACCACAAGGTTCTCAGTATATTTACCTCCAGTCAATATCTCCAACGAATGTATTCATACCTCTGTTTCTAAAATCTCTGTCTTTTCTCTACCTCCCCCTCTTTTACTCCCTCATTCCTTACCCGTTGTTCCCTTACAACTGACATACATGTAAATCTCATATGGACTGTCTGCCATTTTGTTTGCTCACATTTCCTTCTTCTGTCACTTCAGATATTTTAAAAGTCATCAGCCTTAGCAATCCTATATCAAAACTCTGTGTCAAATGATGCTAAATGCTGCACACACTCTCCATTCCCCTTATCTTGTCTCATTATCCAGGAAGTAGTAAACATCAACAACAAAATTACTGTATTTTTGCGCTCGATAAGATGCACCACACCATAAGACGCACCTAGTTTTTAGAGGAGGAAACCCAGAAAAAAAATATTCTGAACAAACTGTCCCATAGTGTTTCTTAACACCCCCCCCACCCCCCCGTCCCCTGTCCCATAGTGTTCCTTACCACACATTCCCCTCTCCTGTCCCATAGTGATCTTTAACCCCCCTTCTCCTGTCCCATAGTGATTTTTAACCCCTCCTCCCCGTCCCATAGTGTTCTTTAACCTCCCCTCCCCTGTCCCATAGTGTTCTTTAACCCAACCTCCCCTTGTCAATAGTGTTCTTTAACCCCCTCCCCTTGTCCAATAGTGTTCTTTAACCCCCCTTCCCTTGTCCAATAGTGTTCTCCCCCCCTCCCCTTGTCCAATAGTGTTCTCCTCCCCTCATCCTATAGTGTTCCCCCTCATCCCATAGTGTCCCTGTTCTTCCCACCCCTCCCCTTGTCCAATATTGTTCTCCCTCCCCATCCCATAGTGTTCTCCCTCCCATAGTGTCCCCCCTCCCCTTGTCCCATAGTGCACTTTCTCTCCCATAGTGTCCCCCCCTCCCCTTGTCCCATAGTGTCCCATAATTACTTACCTGTATTGTAGTGTGGGCTGGCAGAACAGCGCGCACCACGGTACCGGAACTTAAATTTCAGGTTCCAGTTTCCAGACGGACTGAAAAAAGGGTGCACACTGAGTGCGCTCTTCCTTTCAGTCCGCCGGAAACCAGAACCTGAAATTTAAGTTCCTGTACCGCGGTGCGCGCTGTTCTGCCGGCCCACGCTACAATACAGGTAAGTAAAGCTTCAAATTCGCTCCATAGGACGCATAGACATTTCCCCTCACTTTTGAGGGTAAAAAAAGTGTGTCTTATGGAGCGAAAAATACGGTATCTCCCTTCAGGAAATGAGAAATTAGTCTGCTAGGTGTCATGCTATGCCCTGTTCCAAATTTTTATGCAAATAATATTTTTCTCATTTACCTAAATAATTGATGTAAATAACAGTCAGCATAATTCTCATGTTATCAACTATTAAGAGTACAATTCAAATTTTATTGAACAAACCTCCTAATGATAACAGTATTTTTTTTAAACATAAAAAAATTACAATGCACTGTTCCAAATTATTATGCACAGTAAGTTTCAAAGCACTTTATAGGTTGTAAAGAACTGAAAATTGTCATTTGTTGTGTTTGCAGCATATTTACTGAAATCAAAAGCTATTTTAATCAAACTTATAACAACATTTTAACTTTTTAAACATTTTAACAGGTCACGTTACATTTTAACATAGGACCCCTTATTTGATAGCAGCTTCACAAGTCTTGCATCCTTTGAACTTGTGGGTTTTTGGACAGTTTCTGCTTGAATTTGTTTGCAAGATGTCAGAATAGCCTCCCATAGCTGCTGTTTGGATGTAAACTGCCTCCCACCCTCATAGATCTTTTGCTCCAAAGGTTCTCAATAGGATTGAGGTCAGGGGAGGATGAAGGCCACACCATAACCTTCTCTCCTTTTATCCCCATAGCAGCCATTGATGCAGAGGTATTCTTTGCAGCATGAGATGGTGCATTGTCATGCATGAAGATGATTTTATTACGGAAAGCATAGTTCTTCCTTCTGTACCAGGGAAGAAAGTGGTCAGTCAGAAACTCCACATACTTTGCAGAGGTCATCTTTACACCTTCGGGGACCCTAAAGTGGCCGACCAGCTCTCTTCCCATGATTCCGGCCCAAAACATGACTCCACCACCGCCTTGCTGACTTCGCAGCCTTGTTGGAACAGGGTGGCCGTCCACCAACCATCCACTACTCCATCCATCTGGACCATCCAGGGTTGCACAGCACTCATCAGTGAACAGGACTGTGTGAAAATTAGTCTTCATGTATTTTTCTGCCCAATGCAGCCATTTCTGCTTGTGAGCATTGGTTAGTGGTGGCCGAATAGAAGGTTTATGTATAGTTGCAAGACTCTGGAGGACTCTACACCTTGATGTCCGTGGGACTCCAGAGGCACCAGCAGCTTCAAATATCTGTTTGCTGCTATGTAATGGTATTTTAGCAGCTGCTCTCTTGATCCGGTGCATGGATCTGGCAGAAACCTTCCTCAATGTGCCTTTATCTGCACGAACCTGTCTGTGCTCTGAATCAGCCACAAATCTCTTAATAGTGCGATGATCACGCTTAAGTTTTCGTGAAATATCTAATGTTTTCATACCTCGTCCAAGGCATTGAACTAGTTCACTCTTTTCGGCAGCAGAGAGATCCTTTTTGTTCCCCATATTGCATGAAAATGGTGCTCTGCTTAATAATGTGGAACACCCTCCTTTAGTAGTTTTTCCTTAAATTGGGCTCACCTGGCAATTTAATTATCACAGGTGTCCGAGATTGTTTTCAGTGATCAAAAGAGCCCTGAGACACAATGCCATCCATGAGTTAAACTGAAAAACAAAATATTTAATCTTTGTGACACTTAAATAGAATTTGCATAATAATTTGGAACAGGGTGTAAAAGGATGATACAAAAGGTTAGATGTAGATTTTATAGGGGTTGTACATTTATCACTTCAGAATTTTCTGGAATGAGAATGGATGTGGTGGAACAACTTCTAAAAAAAAAAAAAAAAGTCACTCAGCTAGCAGTACTGTTGCCTCACAGCAGAGGGCTGGCAACATATGGCCTGGGTGGTAAGTATCAATGAATGGCATTTTTTTTTGGGGGGGGGGGGGAAATCACATGTCTCCATGTGGGTGGTCCTACTCACATTGAGCATGCAACATTTGGGTCTGACAGATGGAGGCTGCTGAACTTGGGAGGTGTGACATCATATGTCTCTTGCAACCTCCATAAGTATGACATACACAACATAATGGAGCCTCATCTGTGTGTGCTTAAGAAACACAGACTCTGCTGCCTGCAACTCTACGGCAACCAATGACATCCAGCATGTGTTAAGAATGTCAAGAGCACTGTGTCATCTCATCCTACAGCCTCTAGTAAATACCTGCAGGGACATTCTACATTTTCATCATTGTCAGGCAGACTGTCCAGCCCTGCCACTGCAGTCTACTGAGAACTATCCCTGTGGACCAGTCCATGTCAGGATAAAACACAGTGCTAGGCTGGTGCCAACAGAAATCCCAAAGCATCTCTTATTATTTTAATCTAAAGAAGAATATTGCTGTGAGGCAGTAGCCTACGTCCTCTGTACCTATGCGGGATCTAATGACAGTGGAAGAAATAATGTTAACTAAACTGTGTTTCGCCTAGTTGTTCATAACACCATCTACCTGTCTGTCTAACAAACTATCGAACAACCGCACAAACAAAATTGTTTGTCTGTGTGGCCGACGTTCGTATGAACGACCACAAGGTGGCGGCCATCTTGTTCCCGCAAACACAGGCAGTGGTGTTTGAGCGTCGGGCTCCTGGAATTAAAATCGGACCCTGAAACTCCCGAACACCGCTGGACTTCCATAATCACCTGTGTTCGTTTCTGCACAACCTGGAAGGGCACTGTTCGGTGAAGTCATTCGCATGGATGAGGTGAACAAGCTACACATTGTAATTATGGATGATGTTTGGTATTTTATTCACTTTTGTACTCCCGACAGAGACCAACCACTAGCCCTGAATTCATGGAACTGTTTTGGGCATAGGACCATGTGTGCGGTCGGTTAGAACTTCCACACGGTCATGGGCGTCCACAGAAATTATTCCGGGGGGGCGGGCATAATTGTAATGACATCCATGACATCCATGACATCCATGACATCCTTTTTGACAGTGTCATGTAAGGGAAGGGGCATAGTCATTATCACATAAAGCCAGGGTGAATAGCGTTTTCACAACTATGGTGTCAGGAATACATGTTTGTATTCCTGACACTATAGTGTTCCTTTAAGCAAATTAAAGGAACATTCTGGTCACCATAACAACTTTATCTAAATGAAAATGCTATGATGCCAGGAAGTGCTCTCTTTCCTTTAAGGGGTTAAACCGCTCTCAAATGGTTTAACCCCAAAGGCTTCCCCCAGCTCCAGATTTCCAGGTCACTCAGTGGTATTCGGCTTCTGAAACGGAGTGTTAAAAGTGCAGGGGTTAAAGTGCAGATTGACGTCAGGCATTGGTGCTACAGATTGGCTAGAGTGGTCAGTTGACGCTCTAAGCCAATCGCTAGTTCCCGGTTCATAAAAATGTTTTACTTTTTTATGAATGGGGAGCTACTGATTGGCTTAGAGGGCCAGCTGACCGCTCTAGCCAATCAGCGACACCCCTCCCCAGCGGGGAGGGGTGTGCTTCCTGACACTCAGTAAATAAAAGTGAACACATTAACTGATATTTTCTTTTACCTGGGGAGATTAGAAGGTCCAAAGTTTCCCTGCCAGGCCCAGGTACCAAAGCCTTATGATGTGGTGTCCAGAATAAAGTGGAGGGTTCACTATACTTGTCCTTCCTGCTCCAATCTCATTTTCTTCTCCTTCATTTGACACAGTCTTCTTTTTCTTCTGACACTGTCTTCTCTCCTCCTTGGCTCCTTCACCTTTCTGCTACTTCCTGCTTATTGTGCTCCCCTATTCTGCTCCTTTCTCTTTCTGATCCCTTTCTGCTTGCAAACCCTTTCTGCTCCTTCACCTACTTTACCTTTGTGCTCCTTCTGATTACAATGTGAACAAGCTACACATTGTAATTATGGATGATGTTTGGTATTTTATTCACTTTTGTACTCCCGACAGAGACCAACCACTAGCCCTGAATTCATGGAACTGTTATGGGCATAGGACCATGTGTGCGGTTGGTTAGAACTTCCACACGGTCATGGGCGTCCACAGAAATTATTCCGGGGGGGGCATAATTGTAATGACATCCTTTTTGACAGTGTCATGTAAGGGAAGGGGCATAGTCATTATCACATAAAGCCAGGGTGAATAGCGTTTTCACAACTATGGTGTCAGGAATACATGTTTGTATTCCTGACACTATAGTGTTCCTTTAAGCAAATTAAAGGAACATTCTGGTCACCATAACAACTTTATCTAAATGAAAATGCTATGATGCCAGGAAGTGCTCTCTTTCCTTTAAGGGGTTAAACCGCTCTCAAATGGTTTAACCCCAAAGGCTTCCCCCAGCTCCAGATTTCCAGGTCACTCAGTGGTATTCGGCTTCTGAAACGGAGTGTTAAAAGTGCAGGGGTTAAAGTGCAGATTGACGTCAGGCATTGGTGCTACAGATTGGCTAGAGTGGTCAGTTGACGCTCTAAGCCAATCGTTAGTTCCCGGTTCATAAAAATGTTTTACTTTTTTATGAATGGGGAGCTACTGATTGGCTTAGAGGGCCAGCTGACCGCTCTAGCCAATCAGCGACACCCCTCCCCAGCGGCCCTCTGTGCTTCCTGACACTCAGTAAATAAAAGTGAACACATTAACTGATATTTTCTTTTACCTGGGGAGATTAGAAGGTCCAAAGTTTCCCTGCCAGGCCCAGGTACCAAAGCCTTATGATGTGGTGTCCAGAATAAAGTGGAGGGTTCACTTCACTTGTCCTTCCTGCTCCAATCTCATTTTCTTCTCCTTCATTTGACACAGTCTTCTTTTTCTTCTGACACTGTCTTCTCTCCTCCTTGGCTCCTTCACCTTTCTGCTACTTCCTGCTTATTGTGCTCCCCCATTCTGCTCCTTTCTCTTTCTGATCCCTTTCTGCTTGCAAACCCTTTCTGCTCCTTCACCTACTTTACCCTTGTGCTCCTTCTGATTCTTTCTGCTCCTTTACCTTTGTGCTCCTTCTGTCCCTTTTAGCTCTTTGCAGACCCTTCATTCTCCTTGCAGACCCTTCCTACTCCTTGCTGCCCCTTGCAGACCCTTCCTGCTCATTTCTGTTCCTTTTACTTCACCTTTGTGCTCCTTCTGTCCCTTCCTGCTCCTTGCTGCCATTTTCAGCTCCTTGCTGACCCTTTCTGCTCCTTCTACTTTACCTTTGTGCTGCTTTACCTTCCAGCTCCTTGCTGACACTTCCAGCTCCTTGTTGACCCTTCCTGCTCCTTGCAGACCCTTACTTACTACTGTGCATTTCATCAAACTAAACAAATGTATTAATATCCACAAAACTAATGTAAACACACAAATGCAAGGCTTGCATCTCTGTACAGTCGAAGGCGCTTATTACACGAATGGCATACTGTTCGCGAGAATCATATTAATAGTTATACAGTTCGGCAGATTTTAACAGTCACATCAGGAACCCACTCATCCCGCAGTGTAGTCATTAAATTTACCGAAATGGTTAGAATAAACAAGCACATTAGAATGATCCAATTCATAGGATACAAAAATTATAGAATATGTCCTATAACAAGGTACAGAACATATCCTATAAAAAAAAGATGATTTGCATGTACGTAATCCTAACTGAGAACAAAATTGGGTTTCTGCTGCGATTTTCCCATCGGGTGGCCCATGTACTTAGGGCCACCGATCGGTATCGCTGAACAGGGGCCCGAACAGACGCTACGGCTATTTAGGAGCACGTCTGATCCCCTGTAGTGTGGGATGCTGGGAGGAAATGTCACTTCCTCCCAGACACAGAGTGCACCGAGCAGGACGGAAGAGAAGGCAGGAGAAGGGAGAGAACAGCACTCCAGCCCCCAGCAGCAGCACTACAGATCCCAGCAGCACTCCAAGCAAGTCACCCTTCTACAAATAAAAGGTAACCTTACAGGAGGGTGACTGCAAATATAAACATTATTACCTGTTTGTATGTGTTTATGTATCTGTGTGTTATGGTGTGTATATGCTAGTGTGTGCATCTGTGTGTCAGTGTATCTGTCAGTGTGTGTATCTGAGTTTGTGTGTGTGTCAGTGTGTATCTGTGTGCCAGTGTTTGTGTGTGTATATCTGTATGTCAGTGTATATCTGTGTGCCAGTGTGTGTGTGTGTGTGTCTGTATGTAAGTGTGTATCTGTGTGTGTATCTGTGTACCAGTGTGTATCTGTGTGTGTATGTGTCAGCTTGTATATCTGTGTGTATGTGTCACTGTGTGTCAAGGTGTATGTATCTGTGTGTCAATGTGTATATCTGTGTGTATGTGCCAGTGTGTGTATCTGTGTGTCTATGTGCCAGTGTGTATATCTGTGTTTCGGTGTATCTGTCAGTATGTATCTGTGTGTATGTGCCAGTGTGTATTTTTGTGCCAGTGGGTGTGTATCTGTGTTTGTATGTGCCAGTGTGAATCTGTGTTTCAGTGTGTATCTGCCAGTGTGGGTATATGTATGTGTATTTGCCAGTGGGTGTGTATCTGTGTGTATGTGCCAGTGTGGGTGTATCTTCGTTCCCATGGGTATGTGCCAGTGTTTTTGTATGTGCAAGTGTGTAAATCTGTGTCAGTGTGTGTGTCTGTCAGTTTGTGTATCTGTGTGTCAAGGTGTATGTATCTGTGTCAGTGTGTATGTATCTGTGTGTCAGTGTGTATATCTGTGTGTGTATCTGCATGTCAGTGTATCTGTCAGTGTGTATCTGTGTGTGTATGTACCAGTGTGTATATTTGTGCCAGTTGGTGTGTATCTGTGTTTGTGTGTGCCAGTGTGCATCTGTGTGCCAGTGTGTATCTGTATGTGTATGTGCCAGTGGGTGTGAATCTTCGTGCCAGTGGGTGTGTGCCTGTGTTTGTACGTGCCAGTGTGTATATCTTTGTGTCACGGTGTGTGTATCTGTGTTAGTGTATGTGTCAGTGTGTTTCTGTTCATGTTTATGTAAATCTGTGTAAGTATGTATGTGGCAATGCATGTGTAGACATGCCAGCATCAACACACACTCCTGCCAACACAAACATGACATACAAAGACAGGGCTGCCATCAGAAATATTGGGGCCTCTGACACAGCTCAAGATCTGGGCCCCTGGGGCCCACCCCAAGGCCACCCAAAGGTATGCAGTGTGTTTGTGTATAGTGAATTCAGAGTGTGTGTTTGTGTGTAGCGTGTGTATAGTGAATGCAGCGTATTTTTGTGTAGGGAAGCAGTGTGTGTTTGTGAAGGCATGTAGTGTGTATAGAATGGATGCAGAGTGTGTGTTTGTGTAGTTGATGTAGTCTGTGTACAGTGAATGCAGTGTGTGTGTTTGTGTAGTGGAGATAGTGTGTATAGGCAATGCAGTGTGCGTGTAGTGGATGTAGAGTGTATAAAGTGAATGCAGAGTATGCGTAGTGAATGTAGTGTGTGTGTATAGTGAATGCGGTGTGTTTGTGTAGGGGAGATAGTGTGTATAGTGAATGCAGTGTGTGTTTGTGCATAGTGAATGCACTGAGTGTTTGTGCAGTGGAGATTATGTGCATAGTGAATGCAGTGTGTGTGTAGTGGATGTTGTGTGTATAGTGAATGCAGTGTGTGTGTGTGTGTAGTGGAGATAATGTGTATAGTGAATGCAGTGTGTGTTTGTGCATAGTGAATGCAGTATGTGTGTTTGTGTAGTAGAGATAGTGTGTATGGTGAATGCAGTGTATGTTTGCGTAGTCGAGATAGTGTGTATAGTGAATGCAGTGTGTGTTTGTGTAGTGGATGTAGTGTGTATAGTGGATGTATTGTGTGTATAGTGAATGCAGTGTGTGTTTGTGTAGTTGAGGTAGTATGTATAGTGAATGCAGTGTGTGTTTTTGTAGGCATGTAGTGTGTGTATAGTAAATGCAGTGTGTGTGCGTAGGCATGTAGTGTGTATATAATGAATGCAGAAAGTGTGTGTGTGACTGCATAGTGTGTGTTTGTGTATATAATCAATGCATAGTGTGTGTTTGTGTAGCAGATGTAGTGTGTATAATGGAGGTAGTGTGTGTATAATGACTGCATAGTGTGTGTGTGTATGTAGATAGGAAGGCATAGTGTATGTGTGTGTGTGTGTGTGTGTGTATGTAGTGTATGTAAAATAGGAGCTGGAGTTGCGGTTAGTGGGGGAGAGCATTTTTTTCCACACCTGTTAAATATTTTATTCCCCCCCTCCCTGCTTCTTACCTGTGGCTAGGGAGGGTGAGATCGCATTCCCTGGTGGTCCAGTGGTCAGGTGCTGTTCACTGCAGTGAGAGCCCACAGCACACTCCAGCTTCCCTTCCCAGCAGCTCCTGTCTGTAACTCTCGCAAAACCGGCCTGCATACTGTGCAGTTTTCCAAAATGGAAGCCGATCACATGACCAACAAAAATAAAATTTTTACCCTATTTATAACCCTTGTTTTAACTTCAAACTTTATGGGAAGCTTCCCTGACTTCTACTGTATATATACATATAGTTTATTCTGTATTTTGAAAATGCACCTTATCTGATGACTTCATTTAGGCGCTTATCCTCATTTACTGTTTAAACTCAGTCCCCCTATATAAACCCTACCCTACCAAGCATGTTTTTTTGTCTCCACTTGATAAAGCCACTATAGGTGAAACACGTCGTGGATATTTTACTCTGTATTCTAAATAAAGGTATTTTGGCTACTTTTAAATCACTCTGATTGTGCCATTTTACTCTTTTATTTATTATTTTTAAATTTTGCTTGGTATCCTGATTTTATCTCTCCTGCTGAGTATTACTCCAAAGACATCCGAGGTGGGGATTATACCACTCACGCCTAAGTCATTGAGCAGTCCGCCTGCTCAATCCTATGTGAGTACACATTTTATTATTTATACTCCTTATATGAGTTTTTATACAGCGAGCACTATTAGTTGTCTCTCTTCGCCCTTATGATCTATATATCAGCAAAAGACTTAACCCTCTACATGCATCCTACAAGCGGGGATTATACCGCTGTGCGCTATTCATACTAGAGCTGGCTTAAGCTCTACTAAATATGAGTAGGACTTTATTAGACTCTGTTGTTATATACACCATCTTTACCATACGTACTGCCCTATCATCTGTCTTTCTCTTCCACATACGGAGTAAAAGACCAATACTTCTCTACGTATCCTATAAACGGGGATTCTACCGCTGTATGCCATCCACACTAGAGCTAGTTCAGCTCTACTACACGTGAGTAGGATTACTATAGAGCTCTTCTTCTTGCATATCAACCCTCATATCAGACATATTTGCACTATTGTTTGTTTATTTCTTTACATACGGATCCTGTAAAACCATCTTCAAGTGACCCTTAGAGAGAATACTCCTCCACATAGGCCGTTGTTGCCTCATCAGGCCCAACTAAAGACTTTGTTTTGGCACCACTTACACTTTGGACTTTGTTCATTTCAGCTGCACTTTAGCCAGCTTTGGTGCAACCTTCTTCTGTTTTGTCTTGTATATTACCTTTGTTCATAGGGTTTAGAGGGAACCCTATTTTTAGGTTGCTGCCTCTTACTTTATCTATTTATAGGATTGGTCTATTTTAGCGCTGTTTCCTTCTTTTCTACATTTCTGTTAAACACAGAGGAGCTGCTGGGAAGGGAAGCTGGAGGGCGCCCCCACTGCAGTGAACAGGAGCCGGAGGTCCGCAGGGCGCAGGTGCACATATATATACATATATAGAAAATCGCTATATATGTGCACATAGGAAATGTTGGGCCTGGAACTCTGCAAGCAGTCCGGGCCCCCCAGGACCGCCGGGCCCATGACAACCGCCTTGATGGCGGCCTTGTTCAAAGATACCCCTTCACTCAAACTCTAAAATTATATATAAACACTCAAACACACCCTTCACTCAAACACTAATACTACACACAAATGTACATCCGCATTTAAAATCCAGCACTACATCCAAATACACCTCTGTACGCAAATGCAAATATTACATACAAACACATCCCTGTATTCAGTGGCGTACCTACCATGGTCGCAGGGGTTGCAGCTGCAACCAAGCCCCTCACTTCAGGGCTGCCTGGATACCTTATGGGCCAATGTACAGCCATGCCGGCCCGGATCCACGGTTCCCGGTTGTCTGGCAGGAGGGGGTGCTGTGCTGCTCCCCTCCTACCGGTGTGTAGCGTAACCAAGCGGTCTGACAGAAAGTGCTTACTAAGAGAGCACTTCCTGTCAGACTGGGAACCTCAGTGAGCCAGGTACAGGATAGGAGGGGGGAGAGAGGGAGGGTATGGGACACGGGAAGGGAGGAGAGAGGATATGGGACACAGGGAGGGGAAGGGAGGGGGGGAAATGGGACACCTGGAGGGAGGGGAGGGAGGGAGAGAGGGAGAAATAACACACAGGGAAGGGGAGAGAAGGAGAAATGGGACACATGGAGGAGAGGTGGAGAAAGGGAACAATGGGACACATGGAGGGTAGTGGAAGGGGAAGAGAGGGAGGGTATGGGACACATGGAAGGGAGGGGAGGAGCGAGAGAGGGTATGGGACACATGGAAGGGAGGGGAGGAGGGAGAGAGGGTATGGGACACATGGAAGGGAGAGGACAAGGAAGAGAGGGTATGGGACACATGGAAGGGAGAGGACAAGGAAGAGAGGGTATGGGACACATGGAGGGGAGGGGAAGAGAGGGAGGGTATGGGACACATGGAAGGGAGGGGAGGAGTGAGAGAGGGTATGGGACACATGGAAGGGAGGGGAGGAGGGAGAGAGGGTATGGGACACATGGAAGGGAGAGGACGAGGAAGAGAGGGTATGGGACACATGGAAGGGAGGGAGAGAGGATATGGAACACATGAAAGCGAGGGGGAGAGAGGGAGGAATGGGACACAGGGATGGGGAGAGGGGGAAATGGAACACATGGAGGGGCTGTGATGGAGGCGAGTATGGGAAACATGAAGGGGTAGGAGCGTATGGGACACATGGAGGGGCTTAGGGGGAAAAGGAATGGAACATGTCAAGGGGCTGTGGGGCAGAGGGAATGAGACACATGGAGGGGCTTTGGGGATGAAGAAATGAGGCACATGGGGGGGCCTGGACGCGGGAATGAGAAACCGGGGTGAAATTAGGCACTGGGGCGGCGGGGGGACGTAGTGAATGAGACATTGGGGGGGTGAGACACATGGGAGGGGGGAATGAAAAACATGGGAGCGGGGCCCAGGGTAATTTTTGCACCAGGGCCCGGTGGATTCTAGTTATGCCAAGCACTCAAGTTCAATCCAACAGGCAGATTTAATGGAGCAAAATCAAAACAACGTTGCTTATCTTGTCAATAAATGTGTCAGAGAAAAACAAATTACATACAATTACATACAATTGTGGCTCTTAGTTTACATAGAATCTCTCTATCTAGAAGGTTAATAAACTATCCAGTCGCTTCAAGGAAGGAAAACTTTAGCTAAGTGGTCTATCCATGGCCGGATTAACATAGGGGCTAAAGGAGCTGAAGTTGCAGGTCCATGCCCATGAAATAGGAAACTTAAGAGGTATATAGGGGAACAAAACTTGCATGGACTGGCTGGCAATTAAATTAGGTAAGGTTTGACTTTGCGCACTATGCAAAGTCAAACCTTGCTGCTTAAGTCTCTCCAACACTGTGACATTTTCCCTTTCTTCTATACGCACTACACCTTTTCTCTGTCCCAGACTGTATAACAGAAGCTTCTGTCTGCTAGTATCTGCTAGTAAGAAGGTAAGGAGAGGAGTGGACAAGTGAGTGCTAGGGGATAGTCCTTAAAAAGCATGGAGTGAGCGCATCATTACATGTATTATGCCAAGCTCAGGGTGCTGTATGTCCTTAGTTGGCCAGCATGCATGATTGGCAGGCAGCCTGACATGCATTCATGCAAGGCTGGCCTTCCGATTCTCTGGGAAGACGCCCCCCCTTTTTGGGCATGTTCGGTTTTGGTTATGTGTATTGTGTCGGTGGCCCACTCTTTTATGTGTATTGATTATGTGTATTGTGTCGGTGGCCCACTCTTTTGTGGCCCACTGAAATCCTGTTTTACCGGACACTACTGTTAGGGGGTATGGATTTACTTGAACAATGAAAGCAAGAGATTAGCATAGGGTATGTGTTTTCTTAAAGCTACATCCCGTGAGTTTCTCTCCAGCACCACTTCCGACAGAAACATGACACTTGGGAGGTAGGACTGTTTTAGTGTTTTCTGTCAATAAGATTCTGTAATTAGGCCCATCATAACTGTCAGCACCAGTCACAGTGGATTCCTAATCTGGCCCTGGGACTATCCCTACAGTTTGTCATGTGAATATAGGGTTTCTCATACTTCAACAAGTGATGGCAATTTTAATTTCATTTTTCACTTTCTAAAGTATGTCTTAAGAGTGCCAATTTTAGAGCAGTCAAATTAACTACCCTTAGCCTTCTCTTTTGTGAAGGCTGTTTTCATGTATTAGATACACATTATTAGATATTTTAATTACATAAAATCGGTGTAACTTTTTCTTACACAAACCATTAGCATGCAATTTTGCACAATTTTTCAACACACAATTAAAAGTACTCTTTTAATCTGTATTACTTAATACAGAGCTTATATTTAACTATATACCCTCTCTCCATGGGCATCCGCAGGGAGGTTAAGAGGGGGCACTTGCCCCCCCTGGATTTTCCAGCTTCTGCTGCTATTTTTCATTTCAGTGTGAGAATACACTGCAATACCAGCGCCGGCCAGTAGGTGAATGGAGAAAGGCAGGGAAAGGAAGTTACAGCTTATCCCTGCTTCCTTCTCCTGAATGGAGCACAGAGTACAGCCAGCAGAGACAGCCTACAGATCAGGTAAGTGAGGCATGGGGAGGGGCAGCCTACAGATCAGGTAAGTGAGGGATGGGGGGGCAGCCTACAGATCAGGTAAGTGAGGAATGGGGAGGCAGCCTACAGATCAGTTAAGTTAGGAATGGGGAGGCAGCCTACAGATCAGATAAGTTAGACATGGGGGGCAGCCTACAGATCAGGTAAGTGAGACATGGGGGGGCAGCCTACAGATCAGGTAAGTGAGGGATGGGGAGGAGGCAGTCTACAGATCAGGTAAGTGAGGGATGGAGGGGAGACAGCCTACAGGAAGGTAAAGTAGAAGGAGCAGAAATGAGCAGAAAGGTTCTGCACGAGGCAGGAGGGGTCAGCGAGGAATAGGACGGAGCAGGAAGCGGCAGCAAGAAGCAGGAGGGTGAAGTAGAAGGAGCAGCAAGGAGCAGGAGGGGTCTGCAAGGGGCAGGAGGGATCTGCAAGGGGTAGGATGGGGCAGCAAGGATCAGGGAGGGGCAGCAAGGAGAAAGAAGGGGCAGCAAGGAGCTGGAAGGGGCAGAAAGAATCAGAAGGAGCACAAAGGTAAAGTAGAAGAAGGAACAGAAAGGGTCTACATGGAACAGAAAGGGTCAGCAATGAGCTGGAAGGAGCTGCAAGCAGCTGGAAGGGGCAGAAAGAAGCAGGAAGGGGCAGCAAGAAGGAGGAAGGGTCTGCAATGAGCAGGAAGGGAAATCAAGGAGCAGAAAGGGTCAACAATTATCTGGAAGGGGCAGAAGGAGCACAACGGTAAAGTTGGAAAAGGAACAGAAATGAGCAGCAAGGAGCAGGAAGGGTCTGCAAGAAACAGAAGGGCACAGAAAGGGGCAGCAAGGAGCAGGAAGGGTCTGCAAGAAGCAGGAAGAGGCAGGAAGGGGTTGCAAGGAGAAGGAAGGGATCAGAACGAGAAAGGAGCAGAAGGGCGCAAAATAGGCAGAAAGAAGCAGAAAGGTAAAGGAGAAGAAGGTGCGAAGGAGGAGAGAAGACAGTGTCATAAGAAAAAGAAGACTGTGTCAAATGAAGGAGAAGAAAATGAAATTGGAGCAGGAAGGACAAGTGAAGTGATCCCTCCACTTCATTCTGGACACCACATCAAAAGGCTTTGGTACCTTGGCCTGGCAGGAAACTTTGGACCTTCTCATCTCCCCAGGTAAAAAACATATCAGCGTTAATGTGTTCACTTTTATTTACTGAGTGTCAGTAAGCACAGAGTGCCACTGGGTAGGAGTGCCGCTGATTGGCTACACCGTTCAGCTGGCACTATAAGCCAATCCAGGGCCGTCTTTAACGCGGGGCAAACGGGGCAGTTGCCCCGGGCCCAGTTTCTCTTGGGGGGCCCGAGGCACCTGCCCCGTGGGCCCCGCTGACCCCGGCGAGCGGGTGGCAGGTCAGGCAGGAAGGCGGGCGCGCGAGGGAGCACTCACTGCTTCCTCTTCAGCTCCCTCGCGCACCGCACTAATGCCGGAGCCGGAAGATGACGTCATCTTCCGGCGCCGACATCCCTACGCGGCGCGCGAGGGAGCTGAAGAGGAAGCAGTGAGTGCTCCCTCGCGCGCCCGCCTTCCTGCCCGACCGGCCACCGCCCGCCAGAGCCCAGCAGCACCACTGGACCCCAGGGAATCCCCCCAGCACTCCAAAAGGTAAGGAGGCTGGGGGGATTACATTTAAAAAAAAAATGTGTGTGTTTGTATGTATGTGTGTGTTTGTGTGTGTAGTGTATGTGTGTGTTGTGTATGTATGTGTGTTTGTGTGTTAGTGTATGTGTGTTAGTGTATGTGTGTGTTAGTGTATGTGTGTTGTTAGTGTGTGTGTTTGTGTGTTAGTGTATGTGTGTGTTAGTATGTGTGTGTGTGTGTTAGTGTATGTGTGTGTGTGTGTGTGTCCAGTATGTCTGTGTGTGTGTGTCAGTATGTCTGTCTGTCTGTGTGTCAGTATATATGTGTGTGTGTATATCTGTGTGTCAGTATGTGTATGTGTCAGTATGTCTGTCAGTGCGTCAGTATGTCTGTTAGTGCATGTGTATGCATGTGTCAGTATATCTGTCTGTGTGCCAGTATGTCTGTGTGTGTGTGTCAGTATATCAGTCTGTGTGTGTCAGTGTATGTGCCTGTGTGTGTCAGTATTTCTCAGTGTATGTGGGTGTCAGTATATCTGTCAGTGTGTGGGTGTCAGTATTTCTGTCAGTGTATGTGTGTCAGTATGTTGATCAGTGTATGTGTCTGTGTGTGTGTGTCAGTATGTCGGTATATGTGTCTGTGTGTCAGTATGTCTGTATATGTGCCTGTGTCAGTATGTCTGTCAGTACGTCTACCAGTGTATGTGTCTGTGTGTGTGTCAATATATGTACCTGTGTCAGTGTGTCTGTCAGTGTATGTGCCTGTTTATCTGTATGTAGTCAGTGTATGTATCTGTGTATCTGCTTGTGCGTCAGAGTGTGTACCTGTGCATCTGAGCCGCAACTTTAAATACAAATACACCCCTCCATTCAAACTTCAACACTACATATAAAACACACTCCTGCATTGAAACGTCAACACTACATACAAGCACACTCCTACATTCAAAAACAAACACTACACATAAATGCACACTTGCATTCAAACTCCAGTACCACATACAAACACATTCACACAAACATACTCCATACAAACACATGCTTACATTCAAACATACTAACATGGCTCAGTGCTAAATACAACCCTGCAAGCATGGGAAATTGGTAGAGTCCCAGCTGTCAAAGCATTGTTGGAGTTGCACGACAGATGGGGTTCTACCTTTAGTCCAACCTTGCAATTGGGGGTCCCAATAAAATTCATTCTACTTTAGTACCGCCACTGCGTTGGGATGGATGCCGTGATTGCATACCAGGGAGTGAGGGGCGAGAGCGGCAGGGCACAGGGGGCCCAAGCAAACACTTGCCCAGGGTCCATTCGTTATTAAAGACGGCCCTGAGCCAATCAGTAGCTCCCCATTCATAAAAACGTTAAAAAAAATTATGAATCGAGAACTAGCGATTGACTTAGAGCATCAGCTGACCACTCTAGCCAATCAGCGGTACCCATGCCTGACATCAATCTTCACTTCCTGACACTCCGTTTCAGAAGCCGAATACCACTGAGCGACCTGGAGATCTGGAACTGGAGTAAGCCTTTCGGGTTAAACAATTTGAGAGCGGTTTCACCCCTTCAAGGAAAGAGAACGCCCAGGGGCCTCCTTGAATCATAACATTTTAATTTAGATAAAGTTGTTAGCAAGGAGGTGCACTCAGCTGTCTTTTTCAATGTGCTTTATTCAAATCAACTTTGTGTCCTGATCAACGTTTTGACTCATAACCAGTGAGATTGTGATGCCCAAACCCCTCAGAACCCGGAAGTCCGCGGCACACAAAAATGAAAAAAATTAAAGAAATTAAAACATTTTTAGAACAAATAAATAATAATAAAAAATAAAAAAATGGAAAATGAGAAGATCACTACATCAAAAAAAGTCATATATCACCTCCATATGAGCAGATGGATCAACATAACTAAAAAAAATATATATATATATTATACATAATATTTTAAAGTAACATGGAATATGTGACACACTCATTAAGTCCTTTAGGTGCCACTGTGTCAAGACGGTGTATCCAATAGGCTTCCTTTTGTAGGAGAAGTCTGGATCTATCACCTACCCATGAGGGTGGAGGAACATGATCAATAGCCATGAAGCGTAAAGTAGGGAGCCTCTATGAGGCAGATCAAAAATGTTTAGCTACGGGTTTTTCTGTTTTCTGATCCCTGAAGGCGGTGGGGAGGCCTGATTTGTGTCCTCTAATTCTATCCCCTAGTGTTAGATTGGTCTTGCCCACATATGCCAGTCCACAGGGGCAGGAGATCATGTACACCACGCGATCAGTGGTACATGTGATGTAATGTGTGATTGGTATCCTTTTTACACTGTGTGGGTGAGCGAAGTGGTACCACTGATCATGTGGCTACACGTCATGCATCCACTGCATTTATCCTGTGGGTTTCTGATAACACTGGATTGGGTCACTGTGAACCAGCATGTCCCGTAGGTTCCTGCTCCTTTTATAGCTGATAATAGGATGATCTTTGAAAATTGGAGGAACATTCCTATCGGATTTCAATAAGCACCAACATCTATTAATCGATTTCCGAATAGGTTAACAAATTTAAACCTATTTAGTTTAGAAAAACGTCGCCTGAGAAAGGATATGATAACATTATACAAATATATTTGGGGCCAATACAAACCATTGTGTGGAAATCTATTAACAAACCGGACTTTACATAGGACACGAGGTCATGCGTTTAGACTGGAAGAAAGAAGATTTCGTCTAAGGCAAAGGAAAGGTTTTTTCACTGTAAGAACAATCAGGATGTGGGATTCTCTTCCTGAAGAAGTGGTTTTATCAGAGTCCATACAGATGTTCAAACAGCTACTGGATGCATACTTGCAAAAACAGAATATTCAAGAATATAATCTTTCAATGTAGGGTAATAACTGCTTGATCCAAGGATAAATCTGACTGCCATTCTGGGGTCAAGAATGAATGTTTTTCCTAGCTTGTTGCAAAATTGTGCTTCAGACTGGGTTTTTTTGCCTTCTTTTGGATCAACAGCAAAAAACAAATGTGAGGAAGGCTGAACTGGATGGACACAAGTCTCTTTTCAGCTATGTAACTATGAATCTGTGATGTTCCTGTATGAAAAGTTAATGGTAGATATATGTAATTCTTCTTGTCTGTGGGTATCGACCTCTTTTCTGATGATTGTAGAGACCATTTGTCAGCAGCTTTTTGTTGGGCTATCCTTAATATATCTGGATGATATCTTCTTGACAGAAATCTTTTTTTTTTTTTATAATTTTTATTTTTTATTATTATTTTTTATTATATATTTTTTATTTTTTTCACCATTTATTTTCATGGTAGCCTTGTTTCTATAGGTATGTGATACAGGCTGGTCCATAGTTCCAGATATTCATCTGTTTGAGCCTGTGCCGATCTCTAATTAAGTGTCTTTGGCTTAATTGAATCATACTGTATTTATTTTGAATATATGGATAAGCCTTATTTTGATAATGACAATATAAGTTATGTATCAGTCATTTCCTGATCTGTGAATAATATATTATTTTAAAATTTTTGTTCATTATGCATGGTTTACATATTGTGTTTAGACACATGATAGTTTCCTTATGTTTCCATAAGAACCACTGGGGACCTCTCACTTTGGAGCATGATATTTTTCACTATCACTTATTTTTTCACTCATTTTATACACATCACTGATGCTCTGTTCACTTATGCACATCACTTAGTTTTATAACCCAGTGGTTCTCTTTTGGATTATTAATATTAGTATATCGATAACTAAATCTTTAATCCTCCTGATTATTCACACTATTTTTTCACATATCACTCTTTGAACCTGATATACTCCATCATCACTTGACAAATTACAGCAGTCAGATGGCTTGATTGTTTACATGGTTTCCTAGCAACAACGGCATCTGCACGCACATTTTTTCATGTCACGTGGTGTGCTGCGGACTTCCGGGTTCGGAGGGGTTTGGGCGTCATGATCTCACTGGTTATTGGTAAGTGTAGTTTACCTTTTCCTATATATTTGTTATGTTACACTTGTTTGGTGATCTTGAAAAAGACCCGCCAGGGTCGAAACATCGATCAGGACACAAAGTTAATTTGAATAAAGCACATTAAAAAAAGACCGCTGAGTTCACCTCCTTGCTTCAAGTTTCTATATGGACACAGGCTGCACCAAGGCAAGTACCACATTACTGAGAATCAAGGGGTGAGTACCAAGATTATCTCTCATTGTATATATATATGAAACAAGGGGGGGGTTGGCTGCACTCACCTGAACATGCATAAATGGGGGTGCTGCTGGGGGCCAAATAATACAAAACACAAGATCCAGCGCACTCACCTATCCACTAAACAGCAACTTCAATGTTGAAAGATTTTATTAGTTTTTTTAAAAACACCTAATCTAGGCAAAAATAATGGGGGTTTAGTTACATTATATGATCATACATTGCATAAGCCTGCCACAACGTCAATGTACCCCATCTTTGGCAGGTCCTACACTAACAGCCTAATGTCTGCTCTTATGAGATTAACCACTTACTTGAGGAAAAAATTCCATCTGGGGCTCTCTGCAGTACAAGGCTAAATAGGGCCCTGGGATGAGGCACCTGTGACAGGGAGGGGTGCAAAACCAAGGAGTTGGCTAGACTCCCAAATATATACATATGAAACAAGGGGGGTTGGCTGCACTCACCTGAACATGCATAAATGGGGGTGCTGCTGGGGGCCAAATAATACAAAACACAAGATCCAGCGCACTCACCTATCCACTAAACAGCAACTTCAATGTTGAAAGATTTTATTTGTTTCATATGTATATATTTGGGAGTCTAGCCAACTCCTTGGTTTTGCACCCCTCCCTGTCACAGGTGCCTCATCCCAGGGCCCTATTTAGCCTTGTACTGCAGAGAGCCCCAGATGGATTTTTTTCCTCAAGTAAGTGGTTAATCTCATAAGAGCAGACATTAGGCTGTTAGTGTAGGACCTGCCAAAGATGGGGTACATTGACGTTGTGGCAGGCTTATGCAATGTATGATCATATAATGTAACTAAACCCCCATTATTTTTGCCTAGATTAGGTGTTTTTAAAAAAACTAATAAAATCTTTCAACATTGAAGTTGCTGTTTAGTGGATAGGTGAGTGCGCTGGATCTTGTGTTTTATATATAGATATATATATATATATATATATATCCATAGCCTTAACCAAATGACTACAGTTACTGGATGCCCTTGAACAAGAAGAGCGATTATCCCTATCCCTAATCAATTCCCTGCATTTACTAGAGAACTCTGTGTTCCTGCATTGCGGGAGAGATTAGCCTATAGTGTAAATTACCTTGGGTACCTTAGATAGAAGATATAAAAATCCAACTCGCAAGCAAAAAAAGCTAAGTAAGTGCTTAACGGACAAAATGTAAAAAAAGAAATTGGAACATATATAGGCAGCCGGCTTGTTAGTCAAATTCCTGAACACGTAATGGCAAATAAATCATAAACCTTTGCAATACTAGAGATTGAAGCCTAATGACCAAAATAAAAATACGTAGAAAGATGTAGAAAACTAGCACGTTTGTGAAATACCCAACACTCAATGGATAAAATAATGAAACTTAGAGATATCAACAGCCAGTTGTTAGTGAAACACATTAATTATAGATTCCCTCAAGCAGCCCTCTTAATATATCAGGGCACTGTATCAGACAATAAAGGGAAAAAATTACATATTCACAAATTATTCAGCTCTTCTCTCTGATAGTTTCAGATCAATCTGCTGTTTGTCAGTCTAATCTCTGGATCTTTCTCACGTCTCACCCACCGCTGCATGCGCATACAGATGAGATAATACCCCTCAATAACATTGACCTTGATGGGAGTGCACATTTTATCATTCAGTAGGCAGAACAGAGGCAGGTGACCTAGAGAAAGTCCCGTCTGGGTTGGAAAAAACTGTGGCATGATCTATACACCCAAACTGCTGCATTAAGCTAGAGATGTTTTGGTGCTGTGGTGTGAATCCAGTCAAGATAGGTTTGTTCCAGATGGAGAAAAAAATTAAGCCTGACCAATTATTGGAAACCAAGGTTAACCCTTTATGGGATGATCTGTTTATTAGTACTGCAATATGACTCACCTCATGTAAAACCCCAAATCAGTATGTAAGAATGAGTTCTGGGGATTGTGTAAAGGCTTATATACCTACTAACAGGGCTGCCCTCAGAAATTTTGGGGCCCCTGATACAGCTTAATGTCTGGACCCCCAGGGCCCACTCCCAAGTCTGTCCACTTAGATGCAATGTTTGTCTGTATGTATAATGGATGTAGAATGTGTATAGTGACTGCATAGTGTGTGTTTGTGTATATAATGAAAGCAGTGTGTGTTTGTGTAGTGGAGGCATTGTGTGTATAATGACTGCATAGTGAGTTTGTGTAAATTATGAATGCATAGTGTGTGTTTGTGTAGTGGATGTAGTGTGTATAGTGAATGTAGTGTGTGTTTGTGTAGTGCAGGTATTGTGTGTATAGTGACTGCATAGTGTGTGTTTGTGCATATAATGAATGCATAGTGTGTAGTGGATGTAGTGTGTATAGTGAATGTAGTGTGTGTTTGTGTAGTGCAGGTATTGTGTGTATAGGGACTGCATAGTGTGTGTTTGTGTATATATAATGAATGCATAGTGTGTGTTTGTGTAGTGGATATACTGTGTATAGTGAATGCAGTGTGTGTTTGTGTAGGAATGTAGTGTGTATATAATGAATGCAAAGCATGTAGTGTGTGTAAAATAGAGGCTGCAATAAGTGGGGGGGAGTAATTATTATATATTTTTTAACATAACTGTTAAATAATATTTAATTTTATTCCCCCCACCTTGCTTCTTATCTAGGGCCTAAGAGGGGGGAGATCGCATTCTCTTGTGGTCCAGTGGCATAGTGCTCAAAGCCAGGTGCTGTTCTCTGCAGTGGGGGACCGCAGCACACTACATCTTCCCTTCCCAGCAGCTCCTCTGTCTCTAACTTTCGCGAGACCGGCCTGCGTGCTGTGCAGAGCATTGCCACGGTAACCTGTGGCAACGATCTGACGGCTGCGGTGCTCGTGAGAGTTTGAAACATAGGAGCTGCTGGGAAGGGGAGACTGAGTGTACTGCGGGCCCCTACTGCAGAAAACAGGAGCCGGGGTCTTGCAGGTGCACACATATAGAGCGAAAATAAGGGAAATGTAGGGCCATGGAACTCCCCAGGACCACCAAGCCCATGACAATTGTCATACTCGTCATGCCTTGATGGCGGCCCTGCCTACTAAAAATGCAGAATTTCAGAAGATATTTCTTGGATATGGATATCAGGAATCACCTCATTTATGTACCAAAGACGATATGAAAATTAACTATAACTGTGACGGACCGCTGGCACTCCGACTGAGTACCTCCGCCAATCGATGCTCCTGGCGCTTGACGAGAACTCCGAGCACTCCAACCGACACCATCAGCACTGCGGACCCCACTTCCAGCGATGCAGCTGCGCCGGGGTTTCGCCGTCTCTCACCCACCCTGGATCCACGACCAGGACCCAGCTCCCAGTGGGTGAACCTCTCCTAAATCCAGAGAGCGTAGCAGGAACAAATCTGGGGAGTAAGTGATTAAAGCAATCCCCAAAGTGTAGGTATCCCTTCCCCCAAGCATGAGCCAAGACTTCAAGAAAGGTGCAAGTAGGTCTGGTTTATTGAGGGCTACCTGCCCGGTATTTATGCAAGTGTCCACCAGGTGGACACTCCCCTAGGGGACCTGATGGAACAATGGGACACATATTGGATATTAGCCAATCACAGACAATACAAACAAAACACTCCCACAGTGACATCACAATCCCTCCTCTCTATCCTGGAGATAATTGGGAAGTAATCAAATTATCTCCCAAGACAGAGGCAAGACTCCATTAACCACATGGTTACAAAAGGACATAAAATTACACAATGTTACAATTACTACATAAAACATATACATGCAACATATCCCCAGATAGCTTAGATCTGAGCGCACATTATTATCGAATGGCGCTCAGATCACATACATACAGTTCAATCGCCATGGAGCCAAAGTCTTTTCCATAGTCTTTCGTTACACGAATAGGCTCCATGGCATAGCTATCTGGGGTAGCACTACTCACATACTGAAAGTCCCGTACTCCTCGGCAGAAATACACAAATAAACCTTTCTGCAGGTAAAATACAGCTATCAGCACAGGGGCCATAGTCGGAAGGCAGGAAGCTACCCAGTAGTCCCCTCCAGGCACAAGTGGCGAAGGGCACTTCGTCACAATAACTAGTTGGAACAAGATCAGAACAAATTATTACCTGACTTGCCACATATTTTGATTCAGCATAACATACGTGATAGGCCAATCTTCATGGATTAGAGTTTCTTGTTAGCAAAATGGAGTTTGCATTGTTAGCATAACTGCTAAGAAATACTAGAACAGCAGACAGTTATTATTACAGTGCTTAAAGTATCAATTTAACCACTAGACAATTGAATACTATATACATAATAGGATTATAGAATATGTGGGGAAAATGTCAGTGTCACATACAGTGGTGTATCCTGGTTTTGTGCTGCCCTAGGCAAGACAAAACTCAGGCACCCCCCCGCGCCACCCCCACCCAACCCTTCCCCCCGCCCCGCCTTCTAAATACACACACACACACATTCACTGACAGATACGCATACACTAGCTAACAGAAACACACACACATTAACAGACACACTCACTAACAGACACACTCACTAACAGACACACACACACTAACAGACACACAACAAACACACTAACAGACACTAACAGACACACACACTAACAGACACAAACTCACACACTAACAGACACACACACACACACTAACAGACACACACACACACTAACAGACACACACACTCACTAACAGACACACACTAACAGACACACACACTCACACACACACTAACAGACACACACTAACAGACACACACTAAGACACACACACTCACTAACAGACACACACACTAACAGACATACACATACACTCACTCACATTAACATATTTTTTTATTTATTTACCCCCTCCCTCCACAGCCTCCTTACCTTTGGGAAAGCTGGGGCGGGGGGTGTCTTTCTCCCTGGGGATCTAGTGGCTGCTGGGCGGGCGGCGCGGGCGGGCGGCTGGCGAGGGAGCACTTCATCTGAGCTGTCTGCTCAGCTCCCTCGCACGCCGCAGAGTGAGGCTGGGAGCCGGAATATGACGTCATATTCCGGCTCCCAGCCTCACTCTGCGGCGCGCGAGGGAGCTGAGCAGACAGTTCAGAGGAAGTGCTTCCTCGCCAGCGACCACCCGCTCGCCCGCCCAGCATGTCAGTTAGCCACAGGCTAACAAGACATTTGCCCTGGGCATTTGGAGGCGGCTTTTTTTTGCCTTCCCCTGGAAAATGCTGCCCAAGGCAAATGCCGCCCAAGGCAAATGCCTTGTTTGCCTCGCGGCTAAAACGTCCCTGGTCACATATTCAGACATTTATTTATTTTCCTGTCCAGCAAAAATATTTGTTTTTGTTTCCATTAAATAATGTGCTATTTATGCATACTGAAAGAAAAATACATTGAAACATTATTTCCCAAGAAACCAAAAATCTGCATGTTTTTGTTTTCCAAAGCAGACCTGACTATATCTAGGGACTGGACCTCCCTACAACACTACTAGAGGAAATGGCAGAACAAGGCCCGCTAGCTCCAGCTACTAAACAATATATTGCCAAACTCTTGAGGGAGCTCAGACAGGTGTCGGCAGCAAATCTGGACGTAGTCCGAACCGAAGTGCAGATGGTGACTGCGCGCTCACAAACTACAGAGAACGATGTCCTGGATCTCAAGCGAGAGGTACAAGCGCTGAAAGAACAAATGCAAAACCTGCAACACTCTCACACTTCCCTGATACAGCGGGTAGATGTCACTGAAGACCGCAACAGATGCGCCAACATTAAAATCCAAGGCGTCCCAGACTCAATAGACCCAGCCGACTTGCCACACTACCTGAGGCGCTTGACCGAAACACTCCTACCCCACCCTCTGGCTAAAAAGCTCCTGTTTGACGCTGCTACAGGATCAACAAATCCAGGCAGGTCCCATCCGACGCCACCCGCGACATAATAGTACGATGTCACTCCCTGTCAGACAAGAACCAGGAGAGAAGCCTGGTGCAGCAACTTGAACCTCCAGTACCAGATGTTTTGTACTTTTTCTTATTATTCTGTTAAGTTGTTTGGTTGTTAATTTGTTTCTTCTCTCATGCCTAAATATAACAGGCTGAAGTCGGTTCATACCCACCTAGGCCTAGCCTAAACACACAGTTTATGCTCCACGATGGCTCATAACTACTACGATAGAACCTTAGATATTTGAGAAAGCTCACTACTCCCCCTCACCCCATGTCCCCCTTGGTTTGGGGTCATTAATCTACCCATTATCTTAAACTACAGGTACCTAGTACGAAAAGAGGTGTAATTCGAAATAGCGCCTGACCTGCCTACACATGAGTAAGACACACTATCTGACCACGGGAGTCAGATAACAGGTCCGCCTGTTACAGTCAATCTTAAGTTTAACTCTTTTTCCAACGCTCGTTATTCTCTACAGTCATCTTGATTAATATTACTAACCACCCACAAGGTACCTGCACCTGACACGAACAGTCATTAGATACAAATTGTACCGCACAGCTCCAACTGAGACACACAAAAAAAAAACAACCCAGAGGCTAGCAAATGTTGAATACTTGAAACTGTAGATACTGCATATTACTTTTTTGTCTCAACTTTAAATCTGAAATATGTATGCCTATAAACATGCCTCAATAAAACAAAGATTGACAAAAAAAATTAAAAATCTATAGTATGAAAAAATTAACAAATGGTTTTTTTTTTAGTTATGCATGGTATTTTAACTGTGAATGTCATAACACTGTTAACTTTTACTGCAATATAGCACACATTTGTGTTCAGTTTAAAAATAGTACTCCCCATGTACAGGTTTTATGGGGTTTTGGAAAGTGAAAGGGTCAAATATAAGGCTTTCCCCTTACACATTGAAATTTGCCAGATTGGTTATGTTGCCTTTGAGACTGTATGGTAGTCCAGGAATGAGAATCACCCCCATCGTGGCATACCTTTTTCAAAAGTAGACAGCCCAGGGTATTCAAAATTGGTTATGTCCATTTTTTTTAAGTAGCCATTTAGTCACAAACACTGCCCAAAGTTAGCGTTATTATTTATTTTTTGTAAAAAAATAATAATTGCCTTTTACCGATTATATTTTTATTGCTCTAAAACATTAATATTTGTATATTGTACACATTTAAATTTACCAGCTTGGTTATGTTGCCTTTGAAACCATATGGCAGCCCAGAATGAGAATTACCCATATCATGGATAACCATTTGCAAAAGTAGGCAACCCAAAGTATTCAAAATACACTGGCCAAAGTTAGTGCTTATATATCTTTTTTGCATTTTACACACAAAAATTGCACTTTCACTGATGATATCATCGTTATGATACATTCTACTGTTTTGAAACACTCATATTTGTGTTCAGCAAAGTCTCCTGAGTTCAACATTAACCACCATGTACAGGTTTTATGGTATCTTGGAAGTTACAGGGTTAAATATAGGGCTTGCAAATTAAATTCTGTGGACTTTCTGCCTTAGTTGTCAGGAAGGTCTCTCGAATTGTAATTAACAAAATCACTTATGTATGTAAAAAGATGAAATGAAAATACACATACAATTTAAATCTATATATATAAAACCAAGAGGCTGCACTCACCTGAACATGCATACATCATTGGGTACTGCTGGGGCCAATTCATACAACATACAAGATCTAGCGCACTTGCTCATTCACTAAACAGCAATTTCAAGTCTCACAGAATGTAATAGTTTTATTTAAAAACACCTCACCTAGACAAAAAATAATTAGGGATAGGGAAGGTTTAGTTATAATATAATCATGCAGTGCATAAGCGTGTACCTCATTCTTAGCAGTTCCTACTCTAACAACCTAATGTCTGCTCTTATAAGATTAATCTACTTACTTGGTGTAGCGGAGCTTCCTATTCTCCAGCTGGGTACCACCGCCAAGGGCGGCTTCCTAGCTGGAACAGGGGAAAACCTCAACGCTTCTGCCCCAGTCGCCCATGCCTTTACTGGGGTCCTCCTGGAGCCTCTCCTTCCTGGAGCAGGATAGGGAACTAGCTCTATTCCCTCCCAGTGACTGGAAGACACACAGTCCTGAGAGCTCTAGTCCTTACAAGGACTTTGCCCGCCGAACCCTCCACAAGCTGGAACAAGGTGCTAAGCAGTGATTATAGCCCTTCCCCTTCCAGTAACTAGATGACACATAGTTCTCGGAGTACAATAGACTTTAACGCATCCAAATACAGCTTGTTAATACACAAACCCCAGCAGGGGGTCTCCATTGTCTCCACCACAGGCCCCTCCCATAAAGCTCTCTGCCTGGGAGATAATTGCGTTAAAGACTGGTAAGCTAATTATCTCCCAGGAACAGAGAGGTAAACATAACAATATAAAACATAAAAAAATACCCCAAAACATAATAAAAATTTAAAATAACCCCACAAATAATACATCATTAAATAGCCCAGATCTGAGCACCCAAATTCTCTAAATAGTGCTCAGATTCATGCAGTGTAGGGGAAACACTACCATGTTAAAGTTCTGACCGGCCGCACACGTGGTCCTAAGACCAAAATAGTTCCAGGGCATTTGGTGCTTTTGCTGGACATCTTTTGGGAGCTTCGGCAGCCGCAATAAGGGGTTCTCCGCCTGGCTCTTAGGCAGCATTTGTTCCCCTTAGTCTCCGGGCACCTTCCCTCCAAAAAGCGCTCTTCTGGCGGATTTCAAAGTGGTTCAAAACCGCGAACCTAGTTGTCCGGGAACCGCACAGTCACCTCATGCTGAAACAGTTCCATAACATTCATGGGTTTGGTTAATGTGAATAGCCACCTGAGAGCCAGCGTTCTGTTCTATTCGCATGAAGCTTGCCTAACCCGATGCACCCAGGGAAAGCTGCTAATGGTGGTTGGGCAGGGAAACACCCAAACGGTGTCCCAGACCTGGACCAGTCGATCAAGGGACCGAGGCGAGGATCCCTGAGATTGGTGTGGGCACTGGCAAGTTTGGCAGGCTCTCATGAGCCCGAGGGACAAAGAGACCAGCTCTTTTCCCGCGGGTGGGCTTTTCTGTGCCTGGGAGACAAAGCCTTTTTCACAAGCCTAGACTCCCAGGCACAGAGGCTCTTGGGAAGAAGACCCCTGGCAGTTGGTGTGGGAAACCCCGGGGATTTAGTGTTGGGCTTTGAGGACAAAGGGAACGGAGTCCTTTCCCACGCTGGGACCACGGGGAGGGGAGAGGATGGTGGGATGTGTCCTTGTATGTGTGTGTGATCCACCCCTTCCACGGGGTATGCATAAAAGTCATGTGTGGCTAATAAAATCGTGTTGTTCCTCCAGGACTGTGTGTCATCCAGTTACTGGGAGAAGATGGGGCTTTTTTTGATCGGCTGAAGGAAGGGAATTAGCAGAGATAATCGGTTGGGTTACCCGTGATCCCCTATACTCTCAAGTATATATGAAACTAAGAGGCTGCACTAACCTGAACATGCATACATTATAGGGTGCTGCTGGGGTCAATTCATACAACATACAAGATCAAGGGCACTTGCTCTTTCACGAAACAGCAATCTGAAGTTTTACAGAATGTAATAGTTTTATTTTAGTCTTTCCTAGGCAAAACTAATGGGAGCTTAGAAACAGTATATTATAATACATTGCATAAGCCTGCCATAACTTTAATGTACCCCATTCTTGGCAGGTCCTACTCTGGCAACCTAATTCCTAATGCACCCCTCCCTATCCCTAGTTATTTTTTGCCTACATGAGGTGTTTTTTTTTAAATAAAACTATTATATTATATGAGACTTCAAATTTCTGTTTAGTGAATGAGCCAGTGCACTGGCTATTGTATGTTTTATATATGTGTGTCAGGGTGTACATGTATATATATATATATATATATATATATATATATATATATATATACAATGCTCAAAAAAATAAAGGGAACACTTAAACAACACAATGTAACTCCAAGTCAATTACACTTCTGTGAAATCAAACTGTCCACTTAGGAAGCAACACTGAGTGACAATCAATTTCACATGCTGTTGTGCAAATGGGATAGACAACAGGTGGAAATTATAGGCAATTAGCAAGACACCCCCAATTAAGGAGTGGTTCTGCAGGTGATGACCACAGACCACTTCTTAGTTCTTATGCTTCCTGGCTGATGTTTTGGTCACTTTTGAATGCTGGCGGTGCTTTCACTCTAGTGATAGCATGAGACGGAGTCTACAACCCACACAAGTGGCTCAGGTAGTGCAGCTCATCCAGGATGGCACATCAATGCGAGCTGTGGCAAGAAGGTTTGCTGTGTCTGTCAGCGTAGTGTCCAGAGCATGGAGGCACTACCAGGAGACAGGCCAGTACATCAGGAGACGTGGAGGAGGCCGTAGGAGGGCAACAATCCAGCAGCAGGACCGCTACCTCTGCCTTTGTGCAAGGAGCAACAGGAGGAGCACTGCCAGAGCCCTGCAAAATGACCTCCAGCAGGCCACTAATGTGCATGTGTCTGCTCAAACGGTCAGAAACAGACTCCATGAAGGTGGTATGAGGGCCCGACGTCCACAGGTGGGGGTTGTGCTTACAGCCCAACACCGTGCAGGACGTTTGGCATTTCCCAGAGAATACCAAGATTGTCAAATTCGCCACTGGCACCCTGTGCTCTTCACAGATGAAAGCAGGTTCACACTAAGTACATGTGACAGACGTGACCGAAATGAGATCCTCAGACCCCTTGTGAGACCATATGCTGGTGCGGTTGGCCCTGGGTTCCTCCTAATGCAAGACAATTCTAGACCTCATGTAGCTGGAGTGTGTCAGCAGTTCCTGCAAGACGAAGGCATTGATGCTATGGACTGGCCCGCCCGTTTCCCAGACCTGAATCCAATTGAGCACATCTGGGACATCATGTCTCGCTCCATCCACCAACGTCACGTTGCACCACAGACTGTCCAGGAGTTGGCAGATGCTTTAGTCCAGGTCTGCGAGGAGATCCCTCAGGAGACCATCCGCCACCTCATCAGGAGCATGCACAGGCATTGTAGGGAGGTCATACAGGCACGTGGAGGCCACACTCACTACTGAGCCTCATTTTGACTTGTTTTAAGGACATTACATCAAAGTTGGATCAGCCTGTAGTGTGTTTTTCCACTTTAATTTTGAGTGTGACTCCAAATCCAGACCTCCATGGGTTGAAAAAAAATTTGATTTCCATTTTTTTATTTTTGTGTGATTTTGTTGTCAGCACATTCTACTATGTAAAGAACAAAGTATTTCAGAAGAATTTTTAATTCATTGAGATCTAGGATGTGTTATTTTTGTGTTCCCCTTATTTTTTTTGAGCAGTGTATATAGATATGATCTAAGTATTATTTTAGTAATACAATGCTTTAATTTTTTTTTTGTGCTTTTACAGTGCTGCAACCTGCTATTCCGGCCATGTGATCTCAGCTTCATTGCGATCACATGGCCTGGACTTGCAGGAGGGGGTCTGGGATATCAGGCAAGTCCTCCAGCGCGATCACCAATGTGGGAATGGCGAGGACATGCTGTGCTGCCGCCGGCATTTAGAATCGCCTCCTTAAGGACAGCAAAGAATGTGCGCTGTCCTTAAAGGGTTAAGTACGGCTGCAGCTGTTGATTGGACAGGTCAAGTCCCTCCAGGTTCATTTTCCAATTGCCATGGACTGAGACCGTGCAAATGTGTTCACTGTGGATGTTTGTTCGGTTGAACACCGCCTTATTATCTTTGTACTTTAGAGCCAGCAGTTAGTCCTGGCAGAGAGCAGCTGTTTCTCCCCTTTCTGCTAAAGCTTTTGTTAAACCTGTATGACTTTTTTGGATAGTGCCACAGGCCAAAGTCTCAAAGCAGTGAAGCATTTTAAAGAGACCCTATAGGCACCAAAACAACTTTAACTAAATGATGCAGTTTTTGTAAATAGATCATATCCCTGCAGTCTTACTGCTCAATTCTCTATTCTTCTCAATTTAGTAGTTAAATTACTTTGTTTATGCAGCCCTAGTCACACCTCTCCTGCATGTAACTTGCACAGCCTTCCTAAACACTTCCTGTAAAGAGAGATCTAATGTTTAAACTTCCTTTGTTGCACAGTCTGTTTAATTTAGAATGTATTGCATCTTGCTCTGTTAATACCTTGTTAGAGCCTGCAGGAGCCTCCTATGTGTGATTAAAGTTCAATTTACAGAGCAGGGGACAGAAACTTCTAAAGCAAGTTAACATCTGATAAAAAATTAAACCATTTTTATGCACCTAAACTGAGGAGTTGTGGCTAGAGCTGTATAAACAGAAACAAAATGATTTAACTACTAAATGGCAGATAATTGAATAATAATGTACTCATTGTCCTTCATTTTCTCCAATTTGTAGGCACCTGTGAGATAACGTTTGTGAAAACTCTAAATCCTTTTACTCTATCAAAGAGTACACTGATGGCGTGTTTAAGGTAAATACTTTAATGGTGATTTTGTTTATCCCCCTGTAATCAATACAGGGACGTAATCCCCACCTTCCTTTTCAGAAGAACCTCGTCTGGAGAAAACGCTTAGTAATAAAATTTCATGTTCAAGGTTTCAGCAACATAAACCTCCTTAGCTTTGTTTTCAGTAGGAGACAAAAGGTAGGTATGGCCTCTAGCAGGATGAGTTCTTGGCAAGAGATCTATAGCGCAATGATAAGGATGATGAGATGGTAATTTACCTGCTCTTATTGTATTTTATTTTATTCTACATATTCTGTAGTATCTACTTTTTGTTGCCTTTTTTCCCAGTAAATTGTTTCATTAATCTTTTTTTATATTGGCACAACTTGTTGTTTGTAGTATCTATTCGAAATATAACTAATTTGGAGAAAATAAAGTTTTCCTCATGATTTAATTAGCTTCATGGAAGCGGCAGGCGTGCTCTGTAAGAGCATGTCTGCCATGTCCTCCAAGAACAAGTGTGTCTGTCGGCACATGCTTACGTTGTCCACAGAGTCCCCTTTAGACCCACGTGGACTCCCTTTTTGGCAGTCTGGAGAACTTGCTGATAGCCATGCACAAGCTTACGGCTCAAAGAGAATCTTCCTGTTGATCATTTCACAGGCAAAAATGGAAAGGCAAAGGTGGTAGACAGCAGATCTCCAGTTTGATAAGCTGGTAATATCCAAATGAAAAAATCAATATCCAAATGAAAAAATCCAGCAATAAATTCATGCATGTTTTCACATGGGGTATCTCTACTACATTGTTTAAAAAAAAAAAAAACTTTTTTCATTTGAGTGTTCATTTAAACATGCAAAATAAACTCTCGTTAGCCCTTTAATACTCCATCATGCATCAAAATTAATGAACAAAGGTATTCGTAGCTGCTTAACTGCCAATAAATGATAAGCAGCATCTTTGTTTTGTTAAGTTATGTAAGGCAGTACCCCATGAAATAATAACAGACTGAATATTTCTTACATATATTGTTTGTATTGTTTTTGTTGATTATGAGTTGCAGAAATAGTGTAGATGAATATATGCTCGTCGTGTTTTGCTCTCTAACAACAGCTACATTAAAATTATTGCAAGTTTCTTGAGCTGATGTCTGTTATCGTACTTAATTCACTTTGGTCAATACTCACTTTATCCAGAATGGAGACTCCTTTGCTCTTCCGATCAAATATTTAACTTTCTTTATAGCATGTTTGCATTTAATAACAGTTGAGGATTAGCTTCTGGTATTTTAGTAGCTGACCAAGAATCTTTTATCCAAGTTTCTTTACAAAACTAATGCAGGAAGAAAATGTCAAATAAAACAAACTTAAAAGAACACTTCAATCACCATAGCCAGTAAATCACTTTGGAGTTATTATTATTATTATTATTTTATTATTTATATAGCGCCAACAAATTCTGTAGCGCTGTTATGGTTACAAGAATGCCCTGGTGCCCCCTGTTTCAAACAATAAAGTATTTTTAAAGGATCTGACTTCTTATCTGTGGTCACCTGGGGGCCACTCCCTGACTGTACTCTCCCAGAAGTTCTGGCAATATTTATCTCCTGGGCGCCCGCTTGGAGAACTACCAGCAGAGAGGACGTCAGCTCATTCTTTAGTGTTCTCCTTCAGAAGTATTGGAGGCGGCGAGTGGTGCCCAGCAGATGGCAAACCAGTTAAGAAGTCAAATTGATTTAAGATGATTTTACTGTTTATAAGACGGAGCAAAAGAGCACTCTTGCACCAGTGGGTTTGGTGCTTGCACTGTTCAGACATATATTTTGTATCTTTTTTTAAGCCTTGTTTATTACAGCCTTATGATACAACAGTTTTCTGAGCCCTCCTTTTACCTCCTGGTTTCTTAAGCTGTATATAATGGGATTTAGAAGTGGCGTTACCACACTGTAGAGAAGAGAGAGCAATTTGTCATTATCAGGCTTATCGCTGGCCTTCACACGAACATAAGTGAATGCTCCCGTCCCAAAGAACAAGGTGACAGAGACAAAGTGTGAGGCACAAGTGGAGAAAACTTTCTTGCGACCTGTGTTGGTGCTTATGCGAAGGATTGCAGCAATAATGCGCCCATAGGAATAAAGCACAAGGGAAAATGGCAAAGGAAGTACCAGAAAGCCGGTAACTGAAACAGAAATCTCGTTAGCAGAAATATCAGTGCAGGCCAGCTTGAGCACCGGAGGGATGTCACAGAAAAAGTGATTAATTACATTGGGACCACAATATGGAAGGCTAAAAATGGAGGCAGTCTGTCCAAGGGAGATGAGATTACCAGCGATCCATGAGACAGCAGCTAACCTTAGGCAAGTAGGTTTACTCATAACAGAAAAATACTTTAAGGGGTCGCAGATGGCTACATAGCGGTCATAAGCCATAACAGAGAGAAGAAAGCATTCTGTGACACCAAGAGTGAAGAAGCAATACATCTGCATACAGCATCCGTAGAAGGAGATGGTTTTCCTCTTGGCAACAAAGGTGTTGAGCAGCTTTGGTAAGGTTACTGTAATGTAACAGATTTCAAGGAAAGAAAGGTTGCGGAGAAAGTAATACATAGGGGTGTGGAGTAGGGAGTCCAGAGTAGCAACAGAGATGATTGTAAAATTGCCCAATAAAGTGAAGATGTAGATGAGGATAAAAAGAATGAACAGAAATAGCTGGAGCTTTATGGAGAAGTTTGTGAAGCCCAAGAGAATGAACTCATCGATATGAGACTGGTTTCCTAAGTTCTTGCTAGTGACGTAGGTCATCTAGATAGACAATAAATATATACAGAGCTGTATGTTTAACCAGCTGTCATTATCAGTATGTATAAATTACATATAACAAAATATTTGTTGTATATAGTATATTAAAATGTCTATTTTTTTTTAATGTTGACAAGTAACTTTCTCTGCATCATCAAAACATTTTTTTCATCCAGCATCCAGGAAGGCATCACACATTATATTCCATACAATAACCAAGCAAGTTATTAAAAATGTGTTATCGCACCGGTTAATTGGTTAATTTGTGATGCACACATTGGAAATCCTACCATAGTTTTGATTTTAAAATTATAAAACAGCACCTGCTAATGTTTTTTGATGAAATATATTTAATAAAGGAAGCACATGAACCAGTATTTTCTTTGAGAGCTCTACAATTGTAAAAACACACATCTTTTAAGATTTTAAATGACCAAAACAGGACACCTTTACTTTAGAGATTGTGACTGAAGACGCTGAAAGGTTTGACCAGGGATCGAGCAGTGGAGGCTTGTATATAGTGAGAGGTGGGGCTGTGTCCCCCAGGTTTTAAAAAAAATAAATAAAACCAACCTACTAGCACATTAAGGACTAATGATAAGTGTGTGTATTTGAAAAAAAATATTATTAAGGTATTTATCAGAGTGTTCTGAAAAGTGGTGGTTAACTTCCATCATTATATTAAATCGTATTTATTAAAGTGATCTAAAGAGTTATGTTTTTCTTAGTAAAATCTATAAGTTATCTCAGAACTTTTTAACCAAATTTAAAGTGGAGTTAAAAATTATGAAAATATTAATAAATCTGTTGCGTCAGCAAACAATTGGTGCATATTATTATTTTACTATTTATATAGCGCCAGCAAATTCTGTAGTGCTGTACAATGGGTGGAGTAACAGACGCATTTTAAAAAATGGTTTAGGTGCAAAAAAAGAAACGCTAGAATTTTTTTTTAAAAATGTGACAGATTCAAAATTGTTGGTGTTCCTTTGATAAACCTTCCCATTGACTATAACTCTACACACTTAATATTGGTAAGTCAAGAGTCAGAAACCACACAATGAGCGAAAAACAGAAGTATAGGTTCTAACATTTAGATTTACACCAGCATTTGGTGGTTCCAGATTTTGACTCACTTTTACTTTAAGGATACGTTACACTATGGAAACCAACAAAATGCCTCTAATCAGCATTTTATACCCAGACTAGCACCTGTTCCTGCTATAAAAACTTCCCAAAAATACTTCCTCTAGCATGTAAGCTCATTGAACAGGGCCCTCAACCCCTCTGTTCCTGTGCGTCCATTTGTCTGGTTACAATTACGTGTCTGTTTGTCCACCCATTGTACATTGACGTGGGAATTGTGAAAAAAAAAAAGACAGCGAGATTTGGTTCGCAGTGAATGACATTTAGGTGGCATGGAATATTTTTCCACAGATGTATGTAGTTGTTGAGTGTGATTGTGATGATTGGTTAAGTATGATATGTATGTGTGGTGATGACTAATTGTGACTGTGGGTGTCGGGCTGGCTGAATGTGCTTGTGTGTGAGGGTTATCATTTTACTGTTAGAAGAAAGCACACCTAGCAATTTTAGAAGCTTTCAAAAATTAGAATGATGATAAACTACTATAATAATACATGAGAAAATATTAACAGTTAAATCACAAGGGTTTAAACTGATTGAATATAGTAACCTAATTGTTATATTAATTTGTATTTCTTGTAAAGAACACACCATTAAAACACTGAAAATATGGTTTCTTAAAGAATAGCTGTCACCTCAACACTATTCTTAAAGGGACACCGTAGGCACTGTATCTGCTTCATCTCATTAAACTGGTTATAGTGTCTGGAGTCCCCTGGTACCATAATTTCTTTCAGCATTAAACAGTTTTTAATGTTTTTATGTTTTAATGCTAAACAAGAGTCCCAGGCAATCCATCCCCTCTGTGCAGCTTTGGATAATAAGGAAGTATTAGCCTGAGCAGCAATGGACAGCTGTGATTGGCTGAGAGTGTCAGGTGACTGCTTTCAGCCTGTCAGAGCTCCAACTGACGGTATGAATGGGTATGACAACAAGGAAGTGTGTAATCTCTGCCTTAGCTACACATACAGAAGGAGCTGGACTGTAGGTGGCCAGGGACTCTTATGTTGTGGCATACTGCACGAATATGGTGCAACACTGAGTGGAGGGACAGTGCCAGGGCACTCCAGGCACTATAACCAATTCAAAGAGATGAAATGGTTATAGTGACTACAGTGTCCCTTTAATATAATAATTATTTCATCAAGTTTTGATACTTAGTATAAAGACAAGATGCTTCAGCCATATACGTACACCGTGTCTCAGGCAGTGTTTGAAAACCAACAGTCAGCCTCTATGTCTTCCCTGCTTTTGTGCAGGGAGTGAAGCAGGTAAGAATATAGAGACTGACTGACAATTTTCAAACACTGTCCACCCCAAAGGTGTGCCAGGATATGTGCTGAAGGATATGTCACATACTAAAAGGTATAAAAGGTGATTTCATTATTGTTTTACAATAACTTAATTTAAAAAAAAAAAATCAATTTCCTTTCAAAACTTAATGAAAGGATCATTATATTAAAAATAGTTTTGAGGTGACGTTGTCTTTTAAAGACCGTGGAGCCATGGGATCCAAAAACTAAGGCCCAAAAAGGCCCAAAAACTAGAATATATGCTTTAAGGGACCGTTTTGGGCACCCTAACAACTTAATTTGGTGCTAGGAGGTCCCCCTGGTACTGGTTCACCTTAAGAAGTTAAACTGCTGTTCATAATTGAAGGTGTCATTTAATACAAAACAACTTTTTTATTATTTCACAATTGTGAGTAGTGCTATGTACTATAATGTACTTTTTATTGTTTACTAATTATTTGAATTTATTTGGAGTGTGTTTCCATAAGAGTAGGAGGTGGAGAACAAAACTGGCATAGTTATTACTACCTACAGAGGATATCATTTATTTCCATTATCTGCACTGACTTTGAACAATTACTCTTACATGAACTATATCTTCTAATAAATGCATTGCAATTATGTACATACAGTAGTATTTATCATTACAGCATGCAAATGCAAAATATACCAGTGTTTAAAAAAATTACCTAAGTCCTGTAATGATTGCCTAGGGCCGTGATGGCACACCTTTTTGAGCCAACGTGCCCAAACTGAAACACAAAACAAATTTCTTTATCTCAAAGTACCAAAACTGCAATTAAACCTGATAACTACATTTTTGATATTTAGACACTCAACATTTGGAACGAATACATTTTTTTTTCTTAGAATGAAAACACATTAAAGAGGTTTTAATTATAAACAGTTTTATTAAAAAAAAAACCTTGACATCAACTCTAATTATAAAACAAAAAACATAGTGAAAAATAAATAATGGGTCTATTAAATGAAAAGTTAATTGTAGTAAATTAGTAAGGGAATTGTAAAATCTACTCTAAAATAACTGAGGTGAAAAACATCCCAAATTTTACTTTTACCAAAACAGCTGCCTTAGACTTTTACAGTTTTTGGTTAATTCATTACAATTTACATTTGAGTGAATCAACCTGTAAATCTGCTACCTAGAACAGTCAGTGTGCTCAGCAGATGACATAAGCCAAATATATGAAACTCTGTATTTAACAGATGATGAAGCAGGGCTAATGAGATTCTTTTCTCGCTTGATCAAATTATGTGAAAGATTCCCACCCTTGCACGAGCAGTCACGTCCATCGGAAGCTATCCGGCTTGTATCAATCGCACACTGTTGCAGACTTTTTAATTTTTGCAAGCAGATACCCAGCTGTACCTGTGATGTGTCAAAGTTATTACTTGTGTGCCAGCAGACAGGCCTCTGCCTGCCTCAGTTTGCCATCACTGGCCTAGGGAGATATGTATTGCTACGGTTTATGACAATAAACAAGAAACAGCTAAAAGAAAAGCAGAGCAAATCTCTCTTTCCAAGTATTTCTTGGAAGTGCTCCTCTCTGTCCCATCACCTTGCAATCGCTCACACTTACCTCTGTCGTGGTGCCAGGGGGGATAAGAATTCAATCACAGTGTGTGGATGTTTTAAAAGATGTTCAGGCCTCCGATTCAACAGGTTTACCACCCACTGGGATGGTTGTTTCCCCTTGACACCTCATTAAACTTTTTGCAATTACCATCTTCTTCTGTAAACTTACTGTTCAGATGTGGATCACTTAAACTAAATTTTCAATGTTTTTCTTTCTTTACGATTTTGTCAGGCCTGCTCTACCAGAATCCTTCACTGGATACTTGTCATGATAATGAATAACTTTTTTTTATGAAGTTTGTGCGTTATTAAAAATTGTGTAATAATGCAAGTCAAGTTTAAAATCAGGGTAGATGTAACATTTTTTATTTTTTGTAGAAAACAGTCCTTAGCATTTAAATCAATCTAAATTTTAAAAAAATGCTACCTACTAGTGTTGATTTTATTATTCCTTTGACTTACCCATAAGCAACTTTACTTTACTTAATTGAGTGCTTAGTCCCTATTGTAAAATTAAAATATTAAAACATTTTAATAATAATAGCTTATTTTACAAGTGTATCCAAACATGTTAAATAATTGGGAAAATTTATAAAAAAATATTAAGTTGAGGCCATAGTGTCTGAAATGGAGCCCTTTAAATCTTGTGACAAAATGGGTATTCAGTAACAACTGAGGTAAAATTGTAGATTTACCATTTCCAACCTACTGCATTTTATTTCTGACTGATACAAGTATTATGAATGTTTCCACTGTCCCTTGGTAAATTCTGGTGTAAACTTCATCATATAATCATATTGCATAGTCAAATGGTAGGAAAAAAAGATATATAAATAATAATAAGGTATGTGCTCTAAACTAGGTTGCAGTAATAATTAACCCCTAAAAAACACCAACATTCCTGTTGGTTTTTAACTCGGGGGGTGGGGAGGGGGTGGAGAGGCATCAAAAGATCACTGAACTTAGCTATAGTAGTATCGCTGCAGTCTAGCAAATATCTAGCACTAATAAACAGATTGTATCAGACAGTGACGCACACCTCAGTGTTTCATTACTGTTCTGTTTATTAGTGCTTGAGAGAAGTTATTATGTAGATATTTGCTAGACTGCAGGGATACTACCATAGCCAATCTCCATGATTGTTTTTAAAATCCCCTAGTTAAAAACCAAAAGGACTGTGTAAAGAAAACACACTCTGTGCAAGAGGGGTGGAATTTGTGTGTTTTTAGTTGTTTATTATTAATTGATGCAACCTAGTTTAGAGATAAGAGATCAGAGCATGGGTATGTTAATCATTCATTCATGCATTTTCTAACATTTGACTGTTTAGTATCAATTATGTTTACATTTGCCTCTTCTCGTATCTTCTTAATTTGGAGATACTGTATATATTCAAGTCAAAATTAGGGTTATGCCCTGATTTGCAGAGGTCCCTTTACAACAAGCATATCAACATTGCGGCCCACAATGTACATCTTTGCTGCCCAGCGAGCCGCTAGGCACATGCTTAGTGTTATAGCAGAGTAGGCACCTGCTTTCTCCACATTGTCTGTCAGTGAGTGTGTGTCTGTTAGTGAGTGTGTCTGTGTGTGTGTGTCTGTGTGTCTGTCAGTGAGTGTGTCTGTGTGTGTCAGCCTGTGTGTGTGTGTGTCAGTGAGTGTGTGTGTGTCGGTCTGTGCTGCGATGGCCGCACCTGGACAGTGGAGTACCTGGAGGTGCACGGAGGCACGCCACATCACATTCTGACATGACATCGACGTACTCCACCTTCACAGGGTTTCGAGAAGTAGCGGGAGGATCCGCTTTGGCACAAGGTGCGGACGTCACCATTTGGGGTATACCAGAGGCCGGATTCCGGAGTCACATACTGGCAGCGGCAATGTGAGTGGAGTCTGCTTGCTGGGTATTTTTTTATACTGTACTTTTCAATATAAATCTTCTATTTCTATGAAAATTAAAGTTTTGGGGTTTTTTTGCGGCCCACATAAATTTAAATCTTGTTTATTTGGCCGTGCTAGACTTTGAGTTTGATATGCTTGCTTTACAACAACCGTTCCAACTCCCGTGTAAGCAGTGGTGATTTCCCTGTTTATGTTTTCATTGTCACATGTCATTTTTATGTAAATGCTCTGGTATTCAAATTTTATGTATAATTTATTTCCATCGTTCTTTTGACAGGTTAAATTTTTTTGCACTCTTTTATGTGAACTTACTATTTCTTTCTGGCTTCTTATATTTTTTCTAAAATCAATAAAGATTTAGAATAAAGAAATGGATACTCATTTTATACACTGATTTTTCTCCATGCCCCAATTTCCTCCTAGGGAGGGTGGTCTGCTTTAATTGAAAGGGGATAATAGTATTTGTTTGTATTTAGAAGTTGGATTGTTAAAGGAGCATTATATGCACCAGAACAAATATAGTTTATTACAGTGACTAAAGTTATTTAGTCTTTGGATGCCTTTTCTTTATTTTCAAACCTTTTCCATACCGTTTGACAAAATACAAGGCTCTTATGGACCCTTACATGCCACTCAGTTCATACATAAGTAATATTTCTGCATTATCCTTTCACGTGGTAGTGGTTTTGGTGCTTGCAGTGCCTTCTTGAATTCTTTTGGTGTGTGCATACCTTCTGTTTTAAGAAATTTAAGGAAATTGAAAAATATACCAAGATGAGCTACAAAACTAATAGGGGAAACTGAAAATATTAGTTGCGTAGAAAAACTATAATTGTTTACTTTAGCAAAAAGGTATCTGAGAGGATTTGATAACCCTATACAAAGATAAACAGGTCAGTATAAACATCTTTTTATTAATTTAAACGTAGGACTAATGTTTGAGAAATGAACAAAGGAGATTTCACTTACAGAAGAGGAGAGGAATCTTTACATTAAGAACATTAAAGATGTGGAGAAAGTGACATATGCGCATATTTGTTAGGTGCGGCCTGTACAAATAAAAAAGCCTTCTAATCGATATAGAGATGAATCGTTCTATGCCAGATTTACATGAGGAGTGTTCTTTATTCTCTGCCTAAAGAGGTAATTTTTATCAGAGATTTTTAAACATATTTTGTTTTAAATTTCGATGATTGAGTGGCTGATGAGTGGAAATGAATCCTTGGAGAATTTAGGACTAGTGATACCATGGAAAATGATGCAACATTATTTGTTACATTCTAGAATCTAGATCAATGGTGTAGCTAGTACTATATAACAGTGGTTCTCAAACTATTTAGGTTCAAGGCGCCCTTAATATTTCAGTATTTTTCCAAGGCACCCCAAGTCAAAATGTCTAGGTAGAAGTTGGATTGGGGCCACAGGTAGAAGTTGGGGCCACAGGCTGCTCACTGTTTAATAGACATGCACCTACTCGCGGTATAGCGAGTAAGGGCATAATTTACTAATACTAAGTAATCTTTACTTAGTATTAGTAAATTTGTCTGAAAGACCAATTTAGGTCTTTCAGCCTTTTAGTAGATAGCTCCCTAATACCGTGGGAATTAGGGAGTTATCTACTTATTCATTCCTGTCATTACATTGACTGGCCAAGTAACTTACATTTTATATGAATGTGTGTTACTTGATTGTTCTAAGTGTTGCAAATGCTTACAGCTGAATCCTGGCTAAGTTTGTATACTTTTTATTTAAAATTGTATATAGTGTAACATTCTTCTACTTCCACTGGGTAAGTATATTAGTACTTAGGCAATACTGTGCTTCGGAACTTCGGCAATTCGGCACTTCGGCAACTTCAGAACTTCTGCACTTTGGAACTTCAGCACTTCGACACTTCAGAAATTCAATAATTTTGGAACTTCGGGACCTCTGTAATTCAACACTTCGGCAATTCGGCACTTCGGCTATTCGGACATTCGGACCGAAACGAATTGCACATGTCTAGCGCACACTGTGAAAAAATACCAACTATACACAGTGAGATGGTGAGTATAAGACGTATAGGATGGTACAAATACCCTTATGTATATTCTAAAAGATGGTAGTTGATATAGGGTAATATAGTTTGATCAATATATAAAGTGCAAATGCAGGATGTATACAAATATCTCACTCATATTTTACTGAGCCTGTGAAACACTGGCTCAGGTAAATCAGCCTAGATTAAACAAATCCAATGATATGTCCTCCACCATATATGAGAGAATATGAGAAAATTCAAAGTTACAAAGACATCAATTTATTATAAAACATACATAAAAGTTCTTACATCAAAGTAAGGTGCCTTCAGCAAGGAATATTTCCCATAGAGTCCACACACAACGTGTTTCAACTTAAAAGTCTTCCTCGGGTACATAGGATTCCCCTCCCTTCCACTGTTTTTATATTCCAATTTGGGGCAATCATGGTAGTATAGCTCCACCCCCAATGTGATGTCATCTTTGTAATCATATTCAGCAACTCGTAGCCTCCCCCACTGACCTTCCGGTGTCGCACGTGACGTCACATCCGTTCTGACAGCCGAGATCAGCCTCACTAGTCTTCCTTGTGTCTCACCCTCACACAGGAAATCCTATTGCGGCCATATTGCAGGACCATCTTCTGGAATCATATCAATTCTTGTTCTCAATCAGGATACATAAAGTTAATTCAAATATCCATACAAAACAGGAAGTCCGGCAGCCATTTTGGAAATTGACAAAGTTCATAAAACATATGGAGGAGAAAGGGAAAAGGACAAACATAAGTAAATGTTCTTATATAAATACGTATATATGCATGGGTAGCTGAACATGATAAAACCCATATGTATTTCTTACATCCATGCAATAATAGATGTAAATGGATGTAGAAAGTTTAAATAAAAATACACTATATGTATAGGTAACACCCCATTAAACACAATTAAGCATCTAAAAATCTATATTCAATCCTAGAGGTGATAAGATTTCCATCTCAAAGATCCACTTTATTTCTGTCTTTTTAATATCTTTGAGATGGTCCCCTCCCCTCCAGGATTTTTTAACCTCTTGGATCCCCATAAAGTGCAAGTGCTTAGGGTCTCCATGGTGAGCATGGGCAAAATGTGCAGAGACTGAATGATTCCTGACTTTATTCCTAATGTTCCTGGTATGTTCACCTATTCTAGTTTTCAGGCATCTAGTGGTCCTTCCAACATATTGAATCCCACAATCACAGGTTGAAAGATAGAAAATATTCTTAGAGTGACATGATATAAAGGACTTGATATCATACTCCTTTTTAGTGGTATTAGAAAAAAATTTCACAGTTTTTTTGTTCCTTATGGTGGTTTCCCTACACGCTATACAATTGCCACAGTTAAAAAAACTTTTAACTCCTTCCCAAATAAAGCACCGGTGGTGGAGGTTGAGTCACGCATGCGCACAATGTTCGGCGAGATGCCGCCGGTTATGCAGTGCACCTGGGGTGAGTCTATTTCCTTAATTATTTCTCCTATATATTGTAAGTTTTGTTCACATGTATTATATTGATCCTGAAGAAAGTCCTATACAGGGACAGAAACATCGATCCCATGTTTTAACCTTGCCAATAAAAGAAGATTTTTAGTGAAGACCGTGAGTGCTGCCATTTCTTCTAATATATATATATATTTAATTACAGCGGCCCACTAAGAAGGGGGCAGGGCAGAGATGGTGTGTTTTGTCATCACCAATGACAAGCACACTACCTCTTAAAGTGAGCATGTTGGTTCAATGCTCTTCCAGGGCAGACCATGTACAGAGCTCTGCTGAAGAGCTCTAGCAAGAGAAAAAGGCCCTGTATTTGTTCTACAAGCAGATTTTATAACATGCTTGAGCTGTGTTTCCTTGCAAATTGTCTCTGGTGTCTCTATAAATGGGATACCAGGAGGCAAAGGGCCAGGAAAGATTATTGTGCATGTGTTTGGAGCCCGCTTGTGGGATTGCTTGTGTGTAGAGTGAGCTGATTGTGGTGTGTTATTGTGTGCTGTGTGTGAGAGTGCTGTGTGTGTGAGAGTGCGATGTGTGTGAGGGTGCTGTGTGTGAGGGTGCTGTGTGTGAGGGTGTTGTGTGCGAGGGTGATGTGTGCGAGGGTGATGTATGCAAGGGTGATGTGTGCGAGGGTGATGTGTGCGAGGGTGATGTGTGCGAGGGTGATGTGTGTGAGAGCGCTGTGTGTGAGAGTGCTTTGTGTGTGAGAGAGTGTTGTGTGTGAGTGTGCTCTGTGTGAGACATTGTATTCCCCCTCCCCTTGTGACTAAAGGCTGGCTCAGTCTCAGTATTGCTTTTTTCTAACAAGCTTTTTGTACGCAACATAAGCAAGTCCAACATTATTTTAAAATATAAATAACTTTGTATTATACTATCTTGTTAAAATAAAAAACAAAACATTAATTATTGACCTGTAAACGGTTGAATAAATATAAAAGTGGAAAAATAAGCCCTCTGTTTGTGTTCTAGTTTTAGATATGATTTCAACATATCAAAATTGACCTTTAAACTCCAAACATTTACTTTTAGCAATAGGTAGGGCTAGATATTTCCACCAGCACACAATTAAAGAGATACTGTAGTGCCAGGAAAACAAAGCTGTATTCCTAGCACTACCGATCCCTGTGCCTCACCTCCCCGCTCGTGCTCCCGCTCCTCGGTAAATAAAGGGTTAAAAACCTTTATTTACTTATCTTATCCCAGCGCCGATGTCCCTCGGTGCTGGGTCAAAGCACCGCCCCCTCCTCCGTTCTGCGACGAGCAGGGTCTAATGTGCATGCGTGGCAAGTGCCTCACGTGAGCATTAGACCTCCCCTATGGGGAAAATCTGACGCTGGAGGTCCTCATGCAGAGCGTGAGGACGTCCAGCATCAGATAATGGACCAAAGGTCTATTTAGATTCCGGAAGTGGCTGTCTGGTAGAGAACTGCAATGTTTTACATTGCACTGGGGAGAACCAGCTGGGGCCTATCGGTTGTCAATTGCACTTAAGTCCACCCTGATCAGTCCCTTTCATAGAATCCAGACAATTCCTCGTGTATGTGAATAACTGTGTCACTTTATGTATTTGCGTATCTGTATGTGTGTCCGTGCAGAAATCCTAGCAATCAAATGCCAAAACTGGACACAAATACACCCCTGCATCCAAATACCAACACTACCGATAAATACAAATACATCTCTCAATTCAAACACTACATGCAAACATATCCTTGCATTTTTACATTTTTAATACCAACACTAAAATACACCACTGCATTCAAACACCAACATTACATGCAAACACATAACTGCATTCAAACACCAATAGTAATTCTTAGAAGAACTTGCTGAGACATTTTGAAAATTACCCTTCACACAAGTTCTCTCTTTCCAATTATATACAAAGATGAAATATGCTGACGTTTACAATAAAGCAAGGAGTGCAGGGTAATTATATAGACCTCAGAAAAGATTTACTGGGCATTGGACAAAGTTAAAATAAATGAGGAAAAAATAGATAATTTGGAATTTGGAACAGGTACACAAAAGGAGATAATTGAAAAACAAAAAAAAAGATACAGGAAATGGAAGCAAGGTTTGCGGATATCGAGGATAGAAGCAGGCGCAATTACCTAAAAATAAATATCCCAGAGACTATTGAACAGGACAAAATAGAGCCATTCCTAACAGATTTTGTCAGAGAGATGGGAATCTCCATAGATGAGAAAGTGGATTTCTTCAAAAGATGTCACAGAACGAACCAAACCTAGAAACCTACCAGAAGAGGTCCCAAGACATGAATTGATCTGCTGCCACTCATATCTCTTTAAAGAAAAAATCCTACGCCTGGCAAGACAAAAGACAATACAAGAAGGAAAATATAAAGATATAAAAATATTTCCAGATTTGTCCTTTCAGACAAGGAAATTAAGAAAACAACAATTATTATCAGGAAAAATAATTTTAAATATAGATGGGGTTCAAGGATCACAGGGGGGACATCACAAGCAATTATCCAACTATACACTATCTGCACCCACGTCTTATATAGCTCAAACCAAAGCATGTTGTATTTCTACTATTATACTTGTATGAACCTATTATCAGTCTAGAAAACACAGCCCCACGTAACAAAGAATGAAATCACAGCCTAGACCTTGATCGCTAGCCTACTGAATACTTCATTATTAGGGAAAAAAGGGAAAGGAAAAAAAGGAAAAAGAAAAGGTGCAATGTAAACTTGAACACACTAACTAACCCACTGTAATTATTCAGCCTTAGCTCACAACACTAGCTTAACCATGTACCAAACCGGTAGCAAAGCACACCTTTTTTCATATGCTGTAGGGCTATGTGTAACAACGTTGAAATGAACCATAACTCAACCTACATAACCCACCATAGCAGCTTCAGACTTAGCCTGTTCTTATACTCATGTATTAACTAAAAATGTGCAACGTTAAAATTTACCTTCTAAAAGCAGTTACCTAGTTTGTTTACCTTAGTTATGCTTTTTCTTTTCTTTTTTTTTTTTTTTTCACCCACACAAGTAAGATAAGCCTTAATTAAGCTAGAGACCCTCTACTCTTACAAACAGTCAGTTCGTTAATCTGAATCAGTATTTAGTCTGCCTTATCTTATAACTGACATGTCAATCCAATTTTTGATAAATCTACAATATATCATAAAATGTGCAATGTTTTGATATGCCAACAAAAGTCTCTTGATGTTGACCTAAAAGCTGGCAATAGCTGTTGTGGCATTGCCTGCCTCTTTGAATTCTTTGTGCACGATAAAATAAAGAATTATAAAAAAAAAATATAGATGGGGTTTCCTAACCAGGTTTATAGATATGACAGAGGGGGAGATGGAACATTTTGATTAATTGGAGGGAATAATGAATTGGCAAACAAGAGGCATATAGTTGAAGAGAGTAGGAGGATGGGCGGAGACAGAAGGGATAAAAAGGAGAGAGGATATAATAGCTATAATGCTTAAATATAAAAAAAAAAAAATAAGTGTAAATATTTTTTTCCCGCTCTCCTCTTCCCTTTTCCTTCAGTATAAATAACAAATATTATAGAAATTCAATAGAAAAAAAGATAAGATTGGAGTAAATAAATATTGAATATTGAACACAAAGTAGAATATAAAACACAAGATATAAAAGGAAGTAAAATGCAAATTGGAGTAAAAAGGAATTTAAGGATATTAAATAAAGATCACATATTCAACAAGAAAAAAGGATACAAATTTAGCAATAAATATGAATTAGGGACACAAATGGAAGGAAAAATAAAGATATTGGAAGGTAGGAAAGAGTTGTTAAGTTAAAATAGGTAGGGTAGAAGCACTAAGCAACTAGCAAAATATAAAATAAACAAATAAAGTGGATGAGAGTGAGTATTATATAGATAATTGAGACATAGAATAAAGATACTATAAATAGCACTGGAAGGAAAGGGGAAAAGAAAAAGGAGTAAAAAGATAACATAATTAGCACGGAATAAATAATAAAATCACAGATGGAAAAGAATATAAATGTAGTAGAGGATAAAGAAGGAAAGAAATAGAAAACTTTGGTATAAAGAGAGAGAGAGGAAGACATGTATATAAAGATGCATATATGACTATAAGAATATATATAATTTCAGATATTATTTGGTGGCATCAAAAAGAGACAAGGGAGAGGAGAAAGGAAAACATGTATATACAGATGCATGTATGGCTATAAAAAATGATTTATTTACTTTATTTTTTATTTATTTAGTTATTTATTTATTTTCCCTTTCTCTCTCCTAATCTCCTTTTTCCTTCCCTCCCCCCAGGGGGCTCCCCACTCCTCTCACCCTCCTTGATGTTCTTCCCCTACTTTTACATAAAAGTAGAATAAGAAGGTGGGGAGAAGTCATGGCTCGGCTCTTTTTAAACGCTAACCAGTCTATACATGGATGGAACTATAGACCCGGGGTTAGGGTCTTTTCCTGGACATTTGATCCCTGGAATGGGAATCCAAGGACAAAAGTATTTTTGGAACCGTATGTTTTGTGTTAGTATGTATGGTTTGATTTTAAGTAATTATATGTTCTGTGTTAGCATAAATAGTTCATATGAGGCTAGCTTAGGGGGCTTAACTGAGACATGCAAGGCAAAATATCAGAGAAAACTACTGATTAAAAATGGTTAAATGTATCTATAAATGTACAGGGACTTAATTTTCCAGGAAAAAGATCTGTAGTATTTGATTATATCAAGAAGGAAAAAGTACAGATCATTTTTTTTTTTTACAGGAAATACACTGGAGAAAAGCAGATAGTTTAAGATTTATTCCTAGTAAGTGGTATGTGCGTCCTTAGAAAAAGATAGGAAAAGAAGTGTTGCTTGATAAGTGATGAAATAGAAATTAATATTAAAGGACTACTATAGGCACCCAGACCACTTTCTTAATGAAGTGGTCTGGGTGCCAGGTCCAGCTAGGGTTAACCCTTTTTTTTTATAAACATAGCAGTTTCAGAGAAAAAAAATAAACTAGGGAATATATAACAGAGACGACAGAAAATTATTTTTTAGAAAATGAAGAGAAAGGGGTCTCATTGCCAGTAGTTTGGCGTACTTACAAATGTGTTCTGAGAGGGAATTTTATTAAATTAGGAACAATTGCAAAAAAAAAACCAAAAAACATAAGGAACATCTCTTTCTGAAATGTATGTAAATTACTATAAACTCGCTAAAGAAAATAACATTTCTCCTACCAAGGAGAAAAGTAAAGAACTAATATTGATACATGATAAAATCAATGAGCTTCTCATAGTAGAAAAAAATTGAAATTTTAACTATTTAGAATTAAATTGGTATTATAAGAGTAACAGAGCAGATAGGTTACTTTCAAAAAAACTAAAAAGTAGAAAACAAATGAAAAAAATATACAGGATTAGAACAGAGAAGACGATATGCATGACTCAGGAGAAGCAGGAAAAGCAGGAGAAGCATTTAATGATTATTATAAACAACGATATAATATAAATACAAATAGCTCCCCTCCCCCCTCATTAGAATACTTTGTAAATAGAAGAATGCCAAAAGTATCTAAGGAACAGCTAGAAAGTTTTAATACCACTATAACACAAGAGGAAATAAAAATGGCTATAAATAAATTGAAAATAAATAAAGCACCAGGTCCGGATAAATATACAAAAAGATTCTACAAAATATTTAGAGATCTATTGCCTGAATGTCTCCCAGGGGTCTTCAATGAAATGATTACTAACCGTACTTTCCCTAAGGAAATGCTAAGGGCTAATATCATGCCCATTCTGAAACTGGATAAAAATCCAGAAATGTTATCAAACTACTGTCCTATATCCTTATTAAATGGAGATGTTAAGATCTACGCCACTGTCATTGCTGAGCGTCTGAAGATTAGCATCCCAGGATTGATACAAAAAGATCGGGTAGGATTTATGCCAAGTAGACTCGCTACTATTGGGTTAAGAAGGATTTTGGATATTTATGATGCAGCACAACGTATGGACGTCCCCCTTCTGACCATGTCATTGGACGCAGAGAAGGCCTTTGACAGGGTCAGATGGTGTTTTCTAAATAACACTGACGGCATACGGTATAGTAGAAACAGCTCATGATGCTATTATGACATTGTACACAGTTCCCTCAGCAAGGACAGTGGGTCCAAGAATAGAGGCAGGTTGGTTTACAATAGCCAACGGCACAAGGCAAGGGTGCCTTTTGTCCCCCCCTGCTATATGTCCTGACAATAGAACCCCTTGCAGAAGATATAAGAGAGAACCAGAAGATAAAAGGTCAGAAGATGAAAAAGGGGGAGCATAAAAAAGCCTTTATGCTGATGATGTATTGATCACTGTGGAGAGACCTAGGATCTCGCTACCTGAATTAATTAAAATAATCGATCACAATAGTAAATACTCAAATTATAAACTCAATGAAAGTAAGACCACAGTAAACAAATAGAGTTATTAGTGAAGATAGAGAATTTATAAAAACAAAATGTAATTTCTTGTGGGCAAAGGATATTACTTTCTTAGGTATCAAAATTCCAAGAAATCCAAATAGAATTGTAGAGGCAAACTTTCTCCCACTTATAAAATATACAAATAAAACTCTGAAGGAATGAGCCAATAAGGAAATAGCATGGATGGGATGCATAAACACTATACAATTTACCTGCCTAAAATGCCTGAAGATAATAGGATAATGATAACATTTTCTGATGGCCTCAAAATTGGTACTAGCAAGAAACTGGAAAAGTAGCAAGATTCCAGAATGGTATGAAATCAAGTTCCAGATGATATACCAATGTAAAATGGAACTAGGTATAAATAGCCTGATCAAAATAAGCAAATGGAATAAAATAATAGATATATTGCAAAGATGATAGATCATAAGAAAGAAAAAAAGAACGAGAGAGAAAAAAACAGGAGAGAATTAGATAGTATCCACTAAGGAAACACGGGAGAATGATCTTAGAAAGAAAAAATAAGATGCCGATGCATGTTTCAGTATTATCCCAGGATAAATGAAGGAAGAGAAGGAAATAAAAAAGATATCCTAACAAAGCCCATATACATCTATATATAGATGAAGTTTAAATGATGAATGTATTCATATGTAAAAGTTTGTCATAATGTTAATGTTTTATGTTGTAAGTATTCTCTAAAAGAGAAAATATGTAATTTAATCAAATTTGATGAATAAAAGAAAGTAAAACAATATTTAAAAAACCATTAAAATGTAATATGAACACAAGAAAACTCATCATGTGACCTGACAACAAGACCACCAATCAGATAACATTGTAATCTATAAAGGACCATCTTGCTGACATCACATCCTCTTTCTTTTCTGATCCCGAAGCAAAACTGGAAACCTGGAACTAGGAAGAAACCATACCCATATTTATCCAAGATCCAAATAATGGCAACAAGCCAACTTTTGAACAGGAAACATCTAATGGCGGCCATTCACAGACCAGATGTAGGAGATCAAGCTGAAACAAAAAAGAAATTGGTAATACCATGCAATAAAGTCCATAAGTCACAAGTTATAAATAACAATACTACAGTGTAGGCTAAAACATTTCACCAATTAAAACTACATGTCAATAATTTTCAGAAGACCAATCTGCACCTTTCATAATCTCCTCCAGATGACAATCCAGTGTACTGTCATATGAAGGCTTTTTATTCAGAGTCTGGTAAGGCTCTGAGCAATGTGAGTGTAATTTCATCCTACATCCTTTTCAAATATTTAATACAGTTCACACATGTTGTTTTCTTTATGTACTTATTTTAGGTATATTGTGCTTCACTCCTGGAATCTATTGATCACATTTTTGGAACATTAAGTATGTTATGAATGTATATATTTTCACTGGGTGTATGTTTTATATGCTGAATTGTATTTGTTGTATATATTTTTAGTGTTGGGGAAGCACTTTTATATCAGACATTTACACAGTGCACTATAATTTACTGAAACGCCAATACACTCTTTTCACTTATTTTATAGCATATTGGATTGTGTTTATCATGTGCTGTGAAAATGTGAATGAATGTTCCTAAGTTCTTCCCGAAAGAATTCCCAAATAAAAGACCTTTGGCCACAGCTCCCAGTTCATTAAAGGCAAGGCTGACTATTTTCGGCTCAATCTTTAGAAGAATAGCCTTCCGGTGCTCAGTAGTGAGGGCCGTATTGGCATTGTGCATACATTTAAAAAAAATAAAAAAAATTAAATCACTTGCTGAATCTAGCTGGTAATCATAGTCGCATCAAGGATCACTTTCGAAGTGTTAGCATTAGCCCTATGTGCAGCCCAACACTTACCTCCCCCGCTCCTTGTCGCCAAACACCGGACCTGGCTGCACCAACAGATACTGCTCCACTCACCAGGGCTGTAAAAAAAGGGGAGGCTATGTCTGGCCAAAGACTGCTGCGTCCTTGGCGCTTCTTAAAAGGGAAGGAGGCGTTTCTTAAAGAGAAAGTTCTAAGGAGTCAGATATGACATTTCTCTCTTATTTAAACCAGCTCAGACTTATACCTATGCTCAGTACCCTGTGCTTCTTGCTGTCACTTCCTTGGTTCTGTCCTAGATACTTGGGTATTTGACCTTTGGCCTTTCTCCCGCTTACGAATCTGTGCTGCCTGACCCGACCTATTGACTGCCTAAATTCGCTTCTACCTCTTCCTTAGCACACTTCGTACATTCTTAGTTTATTAGGGCATCTTGGGCTCTATCTACAAAATCGTGCCAGTGAGCCTCTTCCGCCAACTAAAAGATTTTAGCGAGTTGCCCCAGTGCATCAAGCAACTACTCTTGATAGTTGCATAGGGAATATTCCAGTCCCTTCTTTGGCTTTCAACCCACCTTACCAAAGTCCACTTCTGGAGTAAGACATGCTATCAGGAACCGTCGCTGTCCATCTGAGGAGGAATGGAAGAGTAAAAGACTCTGGGGCAGCCTATATTGGAGATATAGCCAGAGGAGGATGTGAGGCCATAGGGGTATGCATTAAGGCTTGGTTAATGGTGTGGGAAAGAGGTGATAATGAATAACATCATTCTCATAGCTGACACCACAGCCTGGGTAACAGATTTGGACACGGAGGAATCCACAATGGCTTGTAATTTCGCAAAAGCAGAAAGACCAGCTTTCTCACAAAAGAGAGATAAAGGGAGCCCCCTTTTAAGGTGACCGGTGACCTGAGGTGTGCTCATTGGTAGATTGCATGATGGTGTCAGGGAAGGCAACATTCCACAGTCAGATAAATGACAAGCCCTGGTAGGAAACACTGATGGCAAGAGAAACAAACTAAGGGACTGATAGAATTTAGTAACCACAACCTAGACAAAAGTTAGGGAGGAGTGCCCCTGGAAACGGAGAACACTCAGAGAGAGCCCAGGGGTCACTGTTATCCACCACTGCTGGCGAAATAATGGTGAATCCAAGACAACTAGTGTATTTTTAGGCTGAAAAGCACACAAATACTGGCTCTGATATGGGCACGTGAAAAGCAAAGAAAGAGGATGTGAAATCAGCAAGATGGTCCTTTATAGATTGTAGTGTTATCTGGTGGCCTTGTTGTCAGGTCACATGATGGGTTTCACTTAATATTTTATTGTTTTTATATAATGTTTACTATGCTGCTGATGGAAAATAATATTTGCTGCCTAATACAAACCTCCATGTCATTAATAAAATCTGTACTATAGAGGAATACGGAGTCTGACACAACCATCCCCAAAAAAGGATGAGCAGTGAATTTTAGAAAAATTATCCTTATGTCCCCACAGGGAAAGGGGGGAGAAAGAGACAGAGGGGAAGAGATAGACACAGAAGGAGAGACACACAGGGTGTAGTGTGTTTGTCTGTGGTTCAGTGTGTGTGTGTGTGTGTGTGTGTGTGTGTATGTGAGGGTGCAGATATAGGCAAATATGTATTTATAAGTAGCCATGTTCATTTTAAATACATCTTTTTTTAGTTATATTCCCCACCCCCTTCTTACCTTTGCCCAGGGAGGGGGGATATTGCAGCCCTGGTGGTCCGGTGGAGAAGCCCTAGTGGTCCGGTGATGAGTTTACTCTCGCGAGATCCGGAGCATTTCCACAGTAACCGCGGCAATGCTCCAACTTCGCGAGAGGAAGGACCTGCTGGAGCTGCTAGATAAAGCAAAAACCAGTGTATGGGTGAAGCGCTATATACCAAAGTGGAGAAATAATGCCCCGTGATGAACACCAGAATACTGAAAAAATACCTTCTGTTTATATAGTTCACAATAATCCTTTATAGGAATTTCCTAAAAGCATAAACAGAAAAATACAACCATAGTGCAAATCTGTAATAATGAAAGGTGTGGTAGAAGTATACAAAGGTCCCACTCACACTTTTAGGAGCTAAAAGGGTATAGCTCAATTGAAGCACTTTCAGAGTCCGTAGAGGCGACTCTTATCCCTTCTTTTAACTCTTCCTTTCTTGTATTCTGGAATGTATAAAGGGAAATACCTCTGGTGCAATAACGTAGGCTGGATGTGTATATAATAGAAAGGGAAATAGGGTACTTACAAACCCAGAGCCATCCACATCGGCTCTGATCCAATAGCTTATGTGGATTAAGGACCACACTCCTTCTTTATGAATAGCAGGAAAATGCCAATAGTGTATCTCAAAAATATAAACTTTATTGACTATATATAGAATATAAGTGCAATATAAATATAAAAAATATATATATACAAAAAACACTATAATGGCATAAAAAGTCCAGTAAATCAAAAGTCTTTAGCTCACAAAATTCCCAGGACGCGTTTCGCCGTGAAGGCTTCCTCAGCTGGATGTGAAAAAGTCTGTTACCTTCTTGTACTGGTTCCTGCTATATGTACCCCTCCTGGGGTGAAGATGCTTGCTTTTCGGCTTGAATTTTCGCGGGCTATCACCATGGAAATGGTGACGCCCAGCGTGTCAAGCCTCTTTGCTTCTCCATTTCCGGGTTTCGCTGTCGGAACGTCACTTCTGTTTTTTTCGATCGCAAGCCGTCGCGTCATATCCGTGCGTTCCAGCTTGCGTTCCAGATGCGTTCCGGCTTGCGGTTCAACTTTCCTGTGTTATATTACGCCGGCATCATCGCAGGCAGAAAGGAGGAGAACACAACATTTATACATATTCATTAAATTCTACAAGTCTTCACCAAAATTCTTTTGTGTGTAATTTCAGTAAAGAAATCATATGTATACATATATATAACTTTCATATAATACAAATATATAGCCTTATTTGCTCTTTGCTATTAAGGCAATCAAAAAATAGTGACTTTGTACATAATTATAAAAACCCATTATATATATATATTCCACTGTAGATCGATATAAATATTTAACCTTATCCTTGTCACATATAAAAATAAAAATAAAAACACTTATACAAGAAATAACCCCTAAGAATAAATAAAACCATACATATGCAATAAAAAATATATATATACACAGAAGATAAAAATCCACTTAGGGAGAATAAAAATTCACATGAAAAATAAAACTATAAAAGAGACTGAAGACCTAAAACAACCTATTTTAAAAAATGACACATTTCGAAATCTGCATTTAATCCATTAGGAATCAGAGTGTCTAATTTAAAAATCCACTCCATTTCACATTTACTCATTTTTACATCAAAATTACCTCCTCTCCAATCTTTTCCCACTTTTTTTATCCCTAAAAAGATGGTATCTTTAGTTTCAAAATTATGATAATTTTTATAATGTAAAGATACACTATGTTTTACAAAACCCTTTGTTATATTCCGTCCATGCTCTTCTATTCTCGTATGAAGTTGTCTTGTGGTTTTCCCTATATACTTTAGACCACATGGGCATATAATTAAATAAATCAGATTCTTAGAGTAGCACGTAATAAAATCTTTAATTTGATATTCTATTCCCTCTTTATTTGCATATGTTGTTATATGTCTTTTCTTATTCGTAGTTCTCCTACATGCCAAAAGAAGGAGTGTGGTCCTTAATCCGCATAAGCTATTGGATCAGAGCCGATGTGGATGGCTCTGGGTTTGTAAGTACCCTATTTCCCTTTCTATTATATACACATCCAGCCTACGTTATTGCACCAGAGGTATTTCCCTTTATACATTCCAGAATACAAGAAAGGAAGAGTTAAAAGAAGGGATAAGAGTCGCCTCTACGGACTCTGAAAGTGCTTCAATTGAGCTATACCCTTTTAGCTCCTAAAAGTGTGAGTGGGACCTTTGTATACTTCTACCACACCTTTCATTATTACAGATTTGCACTATGGTTGTATTTTTCTGTTTATGCTTTTAGGAAATTCCTATAAAGGATTATTGTGAACTATATAAACAGAAGGTATTTTTTCAGTATTCTGGTGTTCATCACGGGGCATTATTTCTCCACTTTGGTATATAGCGCTTCACCCATACACTGGTTTTTACTGTATTTTTGAAAGATAAGATTGGAGTGTCACAGCAGCCGAAAATTAGTGGAACTCTTGGTATAACTGTATCATATTTTATTTACATATCAGCGCTGGTACTTTACCTGTTTTCCCCTGCTAGATAAAGCTCCCGGATCCTCTATCTCCTCCCTCGTACCTCCCAGCTGCCCTGTAAAGTGCCTGAGGGATGGTGAGGGAGATCTTTGATCTCCCCACCAGATCATGAGTGCACACAGCAGGGTCCGTGCTCGGATAGCGCTGGCCCTGCAGGGGCTGACAGAGGACATCTCCCCTGCTGGCCTTGACCCATGGCCATCGCTCCCCACCGGGCACCTTGTGAAGTTTATGAAGTTTGTTTGCCAAACATTGTTCAGCCTATTTTATACTGAAGAAAGAATTGCCAAGATAATGCCATATACATATTTTGGACCTTGTAGAAAAACATAAGAATATGATTGTATGGTTACTATGGTTACAAATAACTTCCGATTAACTCCTTAACCCCTTAATGACACATGACATGTCATGATTCCCTTTTATTCCAGAGGTTTGGTCCTTAAGGGGTTAAGGACATAGATTAAATTTGCTTGTTTTGTAACGACACAAGCAATTTTCTAATTTTAGCTATGTGTGTGTTCAACTGCAATTTTCATCTTTTTTATTTATTGCACCAACATATATTACATATTGTTTTTGAAAGACAAAAAGGGTTTTAATTTAATGAGGTATACATCAATACAAATTGTCATTTGTAGTAAAAACATAAAATAAAATTCACATTTTCTGCAATAATCTGTGCATAATAAGTGGACATTAAAGAAACATTCCAGACACCATCAAGCACTTTAGCTTGCTGAAAAGCTTTATGTGTGAAGAGTGTGTCCACTTTTTTTATTTTGCAAAATGTACAGATTTCAGTTGGCACTTCTATAAATTTATGGGACACTATAGGCACCCAGACTACTTCAGCTCATTGAAGTTGTCTTGGTGCAGTGCCCCAGGTACCTTAACCTTGTAACAGTAATTATTGCAGTTTTTACTAAACTGCAATAATTACCTTTGATGTTAACTGCGCCAGAAAGCCACTAGACTTTTGGTTGCCTAACTGAGACTGGACGTTTTCACACTATGCATGAGGACATCCAGCATCCCCCAAAACCCCATAGGCATATACAGTGGGACCTCGGTTTACAAACACCTCGGTTAACATAATTTTCGGTTTACAAATGAAAATCCATTGAAAATAATGCATCAGTTTAAAAAATTTTTTCACAATACAAAGCAAGTTTCCCCAGGATGCATTGCACCTGGGAAGTTTATAGCACCGCCCCCTACATGTTGGAGCCTGTGGGTAGCACGTGGCGTCGAGTGTGGAGGTGTTGGAGCGGCTTTTGCATCGAGTTTTGGAGCCATTCTGGAAATAGGGTGCAGTTGTTTTGGGACTTTTTGGTGCATTTCTCAAGCTGTGGAAAGGTAGGGAGCTGAGCTTTGTCGCTTGCATGCCTTTTATTGTGTGTTCTGCATTGTCGGTTGGTTTCCATGCCAGCTCATTTTGACTTTTTTCTGACCTCCAGAAGGGATTAATTGGTTTTCAATGCATTCCTATGGGAATAAAAAACATCCCGGAGAACGCATTAAATTTGTAAACCGAGGTCCCACTGTACATACTTTCCTATTGCATGTGCATTAGGTCACCCCCACTGGCTGGGAATGAGTGGAGGCGGTGCCAAGGGACATCGGCGCTGGAATCAGGTAAGTGACAGAGGGGACCCTCTGTTTGCTGTCCTGCTGAAAGTTCTCAGTTGGGAGTTAAAACATCGACATTTTATTGGATCATGTAAATAAAAGCAAAAGTTTCTATTTTGTAATATTAAGTCCATGGAGTACAATTTTTCCTTGTTTTTTGCACAATTTTTACCAAACCCGCTCCGGGCTTTATTGGTTATAACCAGGAGTGCAAGTTTTTGGAATATATACACACACACCAGGAATTGAGATTCATTGAGATTCCTCTTGTTTTTAAGTATGCCGTTTTTCAGTAGTCCTTAGGTAAAACGTTGTTTATATATGCATATGTGTAAAATATTTGTACAACAATGCTTGGTGCAGCACTGTGGGACCAGAAGATACTATTAATTAATATTCCCACCTGGGATCTGTGCCTATTCCATACCCCAATTGGTTTAAATTAAACTGTTTACAGAGAACCTCCACCAGAAGTTTTCTAGAATCAGAACGGGGGAAGAGATCACAACAACCCCGCTGCCTTCCCTCTAAGGGATTTTGTTTTCGCTGCCAAACAGCTAGCAACAAAATGCTTATTAGCTGCTAATTAATAGCCTGGGATCCAAAGGTGGGAGGATGTGGGGGAAAAATATAAAACAAAATAAAGCTTGGCTCTAGAAGAGCTTTTGCCAGACAATTGTGTCCTTTCAAAAAAAAAAAGGTTTTTGTTTAAATAAGGGTGTGCTTGGAATCCCATGGTGCGGCCACGAACCCGTTCACTCCCAGGATTGATGGAAAATATGTATTCTAATTAACTTAAAATGGAATGTCATGATTTACTAGCACAGGTTAACATCTCTCATTTACAAAACCATGAAGATGAACAATTTCCCCTGACAGATTATATACATTGCTTGTCATTATTATAATTTCCACCTCTTGTCAACAAGCTGCAATTATGGTTTTCATACAGCAGGTGGCAGTAGTGCAGCTTCAGTGATACTATGAGTCTCAATTGCTGAACTGAAAAAGCTAAGGGAATCAAAAGTCAAAATTATAAACACATTTGAATTTGGGACTTCTTATAATTTACTGGATGTTTTATTTCACTTTGCGCCCAAGGTAGAAATGTTTTGACATAATTTGAAACGTAATTCACCATATCATGTACATTCTGGAGACATAACTGCTATTCGATTTATTCATTAAGAAGTGAATTGTGATAAACTGGTAACAAACAAAACAATATAGGTGCAGATAGGGTGACAAAATCATGTTTGTTTGTTTTTTACACTAACAATTAATAAAGTTTCACTGGCAAATCGTGGAGTTCAGGTAATATGGTCAATATTGCACATTGTTAAGTCATCGAAGTCTGTCAACCTCAGTGTATGCAGAGAGGTGGGAAAAGAAGAGACTATTAGAAAGAAAACACTAGAGACCTACAAGCTTTGGCTAATTTTGATCTTTCAGCTGCTGAGTAGATATATAGCTCCCTAATTGGTATGCATGCAGGATGGCCCAGGATTAGTGCAGTGACGTCCCCCACTAAAAGTAGTAGAGTATTTATAGTTAAACAGTTTGTTAATGGCCCATCTGCATTACAGATACACCGCCTCACTGCTAGAGTTGGACACTTGGGATGCTCCAATCTGCCTGGGTCATTGGTTTACAGTACCACTATCTCTAGGCTCTTTAACACCTCCCCTGCCGGGCTAACAGTGGTAGTAGTGGTGAGGCTACCTGTTTGGGAATGTACCAATACAGTATTACAAGTAGTAGTAGCTCTGCTGCTTGTCCTACTTCTTTCTGCTCCTTTCCTCAGTAACACTGCCTTATGATGGTTCATCCTGGAACCATGAAGGTGACACTTTCCCCCTGCTTTCTTCCTTCAATCTCACTAAGCAAAAAATGCTGCTCCCCAAATTCCCAGCAGATGCCTTGTTGGCCTCATGTCCTCGGGTCTCAAGAGCTTTCTGGCTGGCCACTCTACGGCCCCCTGAGGCAGGCAGCTGAGCATATCACATGCGGGCGGCAAGGGAGCGCTGATCTCTGATCTTCTTGCTCTGCTCCCTCGCACACCCTGCAGTGATGCTGGGAGTCAGAATATGACATCACTCCAGCCCTGGAAACACTAATCGGTGCACGAGGGAGCAGAGCAGGGAGATTAGAGCTCTCTTGCCGTTCTTTATAAAAAATATGCATTTATTCTACTTCAACAGCAAACAATAATATACTTAACAGATGGTATTTCTTGACGATGTTACAGAGGGTGAGAGATCTTAAGTAGTCATCTTTGTATCAGCAAGTCAGGAACACACCAGGAGAGGAGAGCAGATCGTAGGAGGAAGAGAGCATAGTCTATTGTCCTCTGCCCTTTATAGGCAAAATTACGTCATCATGTTTAATTTAGACTCTGGCCACGTAAGGAAACTCCCCATATAAGGACCCTACACCCAATCTCCCTATACAGCACATTCCAGAGTCCTCATGGTACAGAATAGCAAACATCATCTCTTCTTTTTAACCCATTAAACAGCCACACCTTAATATGTATTTAAATAGGAACATATAGAATATGCAATATTGAGGGGCATGGCTAGCCGTGGAGCTTAATGGACGCATTCTAACTTGGCTCCTCCAGACCCGGGCACAATCCACAGCAATTTGAGGTATTTACTCAACATGGGCAACCCCAAAAGACAACACCAGTCTCAGGGGCAACCAGGGAAAACATCTACCATTAAATCGAGCTCCCTGACCAGATATTTTAAAGAGAATCCAGACCGCGATGCGGAGGCCGCGGTCGCGACCTTCAAAATGGTGGAGACAGAATCTCTCTCTGACGTACAGCCACATAGCCCGCAGGTATCAGAATGCTCACTAATATCATTAGAAACAACGACCAACACTGAACCAGACCTAAGAGAATTATTACGAAATCTACCTTCAAAGTCTGACCTTCAGCACATGATGAATAAGCTGGAGGCCTCCTTTCACTCCAAAATGGAAACAATGGGTTCAGAGGTCCAACAGCTAAACCTCCGGGTCAATGACCTAGAAGAGGAGAGAGATGCCATGCAGGCCCAAATCACTAATATATCTTCAACAATAGACTCTCACACACAATTCATGTCAACAATCCAGCGGCACTTAGATGACCTGGATAACCATGGTCGTAGAAACAATCTGCGCATAAGAGGGCTTCCGGAGACACAGGACGAACATTTAACAGCTATGCTCACTGAGTTATTCAATCTGATCCTGGGTGAACCCAGCGATAATCAGATACTACTAGATAGAGCCCATCGTTCCCTCCGCCCTAGAGGACTGTCCCAAGACACCCCAAGGGATGCGATCTGCCGAATACACTATTTCACCATCAAGGTTTCAATACTGAGAGCTTTGAGGGACACCACACAGCCCTTGCTTTTCCATGGCAACCCCATACAAATCTACCCAGATCTATCCTGGTACACGCTTCAAGCAAGAAGGGCCCTCAAACCCATAACAGAGCTCCTCAGACACAGGAGCATGAAATACAGATGGGGGTTCCCTTTTGCCTTAATTGTAACTAACAAAGGAAACACCATTTCTATTACCTCTCCCCTTGACGTGCCTCCTTTCCTCAGAGCACTGGATCTCCCGAACACCCCAATCATGGACTGGAACTCACCTTTGCCTAACCAAGAAAGCTTCCAAACCTCCCAACGCCAAAAATGGCTTACACCTGCTAAAAAACGGAGAAACGAACACAGGTTCCGATCCCCTCACATGAGGCGAGAAGGACCGCTAGAAGACCGCAACCGCCAAAGACTCATACCCATGGAATGAGAACCTCACCTACAATCAACCCTCCCCACTTGACTGGATTCGAACAATGGACACTATAATTCTTCAAGCACTTCCCTACACGCTGACCTACCCAATTTACCACCTGAGTATAGAGCTCAACACGGACTACTCAAGAGGACACCATCTCGCTGAGTCTGCTCACTAACTCATCAGACACTAACACTGTTAACAGATATTTCGGGAGCTGACTTATATTCTACTCTAACCTGGTTTAGGTCAAACCTAAGTCACTTTTCTCTCCCTGAAAGGCCGAACAACTCTTCAGCAGGTCGTATATTAATGTTATTACTATTGTTATAATTTATACTCGATTATAGACACGTCTATGCAGTATATGCCCTGCGGTTGTAATGACCCACCCCCATGTGTGAAAACTAATTATACATTAACTCCTCTAGCAACATGGGCTCCCTACTTACACATAGGCCATAGGCCTTTTCTGAAACGCTGGATAGATGGAAATCATAAAAAAAAAAAAAAAGTTCATGTATGTGTATGTAGATATGTGTATGTGTAGGTATATGTATATATATATATATGTATATAAACGTGAAGAAGATGTATACTACAATTAGTTGTCCACTCTGAAGTACTCCCTTCTCCCCTCCCCCCTCCCATCTCTACACAGGAGTGCTCGAAACTTTCCCAACCCTCCTTAAGGCGAAACATACAATTGGGATCGATAAGCCCCGGGTCCCAGGCTTATGACATAGCACACAACCACGAGAGATTTACAGTTCCTTCTCTAGCATCGAGATCGAACTTGACTCCCCTGTGTGGGAGCTCTTACTCCTTCTCTCTCCCACACTACACCCTTAACCAATAACCGTATTCTCCCCTCTCCCCTCCCCTCTTCGTTCACCCCCTGACCTACCCTCCATTCGTATTTCCCTACTGTCCACTGCCCGTGAGACAGAAAACCACTTAACGATAAGGTACAACCGAATACAAAACTCTCCTTATAACACCCGCAAGCTGCTCAAGTATCCAAATTAGTGTGTTACAGATTTTTCTGAACTGTATTGTATGAACCTACCTGTCTTTCTGTTTTACTAACTCTCTTTATTGTTGTTAATGTTATATATTCCTATTGATCTCAGAGTGTATCCCACAGTTCTGGGAACCATCAACCTACAGAGGAACTAAGCAGTAAGCTCCAGTGCGACTCTGAACCAAACAGTGACCTGACAAACAATAACCGCGTAATAACCAACAGGTGACATATCTAACCCACACAAACTTGGACCTGGACATCTCCAAAAGTAAGGTAACAAATCATCCCCCCCAAACTCCCGATCACAGCATACCTCCGCTTCCTCACCACAACATATATAACCACGCCTGATTACCTGAGTGAGGATCACATCACTAGTTAACTCCACCTCTACCACCAAACCTCAAACAACAACCACATCAATAACCAAAACCCATACCTAAATCCCCAGACCTCACCATGTCCCTCATAACGATACACACACAAAATGCAAGAGGTTTAAACACCCCCGAAAAAAGGTCAATGGCCCTATTCTGGAGACACCAAGCGCAGATTGTTTTCATTCAGGAAACCCATTTCCGTAAAGGCTCACCCCCTAAACTCCAAAACAGAGATTACCCAAAAGGGTACTTTAGTAACTATATGGAAGCGAAAGCAAGAGGCGTAGCTATACTAATAGGTCGCCAGACACAATTTACATTCCAAGACCAACAGATAGACGACTCAGGAAGATTTATATTTGTTAAAGGGAAAATAAGTAACACCCAAGTCACCTTAGTCAATGTCTATCTGCCAAACAAGAAACAAAACAAGACCCTCAAAAAAATCTTACATAAACTTTCCATCTTCCAAGAGGGGATACTGATTATAGGAGGAGACCTCAATATCTCCTTAGATGGCCAACTTGACACCACGACCTCCTCGCGGAACTACCAATCACAAACACGTACACAAATAAAAAAAAACTTTATATGGAGAGCCATACACCCCTCGGACAAAGATTACTCATTCTTTTCACCCCCTACAGGAACATATTCTCGCATTGACACCATCTTTCTACAACACAGATATCTCTCTCTCTAATTAAATCAGCAAAGTACGGTCGTATCACTTGGTCGGATAACGCCCCGCTGAAGCTCACCCTGTCCATTCCCACTCTACCCAATCCAACAACACAATGGAAACTTAATGACTTAATATTAAACAATGCAGAGGCCATTGACCAAATACAGGAGACGGCTACTAATTACTTTAGGGAAAACACACACCCAGACATATCACAAATTATGACATGGGAAGCCCACAAAGTGGTCCACAGAGGGGAATTAATTAGAATAGCCTCAACTTTGAAACGCAAGAGAGAACAAAACGTCTCTCGGCTCACCCAAGAAATTAAATCTCTAGAAAGCATCCACCACAACTCTACCTCTCTAGAGGAATACAAACTACTACTAGCTAAACGAACGGAACTGACAACCCTCCTGCACCTACACGCTAAACATAAACTGTCCTTAACAAAAAACACCTACTACACTCAAGGAGGTAAGGCAGGAAAACTTCTAGCACAATCCCTACAAAAAGAAAGACAATCCTCCTTTATTCCCGAAATTAAACGAGATGATGGAAAATTAACATGTCACATGCCAGATATAATCAAAGCCTTCCACAAATTCTATACACACCTATACAATTTGACAAATTCACAACCATCCACGGAAGGCATTCTGTACTTCTTAAAACCCAGGATCAAACACACTCTCCCACCCAATGAGACAGCGTTTTATTGATGATCCTTTTTTTTTTTTTTTTATTCTTTTTATTATCAAATTTTTCACCATATTGTACAAAAAAAGTATTTAACACACATTCAAATTCATACACATAACCACAAAGACAGAGAGAGAAAAAAAAAAGAAAAAAAAAAACACAAAAACTATCCATCACCCCGATGAGAGTTCTACTGACTTCCAACTTCTCTATCTCTTTTCACATGATATTGAAGTTACAATTGTAGTAATTTTTTTTCCCAGTTTTCCCATAGGCTCAAATTATCATCCAGAAACCTGCAATGATCCTTCTCCATTTTAAGTTGGTAAACCAGCTGAATTGTTATTAACTTGATGTTAAAAGGGGTATCTCCCTTCCAATTCCTTGCTATTATTATTTTGCAGGCCATTAAACAGTGAATAATTAAAAATTTATTTATTTTATTTAATCTTGGCCATTTGTAATGTAACAACATTATTTCAGGTTTTAGAGACATTTTAACACTACATAGTTTATGGATGACAAGCTGAGCCCACTGCCATACAACAATCACTTGTTTACAAGACCACCACATATGAACATAGTTTCCTTTTTCCTCTCTACATTTCCAACACTTTGCGTCTCTAGATACATCAAATTTCGCTATTTTCGTTGGCGTCATGTACCATTGATTAGCCAACTTAAAGTGTGTTTCTATCAACACAAAGGAATGGACATGTTTATTAATTTTTTGTAGGGTAGATAACCATTCAGATAGTTCTATATTTATTTTTAGTTCAATATTCCATTTTTTAATAGCACTAGGCGGAACAGAATCATCCAATAGGTCTAACATTCTAACATATCTAGAGAATAACTGCTTTGTGTTATTCTGGTATAATATTGATTTTAATATATCATACATCTTGCCCTCTTTTACTAACTCAACTTTCTCCAAATAATGTTTTACTCTAAAATAAGTATATACATCTTTAACAGAAATCTTAAACTCCTCTACCAACATTTTATAAGGTTTGATTTTATCCTCTTTGATCAGATCTTTTATAATATTTATTCCTTTTTCTTTCCATAATTTTAAGGAGATACTCTCCATATTTAATTCTATTATTTCTAATTTTTGAAAATCGAATATTTTATTTTCCAAATCAATTTTTTTCCTTATTTTTTGCCATATTGGAGTGATCTGTCCTAAAATGTACAATCTGGATAGGTTGTATTTTTTTGTACTCCAGAGTAACTCTAAAGTATCTCTTAGTTGGCTAGATTCTGATTCTGACTGCCACCATACTTCCTCTTTATTTTGTTTTATTTGACTAACCATTACATGCGTAATGATTCCTGCTTCATAATATTTTCTTATGTTTGGATATCCTAGGCCTCCCTTCTTCATTCCTCTTGCTAGTACTCCATTTTTAATTCTAGGTTTTTTCCCTCGCCATACGAAATTAGAAAAGGCCTTATTGATCATTGTCAGCCATGCATTCGGGATTTCTAATGGAAGCATTCTAAACATATAAATCCATTTTGGCAAAACATATGATTTTAGAATATTTATTCTTCCTCCCCAAGATACTTCTAATTTTCTCCATTCTTTCAGATTCTTATTAGTTTCTTTTAGAAGATCCATAAAATTTATTCGCATGGTACTTTCTACCTTTCTGCAAATTTTAATTCCTAAATATAAAAACATTTTAGCTTTAGTAAAGCCATATGTTTCTTGATAGGAATTTATTTCTTGCTTTGGCATATTGATATATGTAGCACTTGATTTTGTTTTATTTAATTTATAATTTGATACTACACTATATGTATCAATTTCTGACATTTCATTTAATAATGATGTTGAATTGCTCAAAAATAGAATAGTATCATCAGCATAGAGAGATATTTTCAGTTCTTTCTGTTTTGTTATAAATCCCTTAATATTTTCATTATTTCTAATTCTATTAGCTAAAACCTCTAATGTTAGTATAAACAATAAAGGGGACAAAGGGCAGCCTTGTCTGGTCCCATTATTCAATTTGAACCAATCTGAGCAAATACCCGGACCGATTGTTCTCGCCTTTGGATCTTTATATAGAGCTAAGATTGCATTAAGCAACCATCCCTGTATACCTAGTTCTTCTAGGGTAAACTTCATAAAGTCCCAGCTGACCTTGTCAAAGGCTTTTTCAGCATCTAAAGACAGGATCAGCATGGGACTTTCTTTCTTTTGTGATATATCTAGTACATCAATCAAGCGTCTAATATTATTGCTTGACATTCTGTCTGGAACAAAACCTGTTTGATCAGGATGGATTAGCTGTTTTATAACTTCTTTTAATCTGCTAGCTATAATAGAAAAAAAATCTTAATATCTACATTTATTGATGATATTGGGCGATAGCTCTGTACTTTAGTTGGGTCTTTCCCTGATTTCAATATAGGTAAAATATTTGCTTTAAGCATTTCATCTGGGAATCTGCCCTTTTTAACTGCAGAATTAAAGGTATTTTTTAATTGGCCTATCAGATGAAGTTTCATTGTCTTATAGAATTTATTTCCAAATCCATCCGGACCTGGCGTTTTATAGGTTTCTAATCTATCTATTATTATATTGATCTCTTCTTCCGTAATCTCTTTATTTAGATTGTTTACCTGTGTTTCTGTTATTTTATTCAATTTTGCTGATCTAATATATTTTTTTATTATTTCTGAAGGGGTAGTTGCTGAAAGACTATATAGATTGGCATAGTACTCATTAAACGCTTTCCCTATCTGTTCTGGAAGAAGGGAGATGTTGTCGTTAGTAATTATTTTATCGACCTTATTGGTCGTATTTATTTTTTTCAGCATATTAGACATTATTTTATCAGCTCTGTTAGATTTGTGATAATATTTAACTTTAAGTTTATGCATATTTATTTTGATTTTTTCATAAGTTTTTTCCTGGATCTCAGATTTAATTTTCTCTGTTTTTAACTGAATATCCTTAGTTGGATTATCGTTGTTTTTTTTATTTAGTTTATATAATTCAATGTAAAGATCTTGTATATTTGCACCTTTTTTTTTTTCTTTAATTTGTTAAGCATTATACAATGTCCCCTTATTACTGCTTTATATGAGCACCATAGAGTATCATTCTCCACTAGTCCATTATTATTTTCTTCAAAATAACAAATGGTCATTTTATCTATATAGTCTTTATATTCCTTATTTGATAATAATGAATCATCTAACCTCCAGGTTATAGTCTTATTATTCTTTAATCTATTACTGTTTAGTTCCAGACACACACTATTATGATCTGACCATATTACTGGTTTGATTTCTATTTTATATGTTCTATCTATTAATTTTAAATCTTCAAATATAAGATCTATACGCGAGTATGAATTATGGGGCCAGGAATAAAAAGTAAATTCTTTCACTGCAGGATTGTGGAGTCTCCATATGTCAAATAGGCCTTCTCTTTTCATCAAGTTATTAAAAGTCCTTGCGTTTTTTAAAACTTGTTTGTCCCAAATCGAATGTTTTTCAGAGAACTTATCTAATAGGGGATCCTGTATACTATTAAAGTCCCCTGCATATATCTTTATTCCTATACCTACTTTCTCAACCTTATGTATTACTTTTGCGAAAAATATTGCAACTCCTCCCTTTTTCCCCTCCTCTCTAGAGGAACAGATTTTTAAAGGATAAGAACTGCTGGTCCATCTCTTTTCATCCTGTTTACGCCAATGTGTCTCTTGGACCATAGCAATTTGAACATGTTCCTTTTTTAAATATTCTTGAAAAGCTTGTCTTTTTTGAGGAATATTTAGACCATGAATATTTAACGTTATTATTTTAACCATTGTCATATACTGTTTTCTTGTTTGGATAGTCTAGTGAACTCTCTAAGACAAAAAAATAAAAAAAATAAACAATCACATTACAATACATACACGAAACATCTTCAAGTATACTAAGTACTTGAAGTCTATTTCCTATCATTCCATAGACTCTAAAAAGAGTCAAAAAACACTTTCCTTGGTGGGTTTTAATGCCCACTTTTAACCTTTTACAGGTTACGGCGAGGAAGGCTATATCTCGTTTTGGAGGAACCAAATATAGATTTTTCATTATCGTTCCCTACTTCCTCTTTCTTCTACTCTATGAAGATTATACTTCTACCCCTCTCTTCTCTTCTTCCTCTAAAGTGAAGAGAAAAAAGGAGGTGAAGACGAAGAAGAGAGAGAAAAAAAAAAAAAAACTAATTTTTTTTATCTATATCACATTCTTTGATCCCTTTAACTTGTTTATATTACTACTATTATCCATTTATATATACCATGGTAGCGAAGCGAAGGAGAAAAAGAGAAGAAAAAAAATTCTTTGCTTATTAAGTGCCCTTCCTTTCCCTTTAATCTTTTTTTCCATTCTTAAATACGTGTTTATGTGTTTTGTTCTCTCAGCGATTATTAATTTTAAGTTATTTATCAACACTCCTACATTCTATTTCTTTCTGTTTCCCTTCTTCCCCCTTTCTTTTTTTTTCTTCTTTTCTTCTATTTCGTTATTCTATATTCTATTCAGTGTTTGTGTTTAATATTTATATTAAAAAATTTCCCTTTTCGTTCCCTTTTCCCTTTTCTCCCTCGTACCTCTAAATTTCTTCCCTTTTTCATCTTGTGCCCACTTTAAATATTTTGATTTGTGTTCACCTTTTATATTTATGATGTGACTCCTTACATTTACTATTTTCCCCCATTATTATCATGAAAAAAAAAAGAAAAATGTAATTTTTTTTTACAAGATTATAATTTTTTCAGTGCCATTTCTTATATCTATCTAATGTACCATTGTGCAGTTGTTATTCTAAATTTACCACTTTCTCCTCAAAAATTTAGTGTGACATACATACTTTCAACTGATTTCCTCAAATATTTCTTATAATTGAATTACATTACTAACATATACGTGTTTTCTATTAACTTATAAATTCCTTCTCTATATTACTTTCTCCTTCATTAATTACAATTTCTTCACTATATATTCAACATGGTGTTTCAATGTCCTTTCTATAGTTCTAAATTTCTTTGGATCAATTTATTTCTCCTTATTCTTTAAATCTTCAAACGACTTTCCATCCCCTGTCACTTCTTCTCTTCTCCTCCTTCTTTCTCTTCCTTAGCCGCTTATATAAAGTCATTTCTCTTTCTTCCTTAGCCATTCTTCAATCTGAGATGGGGTCGTGAATGTCTCACGTATTCCTTCTGTAATTATCTTTATTTTACTGGGGTAGATCCATTAATATTTTATATTTAGTCTTCTTAGTGAACTAGTAACCGTCATAAATTTCTTTCTTTGTTGTCTGGTGTAGAAAGATAAATCTTGAAATATCTTAATATCGCCAAGCTTTTCTGTATTGAACTGTTTTGTTCGAGCTGCATATAATATAGCTTCCTTAAATTGATAGGACTGAAAATTAATTATTATATCTCTTGGTAGTTGTTGAGAAACCGAACTAGGTTTGCTTAAACGGTGGTATCGCTCCATTTTGGTATTTAGAGTTGACAATTCTATATTGAGTGTTGCCCATAAAGTATCAAAATACTCAGGTATTTTATCTTGTGTAATTGCCTCTGGAACATTTCTTATTCTTAGATTGTTTCTTCTTGAACGATCTTCTAAATCTCCTAGTTTTCCTTCTATTTGTCTCATTTGATTATACAGCTGCTCATTTTGTTCTTTATATGCTCTGCTTTCAAATTCCAAAGCTGTGATTTTTTCTTCACTTTGCTTTAGTTTTTCCAATATTTCCAGAAACTGTTTTTTTGTTTCTGCTGTGTTTTTATTAAATTCAGCAGTTATTGCCACCAATTGTTCTTCTAAACATTGTTTTAGAAAATCTGTTGTAATATAATTTTCTGTTTGGCTGGATGGACTTTGAATAGATTCTTCGCTTTTTGATGAATACATGATTGAACTTTCAAGATTTTTTTCTACATTAGATTTTTGTCCAGGTGAAAAGAAACTTGAAGGGTTTTTATTTTTTTCTATTTGTTGATCTTGCTTTGCTGCTTTCTTGATGGCAGCTTTTCCTGATGACTTGGTAGCCATACCTTTTTTTTTTTCCATCCTTTCTTCCCTCTTCCTCACCCCCTTATTTCTTCTCCTTCTCCTTTAATTAGAGTTTTTCAGTGTTCACTTTTTCCTCTCTTTCCCCCCTTCCTTTGCCTTCTCCTTCTCCTTTCTTTCTCTTCTCTCTCTTTTTTTTATAGAAATTATATTTGTAATTTGTAATTAATCTTTCTATTTATCTATCTACCGCCAGTGTCTCTTTTTCCCATCTCAGCATAAACATCAGCATATATGAATATGAGGAAGGGTGGAAGTATTTAACTTGTCTTCACTTCGTTCACTTCGTGTAAAACACTTCAGATAGCATTTTCCATACCACTTCATATAAGTAGGTTTGCGATCATATTCGTGTCGACTAGATATCGGAAGCAGAGGCTATTGCAGAGGCTTACTGCTCACAAAACTTGGTATTGGGCTTGATATTTTGCCAACCTTTTTAGCACCGTTCATGCGCCTCGTGTATCGGCAGAACGCCGCTTCCTCCTCCATTACTGGGTCAGCCTCCTCGCCTCAGGATGCGTGCATGCGTACGTGCGTACGTGCGGATCTCCGCCCACCTCCGCCCACCTCTACGTCATCACGCAAACCAGCCCCGTTTTATTGATGATCCTATCACACTAGAAGAATTCCGTAATACAGTCAAAACTCTCCCCCTGGACAAGAGTCCGGGCCCAGACGGTTACACAGGGAAATATTATAAATTAATGTCCCGACTCCTAGCTCAACCATTTATAGATGCATTTAACACACAAAAACTATCGTCTCTTATACCCAAATCAGCACTGGAAGCGACGATCACTTTAATCCCAAAACCGGGAAAGGACCCTACATCGTGCGGCAGTTATAGACCTATCTCGCTTATAAATATAGATTTAAAAATCCTAACAAAGATACAGTGGCATCACTGGGGGGGCCAGAGAGGGCCATGGCCCCCCCTACATCATGCTGTGTCCCCCCCTGTCCCCCCCAAATGCCGGCAACTTGCTGGCCATGTGTTTTAATTATATTCCCTCGGACTGTAACAGCCTGTTACAGCCCGAGGGAATGCAGTGCTGGGGGCTGTCTGTGGCTGGAGGGAGCACTGACAGGCTCCCCGGCACAGGCCCCGCCCCCAAACAAAACCCCGCCTCCCACACATAAGCCCCGCCCCCGCCGTAAAGCAGCAGACCATGCTGCTGCAGAAGATGGCTGCCTGACCTCCAGCAACAGCCTCCAGTGACCGTTAGGCTTGGTGTGTGTGTCTGTGTGTGTATGGACATAGCAGTGTGTGTGTGTGTATGTATGGACTCAGCAGTCTGTCTGTCTGTGTGTGTGTGTATGGACTCACACACTCTACACACA
>OW240916.1:174749192-174843503 GCA_933207985.1 Pelobates cultripes | reverse complement strand
TATGGATTGGCACCTGTCCTCAGAGCCCCTGATACACACTGACACAGAGCAGAATAGAGACTGTTCCTCCTACATAGGGTCACTTGGCAGATATGGATGGACACCTGTGCTCAGAGCCCCTGATACACACTGACACAGAGCAGAATAGAGACTGTTCCTCCTACATAGGGTCACTTGGCAGACATGGATTGACACCTGTCCTCAGAGATCATGATACACACTGACACAGAGCAGAATAGAGACTGTTCCTCCTACATATGGTCACTTGGCAGATATGGATTGACACCTGTCCTCAGAGATCATGATACACACTGACACAGAGCAGAATAGAGACTGTTCCCTACATAGGGTCACTTGGCAGATATGGATTGACACCTGTCCTCAGAGATCATGATACACACTGACACAGAGCAGAATAGAGACTGTTCCCCCTACATAGGGTCACTTAGCAGATGTGGATTGACACCTATCCTAATGATCCCTGATACACACTGACACCGAGCAAAATAGGGACTGTTCCCCCTACATAGGGTCACTTGGCAGATATGGATTAACACCTGTCCTCAGAGATCCCTGATACACACTGACACAGAGCAGAATAGAGACTGTTCTCCCTACATAGGGTCACTTGGCAGATATGGATTGACACCTGTCCTCAGAGCCCTGATACACACTGACACAGAGCAGAATAGAGACTGTTCCTCCTACATAGGGTCACTTGGCAGATATGGATTGACACCTGTCCTCAGAGACCTTGATACACACTGACACAGAGCAGAATAGAGACTGTTCCTCCTACATAGGGTCACTTGTCAGATATGGATTGACACCTGTCCTAAGGATCCCTGATACACACTGACACAGAGCAGAATAGGGAATATTCACTAAATGCCAAACATTGTTATACAGGGGAATATTCAGTAAATAAGGATAAGGGGGGACCTACTGTCCTCCCCCCTGCCCCCACCCGTGAGCGGTGGGTGGGGGCCATAAAATAATGAGGGGGGGACCTACTGTATGATGTTGTATCGATCAGGTAGTGTAAGGGTTACGCCCACTTCACAGTGACAGACCAAACTCCCCATTTAACGCACCGCAAACAACCGCAAACAGTCCATTTGCACAACCGCAAACTCCCCATTTGCACAAGGTTGGATACCAAGCTAGCCATGTCCCGTTCCTTGTCCTCACTGATGTCATTGAAGGTCTCTTCCTCCACCCAGCCACGTACAACACCAAGGGTCCCCGAAAGGTGACAACAAGCCCCCTGGGACGCCTGCTGTGTTTGGTCTTCCACCTCCTCAAAGCCACCTTCCTCCTCTGACTCCTCTTCTTCAGACTCCTCTCTCTGCGTTGCCTCTCTCTGCATTATTATAAGGTGTGTTAAGTAGTATTATTCTTATCAGTTTAATCCCTGTTATGTGCCTTTTTTTGGTTTGGTTTTTGAAACCACAGTGCAGCACCAGAGGCCCGAAAAATTAGGCATGTACACATGCCTGAAAAATTAGGTATTGTTGCAGAAGAATTGATGTTTGTTTCCCTGGCAGAAAGTGCCCTAAAACAGTGTTCCCCAACCCCCGGGCCGCGGACCGGTACGTGGATCTAACGTTTACCGGTCCGCGGCGATAAAAAGGTTGGGGAGCACTGCCCTAAAACATTGCGGCATGAACCCTAGTTGGTGGCGGATGAGTCACGCAAGTCAACTGGCATTCAGAGCTAAAATACAGCAGCGTGTGGACCATTTTTAGCCCAAGGCAGCTCATCTCATCAGGCCTTTTTTAGTCGGATGTATCGCCCACTATCAGTCCCGTCGGGATCCATCCCTCATTCATCTTAATAAAGTTGAGGTAATCTAGACTTTTTTGACCTAGGCGACTTCTCTTCTCAGTGACAATACCTCCTGCTGCACTGAAGGTCCTTTCTGACAGGACACTTGAAGCGGGGCAGGCCAGAAGTTCTATTGCAAATTGGGATAGCTCAGGCCACAGGTCAAGCCTGCACACCCAGTAGTCAAGGGGTTCATCGCTCCTCAGAGTGTCGATATCTGCAGTTAAGGCGAGGTAGTCTGCTACCTGTCGGTCGAGTCGCTCTCTGAGGGTGGATCCCGAAGGGCTGTGGCGATGCGTAGGACTTAAAAAGGTCCGCATGTCCTCCATCAACAACACGTCTGTAAAGCGTCCTGTCCTTGCCGGCGTGGTCGTGGGAGGAGGAGGATTACTTTCAACTCTTCCCCTGTTAGATTCCCGTTGTGCTGTGACATCACCCTTATACGCTGTGTAAAGCATACTTTTAATTTATTTTGCAAATGCTGCATCCTTTCCGACTTGTTGTAATTTGGTAACATTTCAGGCACTTTCTGCTTATACCGGGGGTCTAGTAGCGTGGACACCCAGTACAGGTCGTTCTCCTTCAGCCTTTTTATACGAGGGTCCCTCAACAGGCACGACAGCATGAAAGACCCCATTTGCACAAGGTTGGATGCCGAGCTACTCATTTCCTGTTCCTCCTCCTCAGTGATCTCAGTGAAGGTATGTTCTTCCCCCCAGCCACGTACAACACCACGGGTACCAGATAGGTGACAACGAGCACCCTGGGATGCCTGTTGTGGTTGGTCGTCCTCCTCCTCCTCAAAGCCACATTCCTCCTCTGACTCCTCTTCCAGCGTTGCCGCAGGTCCAGCAAGCGATGCTGATAAGGTTGGTTCTGGTGGTGATGGTGACCACAACTCTTCCTCTTCCTCTTCCTCTTCACTTCCTCTTCCTCTTCACGCTCATCTATGGCCTGATCCAGCACTCTTCGCAGGGCACGCTCCAGGAAGAAAACAAATGGTATGATGTCGCTGATGGTGCCTTCGGTGCGACTGACTAGGTTTGTCACCTCCTCAAAAGGACGCATGAGCCTACAGGCATTGCGCATGAGCGTCCAGTAACGTGGCAAAAAAATTCCCAGCTCCCCAGAGGCTGTCCTAGCACCCCAGTCATACAAATATTCATTAACGGCTTTTTCTTGTTGGAGCAGGCGGTCGAACATTAGGAGTGTTGAATTCCAACGTGTCGGGCTGTCGCAAATCAAGCGCCTCACTGGCATGTTGTTTCGCCGCTGGATATCGGCAAAGTGAGCCATGGCCGTGTAGGAACGCCTGAAATGGCCACACACCTTCCTGGCCTGCTTCAGGACGTCCTGTAAGCCTGTGTACTTATGCACAAAGCGTTGTACGATCAGATTACACACATGTGCCATGCACGGCACATGTGTCAACTTGTCCAAATGCAATGCCGCCAACAAATTTCTTCCGTTGTCACAAACCACTTTGCCGATCTCCAGTTGGTGCGGAGTCAGCCACTGATCCACCTGTGCGTTCAGGGTGGACAGGAGTGCTGGTCCGGTGTGACTCTCTGCTTTCAGGCAAGTCAACCCAAAGACAGCGTGACACTGCTGTATCCGGGATGTGGAATAGTACCTGGGGAGCTGGGGGTGCCATTGATGTGGAGCAAGACGTAGCAGCAGAAGAGAACTCAGCCGAGGAGGTTATGGAATAGGATGGAGTAGGAGGAGTAGAGGAGGTGGCAGCAGGCCTGCCTGCAAGTCGTGGCGGTGTCACCAACTCCTCTGCAGAGCCACGCATTCCATGCTTGGCAGCCGTCAGCAGGTTTGCCCAATGCGCAGTGTAGGTGAAATACCTGCCCTGACCATGCTTTGCAGACCAGGTATCAGTGGTCAGATGGACCCTTGCCCCAACACTGTGTGCCAGACATGCCATTATTTCCTTTTGACAATCGAGTACAGGTTGGGGATTGCCTTTTGTGAAAATAAATTTCGTCCGGGTACCTTCCACTGCGGTGTTCCAATAGCTACAGATGTTTTGAACGCCTCAGACTCCACCAGCTTGTATGGTAAAAGCTGGCGGGCTAATAGTACAGACAAGCCAGCTGTCAGACGCCGGGCAAGGGGGTGACTTTCTGACATTGGCTTCTTACTCTCAAACATGTCCTTGACAGACACCTGACTGTGGGCAGATGAGCAGGAACTGCTCAAGGCGAGAGACGGAGTGGCGGATGGTTGAGAGGGGGCAAGGAGGACAGCAGTGGTTGACGTGGCTGAAGATGATGGACCAGGAGGAGGATGGCGGCTTTGAGTTTGTGTGCCGTTTGTACTCATGTGTTGATCCCATAGGCGTTTGTGATGTGCGATCATGTGCCTACGCAAAGCAGTTGTACCTAGGTGGGTGTTGGACTTCCCACGACTCAGTTTCTTTTGGTACAGGTTGCAAATGGCATCGCTGTTGTCAGAGGCAGACACACAAAAAAAATTCCACACTGCTGAGCTCTGCAATGACAGCATTCTGGTGGTGGACACAGCATGCGTTGATTGGCGTGCTGTCGGGCTGACCCCGGGTGTCGATGCATGCTGTCTGACTGTGCCACTAGCTCCTTGCGACGACCTCCCCTGCTTCCAACTCGTCTCCTCCTCCTCCCTGTCTCCCCATCTGAACTTTCGCCCTGTTCTTCTTCTTGACGAGCGGGCACCCACGTGACATCCATGGACGCATCGCCATCATCAACCGCTTCACTTGTATCTGACAACTCAGCAAAGGAAGCAGCAGCGGGTACAACATCATCATCATCATCACACCGTACATGTGTAATGCTGCCTGATTGAGACATATCCCTGTTATCTACATCCTCTGTCAATAATGGTTGCGCATCACTCATTTCTTCAAACGGATGTGTAAATAACTCCTCTGACATACCAAGTGAAGCGGCTGTGGTGCTAGTGCTGGTGGTGGCGGCAGGCTGGTGAGTGGTATCTTGAGAGGTGCCCGAAGCTAAGCTGGAGGAGAATGTTGCGTCAAGGTTCCGAGCGGAAGCTGTAGAAGATTGGGTGTCCTGTGTTAGCCAGTCAACTATGTCCTCAGAACTTTTCAAGTTCAGGGTACGTGGCCTCTGAAAACTGGGCATTATTCTAGGGCAAAGGGAATCACAGCACCACGACCACGATGGCCCCTGCGGGGTGGCCTGCCTCTGCCTGTCATTTTTTTTTCGATTAGTGGTACTATGCGTGCAAGCTACTGTGACATCAGATATGAGTGGCACTGTGAACTGGCAGAGGTTGGCAGAGTACACGCTGTAGGGCTGACACACCTGCTTTGAGACAACTGACTGCTATTCAATCTATAACAGTGAAAAAGGTTTTTTCTTTTTAAATGCAAGCTATTGTGACACCAGTGAGTGAGTGGTGGCACTGGGCACAGTATCCACTGTGAGCCTGACACACCCGCTTTGAGACAACTTACTGCTATTCAATCTATAACAGTGAAAAAAGTTTTTTGGTTTTAAATGCAAGCTATTGTGACACCAGTGAGTGAGTGGTGGCACTGGGCACAGTATCCACTGTGAGTCTGACACACCCGCTTTGAGACAACTAACTGCTATTCAATCTATAACAGTGAAAAAAGTTTTTTGTTTTAAAATGCAAGCTATTGTGACACCAGTGAGTGAGTGGTGGCACTGGGCACAGTATCCACTGTGAGCCTGACACACCCGCTTTGAGACAACTAACTGCTATTCAATCTATAACAGTGAAAAAAGTTTTTGGGTTTTAAATGCACGCCATTGTGACACCAGTGAGTGAGTGGTGAAGTACACGGGCAAAGGTCTGCAGAGCACACGCTGAAGGAGGCCTGACACCCACTTTAAGGACACTGACTGCTATTAGCTTACACTGAAAAAAATTTTTTTTCTTTGTAAAAGCACGCTATAGAGACACCAGATATGAGTGGCAAAGTACACGGGCAGAGGTCTGCAGAGCACACGCTGAAGGAGGCCTGACACCTGCTTTAAGGACACTGACTGCTATTAGCTTACACTGAAAAACTTTTTTTCTTTGTAAAAGCACGCTGTAGAGACACCAGATATGAGTGGCAAAGTACACGGGCAAAGGTCTGCAGAGCACACGCTGAAGGAGGCCTGACACCCGCTTTAAGGACACTGACTGCTATTAGCTTACACTGAAAAACTTTTTTTTCTTTGTAAAAGCACGCTATAGAGACACCAGATATGAGTGGCAAAGTACACGGGCAGAGGTCTGCAGAGTACACGCTGAAGGAGGCCTGACACCCAGACGCTTGCAGACAACTAACTGCTATTCAATCTATTACAGTGAAAAAAATTTTTTTCTTTTTAAATGTCAAGCTTAAGCTATTGTGACACCAGATATGAGTCGTGGCACTGGGCAAATGGGCACAGTATCCACTGTGAGCCTGACACACCCGCTTAAAGGACACTGACTGCTATTCAATCTATAACAGTGAAAAAAGTTTTTTGTTTTTAAATGCAAGCTATTGTGACACCAGATATGAGTGGTGGCACTGAATGGGCAAATGGGCACAGTATCCACTGTGAGCCTGACACAGAAGCTGGCAGCAGTGGCAGACAACTAACTGCTATTCAATCTATAACAGTGAAAAAAGTTTTTTGTTTTTAAATGCAAGCTATTGTGACACCATTGAGTGAGTGGTGGCACTGGGCAGAGTATCCACTGTGAGCCTGACACGGAAGCTGGCAGCAGTGGCAGACAACTAACTGCAATTACATTACACAGAAAAAAAAAAAAAGCAGACTGATGTTCTAGCCCTAAAAAGGGCTTTTTGGGGTGCTGTCCCCATATAGAGATCAGATGAGTCCTTCAGGACTGTAGTGGACACTGTATGCTCCCACCTAGCTATGCTTTTCCCTATCTTATGAACAGCAGCTACACTTTCTCTCCTCTTACTAAGCATGCAGCTTGAGAATGAATCTAAAATGGATGCCTTCCAGGAGGTGGGAGGGTCTGCTAGGGAGGGTGTGCTGCTAATTGGCTGGAATGTGTCTGCTGACTGTGAGGTACAGGGTCAAAGTTTACTCAATGATGACGAATAGGGGGCGGATTGAACCGCGCATGTGTTTGCCGTCCGCGGCGGACGTGAACACGCTATGTTCACTGGGAACTGTTCGCCAGCGAACCGTTCGGTGCATCACTACTTCCAATCTGCACAATGCCAACCTTAACTTCACAACTATCTCGCTCAGGGCCGGTGCAAAGATTTTTGCCGCCCTTGGAATTCATTGTGTGTTTCTGTGTGTGTAAGGGATGCATTGTGTGTAAGGGTTGCATTGCTTGTGTGTGTGTGCAATGCATTGTATGTTTTTCTGTGTGCAAGGGGTGCATTGTCTTTGTGTGTAAGGGGTGCATTGTGTGTGTGTGTGTGTGTGATGGATGTCAATCTCTCCCCCCTTGTCACTCTCTTCTCCCCTCCCCCTCCCCACTCTCATTCCCCCTCCCTCCCCTGTCAGTTTCTTTCTCTCCCCCATCAATTCCCCTCCCTGTCAATTTCTTTCTCCCCCCTCCCCTACCTCTGTTGTAGCGTGGCCAAGCTCTGTATGGTCCGCGGGTACAGGGAGCTTTTGTTTCCTGTACCCGGCCGGACTAACAGGAAGTGCACATTCAGTGTTAGTCCGGCTGGGTACAGGAGACCATACAGAGCTCGGCCACGCTACAGTGGGGGAGTGACAGGAGGGAGCGCTGAGCGCTTCCCTACTGTAAGCCCCTCTCCTCATGCTGCTCCCGGGCGGTGCGCCCTCATGGACGCAACAACCTGGGCAAAGCTGCAGCCGCCTGAGGCTCTCTACAGAGCGCTCGGGCGGCTGCAGCATGAGGGGGGCCGGCGCTCCTGGCGGCGCCCCTTACCAAGGAGCGCCTTAGGCGGCTGCCTAGTCCGCCTAACAGGTAGCACCAGCCCTGAACCCACTTTATCCTGCCATCCTGATTTATACCTGCTTAATCCATACAACCTCTCTGCTCCATACCTGCCTGCATAACACCAATCGGTTACATGGTGTGCTTCAGCAATACTCCTTCCAAAAAGGGAGCTTACTAACGTTCTCCTTTTCCTGTAATCCTGCAACCTTTTTGTTCTGTTTATGTTTTACTTGTCTTACTATTCAGCCTATATTTCCATCTATAGCTTTGTTATTATTTACAAACATCCTGTCTATAATCTTGCCCAAATGTCTGTTTCTATCTGTCACCTTTTGCCTTTAATTTCATTTATAAATTCTCCTATTTTCCTGCTCCCTATAAATTCAATTATGTAAAAACATAGAATGTGACGGCAAATAAGAACCATTCGGCCCATCTAGTCTGCCCAATTTTCTAACTACTTTAATTTGTCCCTGGCCTTATTTTATAGTTAGGATAGCCTTATGCCTATCCCATGCATGCTTAAACTCCTTTACTGTGTTAACTCAGGTGGAAGGTTATTCCATGCATCCACTACCCTCTCAGTAAAGTAATACTCCCTGATATTATTTTTAAACCTTTGCCCCTCTAATTTAAGACTATGTCCTCTTGTTGTGGTAGTTTTTCTTCTTTAAAATATGGTCTCCTCCCTGTGTTGATTCTCTTTATGTATTTAAATGTTTCTGTCATATCCCCCCTGTCTCGTCTTTCCTCCAAGATATAAATGTTAAGCTCCTTTAACCTTTCCTGGTAAGTTTTATCCTACAATCCATGAACCAGTTTAGTAGCCCTTCTCTGAACTCTCTCTAAAGTATCAATATCCTTCTGAAGATATGGTCTCCAGTACTGCGTACAATACTCCAAGTGAGGTCTCACCAGTGTTCTGTACAATGGCATGAGCACTTCCCTCTTTCTACTGCTAATACCTCTCCCTATACAACCAAGCATTCTGCTAGCATTTCCTGCTGCTCTATTACATTGTCTGTCTACCTTTATGTCATCAGAAATAATCACCCCTAAACCCTTTTACTCAGATGTTGAGGTTAGGACTCAATCAAATATTCTGTACTCTGCCCTTGGGTTTTTACATCCAAGATGCATTATCTTGCACTTATCCACATTAAATGTCAGTTGCCACAACTCTGACCATTTTTCTAGTTTACCTAAATCATTTGCCATTTGGCTTATCCCTCCTGGAACATCAACCCTGTTACATATCTTAGTATCATCAGCAAAAAGACATACCTTACCATCAAGTCCTTCTGCAATATGACTAATAAAAATATTAAATGGGTCCAAGTACAGATCCCTGAGGTACCCCACTGGTGACAAGCCCAAGCTTTGAATATACTCCATTGACTACAACCCTCTGTTGCCTGTCACTCAGCCACTGCCTTACCTATTCAACCTAAGCTTGCAATTTATCGATAAGCCTTCTATGTGCAACAGTGTCAAAAGCCTTACTGAAATCTAGGTAAGCAATGTCTACTGCACCACCCTGATCTATTATTTTAGTTACCTAATCAAAAAAATCAATAAGATTAGTTTGGCATGATCTCCCTGAAATAAACCCATGTTGTCTCTAATCTTGAAATCCATGTGTTTTTAGATGTTCAACAATCCTATGCTTTAACATGTTTTCCATTACTTTCCCCACTACTGAAGTAAGGCTTACTGGCCTATTGTTGCCCGACTCCTCCCTACTACCTTTCTTGTGAATGGGCACAGCATTCGCTAACTTCCAATCTTCTGGGACTACTTCTGTTAACAATGATTGGTTAAATAAATCTGTTAATGGTTTTGCTAGTACACCACTAAGCTCTTTTACTAACTTTGGGTGTATTCCATCAGGTCCCATTGACTTATTTGTCTTTACTTTTGACAGTTGAAATAAAACCTCTTCCTCTGTAAACTCACATGTAATAAATGACTAATTTATCCTTTTTCCTGAGGGACTGAGGTCCCTTTCCTTCATTTTCATCTGTAAATACTGAACAAAAATATTAATTGAGGCAGTCAGCTAGACCTTTATCCTCTTCTATATACCTTCCTTCTTTTACTTTTAATCTAACTAATCCTTGTTTTACTTTCCTTTTCTCATTTATGTATCTAAAAAATGTTTTGCCACCTTTTTTTACTGACTGTGCTATTTTCTCTTCTGTGTGCGCTTTGGAAGCACTTATGACGTGCTTAGCCTCTTTCTGCCTAATCTTATAGGAGCATTCTGTAAGAATAAAGCCTCTAATGTTAATTCTGGCTAAAGTCTCTTACCTGACCTGCTCAAGATCATGACCGCTAGTTTGAATTATTGAGCATGCCTTTGGAGGTCACATATAAGTTGGTAGACTTGGTCCTACTACCCCATTATACTAAAATGTTGCTTAGCTCTCAAAGCACTTTAAAAGGGGATTACTGACTAAATATTGCTACTATCTAGTGGAGATACAAAGCCACTCTTGTCCAACTTAAAAGGTTGTTATGACTACATCAAGCCCTGAATACTCTCACTGATATCCCTGCTGTAAGTGTTATATGGGGTCTTTACTTTATAAGATATCTAGACACTATATCTTTAAAGTATACGTTTACTATATATAGGCAAGAATATAGTTTCGCTCATTCATTTAATTAGCAGCTGTTTAACCCCTTAAGGACTGAACTGTTTTTGCGATGTTGTACATTTGCGACCAGGCCTCTTTTTACACTTTTGTGGTGTTTGTGTTTAGCTGTAATTTTCCGCTCTCTTATTTACTGTTCCTATACAAATTATATATTATTTTTTTCAGGACAAAAAAGGCTTTCTTTACATGCCATTATTTATATAATCTCATGTAATTTAATTTAAAAAAAAATAAAAAAAATCTGATGAAAAATTGAAAAAAATCAGTTTTTTGACTTTTACTTGAAAAATCTTTTACTCATCTACAAAATCGAATAAAAAAAACTGCTAAATAGATTCAAAATTTTGTCCTGAGTTTTTAAAATACCCAGTGTTTACATGCTTTTTTTTTTGCAAGTTATAGGCTATAGGTACAAGTAGGATATTGCGGTTTTAAAACATACATTTTTTCAAATGTATCCATAGTGACATTGTAACACTATTATCTGTCATAAATCTCTGAATAACACCCCACATGTACATATTTTTTTTAAAGTAGACAACCCAGGGTATTCAATATGGGATATGTCCAGTTTTATTTAGTAGCCACCTAGTTGCAAACACTGGCCAAAGTTAGCGTTCATATTTGTATCTGTGTGAAAAAAGTAAAAAACTTAATTGAATGCTAATTTTGGGCAGTGTTTGTGACTAAGTGGCTACTAAAAAAGACTGGACATACCCCATTTGCAATACCTTGGGTTGTCTTCATTTGCAAATGGTATGCCATCATGGGGGTAATTCTCATTCCTGGGCTACCATACGCTCTCAAAGGCAACGTAACCAACCTGGCCATTTTCAATGTAAAAATATTTGACCCATATATTTGACCCTGTAACTTTCAAAAAAAGCTATACAATCTGTACATGGTGGTTACTGTTATACTCGGGAGACTTTGCTGAACACAAATATTAGTGTTTCAAAACAGGAAAACGTATCACAACAATTATATCATCAGTAAAAGTGCTGTTTGTGTGTGAAAAATACGAAAAAAGTCACTTTCACTGACAATATCATCGCTGTGATATGTTTTACTGTTTTGAATCACTAATATTTGTGTTGAGCGAAGTCTCCCGAGTAAAACGGTACCCCCCCATGAACAGGTTTTAGGGTGTCATAGAAAGTTACAGGGTAAAATACAGTGCTAGCAAATTAAATTCTCTGGACTTTCGGCCTGGGTTGGCAGGCAGGTCCCTCAAATTGTAATTAACCCCTTCAAGACGGAGTCAATAGTACACGTTCTGATCAAAACAAAATGTAAACAAAAACTGGTATTTGCGCTATATATCTGTTCAACCGTAATTCACCTCTTTCATATTAAATGCACCCACACTTATTATATATCATTTTGTTCAGGAGAAACAGGGCTTTCATTTCATATCAAATATTTAGCTATGAAACATAATTTATTATGAATAAAATTAAAAAAACTGTGAGAAATTTTAAATTTTAAAAAAAATTTTTAGTTACGCCTCACATTTTAGCTGTAAATGTCATAATACTGTTAGGTTTTACTGCAAAAAAATGCACATATTTGTAATCAGCGATGTCTCACGAGTACAACAGTACCCCCATTAACAGGTTTTATGGTGTTTTGGAAAGTTACAGGGTCAAATATAGAATGTTCCATTTTCAAATTGAAATTTGCCAGATTAGTAATGTTACCTTTGAGACGGTGTGGTAGCCCAGGAATGAGAATTACTGTGACGAGAGCAATCTCGCCACATTGCATTGGAGAAGCCTGGTTGCCCGCCTGCTGCCTTTAGACTATGGCCCCATGTTGAAACGCTGGATTTTCCCCTGCAAAGACATGAAAGCCGGGTCATTTGGTGCTTGCCCTATTTGAGCGGTGATACCCCAGATAGCTATGCCATGGAGCCCATTCGTATAATGAAAGACTATGGGAAAGACTTTGGCTCCATGGCAATTGATCTGTATGTGTGTGCTCTGAGCGCCATTCAGTAATAATGTGCGCTCAGATCTGAGCTATCTGGGGATATGTTGAATGTACCTGTTTTGTGCAATGGCTGCACAGTTATATGTTTTTATGTGTTTTATTGCCTTTTGCTGCCATGTGTTCAATGGAGTTTTGCTTCTGTCTTTGGAGATAATTGGATTACTTCCCAATTATCTCCAGGAGAGAAGACTCTGTGGAACTGGTTTGGGGCAGAAAAGCCATGCTTCCTTTGGTCACAAAGGACTATGATCTATGTGTTTATTGGTTGTGTTCCAAAACCCTGTGGGTGGTACTAATGTGTAATAATGTGTACATAAGCACAATAAACCCACAGCTCTGGCTGTTCACTGCTTGACCCTCAACCCGGAGCTTTGTCTCGTTCTTGGGGGGATTTATTGTATGCTGTTCCAGTTCGACTGCTAGGAGTGTAAACCTATTCGTATGGTTTTTCCTATTCGGCTGTTTACGGCATTCATATGGTTTCCTGTTCGGCGGATTGGTGTTCTGCAGTAGCGGTGCCTGTGTCTCTGGAAGGGAAGATCTACTAAACGGCGGTTTAACCCTTGTTTGCCTGGGGGTGCCGTTACAATTACCCCCATAATGGCATACCATTTGAAAAAGTATACAAGCCAAGGTATTGAAAGTGGGGTATGTTTAGTCTTTTTTAGTAGCTACTTAGTCACAAAAACTGGCCAAAGTTAGCGTTCATATTTATTTTTGTGTGAAAAAAGCAAAAAACTAATATTTGGCCAGTGTTTGTGACTAAGTGGCTACTAAGAAAGACTGGACATACCCCACTTGCAATACCTTGGGTTGTCTACTTTTGCAAATGGTATGTCATCATGGGAGTAATTCTCATTCCTGGGCTACCATACGCTCTCAAAGGCAACATAACCAATCTGGCAAATTTTAATGTCAAAAAAATGACTCTTATATGTGACTCTCTAACTTTCCAAAACACTATAAAACCTGTACATGGGGGGGTACTGTTATTCTCTGGAGACTTCACTAAACACAAATATTAGTGTTTTAAAACAGTAAAACATATTACAACAATAATATAGTCCATAAAAGTGACGTTCATTTGTAAAAAATGCAAAAAACTTCACTTTTACTTAAAATATCGTTGTAATACAATTTACCAGTTTCAAACACTAATATTTGAGTTCAGCGAAGTCTCCCGAGTAAAACAGTACCCCCTATGTACAGGTTTTATGGTGTCTTGCGAATTAAATTCTCTGCACTTTCTCCCCGTGTTATCAGGCATGTCAATCAAATTTTAATTAATCAAATCACATAATTATGTTAAAAGATTACTTAACCCCTTAAGGACAGAGCTTCAAAAGCTTGTCTTTCACTTAATGACAACGGCATTTTTTTCATTTTTTGCTGTTTACGTTCAACTGCAATTTGCATTTTACTTATTTGTTGCACCAACACATATTATACATCGTTTTTTAAAGGACAGAAAGGGCTTTAATTTGATGTAACACACATATATATAAATGCTTATTTATTATAAAAAAATACAGAAAAATGTAAAAAAAATGAAAATTTGGTGGTTTTTTTTACAGTTTTTGCAATAATAATGTGTGCATAATTATGCAGGTTAAGAAAAGTAATTAACAATAAATTAATTTGGGGGGCGGGGCCTGACCGCCATGCTGACCGGTCGCGTGCGGGAGAGGCTCTTGCACAATCTGGCCATCTGGGCCGAAAACTACGGAACAAACTGCTCTTATTTCAGCCTAGAGGTACAGCAAAGTGAGCAGGGAGCTGTGGGCACTACTGCAGACCCCAAGATCGGGAGCTTTGGAGACCCTGAGGGTTATACACAGCTTTGGAGCCTGCGGCCTACGCGGGAGAGAAGCGGGGTGGACGGCCGCCACCCTGCTCGATAATCTAGCAGCCACACAGCAACCCTGTGACACTCCTCACAGGCCCCGTCCCCCCCCATGGCCCGGGGGGGTTATCCCGGTCCACAGTGGAGAGATCTGACACCATCAGGAGCTCTCGGACACTCGCGCTCTCTAAACAAAATGGCTGCCTCCTGCAGACAGGAACCACAACACTGCTAAATGCTGGCTGGAGCACCCACTCCTGGACTGTCTAGCCACTCCAGCAGAGGAAATGGCAGCCCAAGCCTTTGTGCCAGGCAACTGGGTCCGGCTGCCCTCCTGGACATTGAGATGTGAGAGGATGTTCCTCACATCGCAACCCAACACCAGCACGAATTACACCAGCCAGGACCCCCAGATACAGGACCAGGCCTTAAACCGACGGAGCAGTACTTACCGAACTCCCCTACTTGCTGGAACCCTGCCATCACTTCCTGCACACAAATCAGCAGCGGGAGTGTGCCGAAGATCGCATACCTGAGGGGACTGTGTTCTGTCTTTGTCTGTAGCACCCAGGTTGACTTTTTGTTTCTCACCACCTCTTCTCATTATTTTCGCACTGCACTAAGTCCCCCATGTCACACACCACTACACTTGCACTGTATATTTCATAGCGACAAACTGATCAACGAGACTGTTCTTAAATGTCTAGAATCTTAATACCTCACCTACTGTGTTTACGCTGCTCAGGCCTGTCGTGATTACATGGAATGTATGTCTTACAAGCAAACACAAACAGGCATAAAGGTGGTGATGCTTAGATGGTACTGCGAGGATACTCCACAAAATAAGCGTGATCAAAATCTATACTTAAAGCATGTTAACCTAAAGAGTCATGTGACTAGCCAACTGTATTGCTATTGACTGCTCTTCTGACTCCATTACTTATTTTTCAATAACATAAAATGTTCATTATTTCTCATGTCACACAATTGTTAAGCTCTACCTGATGTTAAGCATGCACCAGCTGTTGTGGCTGTGCAACCCTGTATGTCTCACTGATGCACAAATAAAATAAAGAATTGAAAAAAAAAAAAAATAATTAATTTAGTTGTTCTGATTTACAGAATATACAATGTGTCTGGGATTTTAAGTTTTTTTTGGTAGTTACAGGTCACAAAGCACAAGGAGTAAAATAGACTTTTAATGTGGAGCGATTTTAGAATTTGGTATGTTTGTCTTGTAAGCTTAATAGCCATAAAAGAAAACAAAATTGCCACACAAAAGTATATATTTATATAAAGTAGACATCACGGGCTATTTACCTAAGGTTGTTTTGACACTTTCTACGTAGCCATTTCACCGCCAACCTCTGCTAAATATTGGAGTAAAATTGTGTTTTTTTTGGTTTTTGGCACACAAACTTATAACAAAGAAATTCTCGTGTATATTTTGTAAAGTTGGTGTGTGCTATTCCTGTACAAAGTTTTATTTTGTGTTCAGTTACATCTGCTGAGTAAAATGACACCCCCATTGTATGTCTTTGGCACTATTTTGTGAAGTTACAGTGCCACACAGGATACCTGTCCTTTTCAGTATTCACAGTAGAATTTTGAGAGATGGATTTAATGAGCCTTAGCTTCCATTTGGGGTATTATAACAGTTTGACTGTTCAAAAAACCCCCACAAAGGCCTACCATTTGTAAAAGTTGACACTCCAGGGTATCTCATAAGGTGCATATTGTGCCTTAACATGCCCCCATTTTTTCACCAATATATGCCAAAGTATGTGGTAAAAAATAATTTTGTGCATTTTTTACATACGGATTGCATTTTTGCTGGGCGTTTTGTATATTTCATATGTGCCACTAAGTTCAAACCCCCCAAATTATGCTCAGCTAAGTCTTCTGAGTAAAATGACACCCCATATGAATGTCTTTGGCACTATTTCGTGAAGCTACAGTGCCATATAGGAGACCTGTCCTTTACAGTATTCACAGTAGAATTTTGAGAGATGGATTTAATGAGCCTTAGCTTCCATTTGGGGTATTATAACAGTTTGACTGTTCAAAAAACCCCCACAAAGGCCTACCATTTGTAAAAGTAGACACTCCAGGGTATCTCATAAGGTGCATATTGTGCCTTAACATACCCCCATTTTTTCACCAATATATGCCAAAGTATGTGGTAAAAAAAAATTTTGTGCATTTTTTACATACGGATTGCATTTTTGCTGGGCGTTTTGTATATTTCATATGTGCCACTAAGTTCAAACCTCCCAAATTATGCTCAGCTAAGTCTTCTGAGTAAAAAGACACCCCCAATGAATGTCTTTGGCACTATTTCGTGAAGCTACAGTGCCATATAGGAGACCAAGCCATATCCGTTTTTACCAAACTTTGAATTTTGACGCTGGGCCTATGTGCAATTTCCAAGCATCTTCGCAGGTTTTAAATTCAAACTACCCCACAAAGGCCTACCATTTCTTAAAGTAGACACCCCAGGGTGTTTCAAAAGGTATATTTTGAACCTTAGCGTGGGATCATTTTTCCGCTAGCTTGTACCAGATGTAGTGGTAATAAGCGTTTTTTCTGCCTTTTTGACATACAAGTGAGTTTGCACAGTATATTTTGCAAACCTTATGTGTGCTACGACTGTATAATACTTCATATGTTGCTCAGCTATGTCGGCTGAGTACAGCAATACCCCCGTATGTACATTTGCCAGGTATATGTGGATGTTGAAGGGGCGCATTTGAGACGCAGCCATTCAGTTTTTTTCTAACTTTGAAGTTTTACGCTGTGTCCATGTTCCAATTTGGAGTAGTTTAGACGGTTGGTTATTGAAACTTCCCCACAAACACATACTATTTATTAAAGAATACACCCTGGGGTAATTCAAAAGGCATATTTTGAACCTTGGCGTGGGATAATTTTTTCTCTAGTTTGTTCCAGGTGTAGTGGTAATGAGCGTTTTTAAAATGTATTTTTTAACTTTTTATAACTTTTTTACTTTTAAAAACTAGTTTTTAAACTTTTGTTTTGCGTATTAATTTTTTTTAAACTTTCCTAAACTTTCTTAAAACTTTTTTACAGATTTAACATTTTTCTAAGCTTTTTTTTTTACCGTTAACCCCTAACTAGCAGTACGCAGCACTAACAGTAAATTCCCCATTTTCCCATAACTCCCACCCACCCCAGCTAGCAAAATACATAGTTATAAAATATTTTAATTAATTAATTTAATTAATTGAACCCCTGAGGGTTAAAAAAAATTAGATCACAGTATAATACTGTGATCTCTATTTGATCGCTGTAGGCAGTGATCGACTGGCAGGGAAGGGGTTAATTTTTATTTGGACTAGGTAAAGGGTTTTTTTGTTTTTTTTTACTTAAACGTTATTAAAACATTTTTTAAGCTTAATTTTTTACTTTTTAAAGGTTATTTTAAAACTTTTTTTAACATTAACCCCTAGTTAGCCTAACGCCAAATCCCCCAATTCCCCACTAACTTCCACCCACCCCAGCTAGCTAAATATATAATTTTAAAATATTTTAATTAATTAATTAAATAAATTTAACCCCTGAGGGTTAAAAAAAAATGACTTAACCCTCAGAGGTTAAAAAAAAAAATCAGATCATAGTAAAATGTAATCCCTGCCAATTGATCACTGTAGTCAGTGATCAATTGGCAGGGAAGGGGTTAATGGGTAATTTTTGCCTAGATTAGGTGTTTTTAAAAAAACTAATAAAATCTTTCAACATTGAAGTTGCTGTTTAGTGGATAGGTGAGTGCGCTGGATCTTGTGTATTTTTTTTAAATGTATATATATATATATATATATATGTATATATGTGTGTGTGTGTGTGTCTATATATATATATATAAGTATATATATATATATTAATAACAAAATACAGTTAGAATGAAATTACATATGAATATATAATTTATATTAAATTTTGTTTCAATATTATTTTTTATTTACTTATTATTGTAATTATACATATATGTGTATATATCTATTTTATATATATATATATATATATATATATATATATATATATATATATATGTAACGTCATTCTAAGTGTATTTTAATATTAATATATATACTAATATTAGTATTAAAATACACTTTGTATCTTCCGGCTCCGGTATCAGTGCGGTGCGCGAGGAAGCTGAAGAGGAAGAACTCAGGGGATAGTGCTCCCTCCAGCCCGGTGATACAAGGGCCAGCCTCGGGGGGCACTGTATGTGTGTGTGTGTGTGTGTATGTATATATATATATATATATATATATATAAAAATACTTTTAATTTTAAACATGTTTAATATTTTTTTTTTTTTTACACTTTCCATCAGCAAGGGTACTGTCTGACAGCTCAGACAGTCCCCCTGCTAGCAGATTCACAGCCAGCTATAGAGGGCCATGTGATCGCTCTTTGAGAGCGATCACATGGCCCCCGGGGGCCTAATTTGCCGTGGGAGGGCTGCCTGGGATGTCAGGCAGCCCTCCAGAAGAGGATCATGGCGGAGGTAAGTAAATCTTACCTCCCCCGGGCTTAAGCCGTTACGGCGTTCTATGCCGCCACAACGGCTTTAAAGTCCTTTAAAGCTGCGACGGCATAGAACGCCGTAACGGCGTTAAGGGGTTAACAAAATTTACTTAATTATGTAAAAATATTACATAAATACGCACGTAGAATTTAAATATATATGCATTTTTATATATTTGAAGTCTACGTGTATATTTATATAATTATTTATGTAATTTTGTATATGGACATATGTATATTTTGTATTTTTATTTATTTATATATACATAGATATAGATATATACACAATTTCATTCTAAGTGTATTTTGATATAAATATATATATTACTATCAAAATACAGTTAGAATAAAATTTCATATAGATATATAATTTTTTAACATTTTTATTATTATTTTTAATTATTTTTATTTATTTTAATCTACTTATTATTTGTATTTTATAATATATATATATATATATATATATATATACACAATATATAGTTATTATATATATTTTATATATATATACACACATAATTTTTTTTTTTTTATTAACGTTAACTTTTGTATTTTTTTTATTTATTTTACACTAGCAGGGAGACTGCCTGTCAGCGACCCCTGCGACCGCAGTATGTACACCAGTGCATGCAGATACACATACACTTAAAGGACCACTACAGACACCCAGATCACATAAGCTCAATGAAGTGGTCTGGGTGCCAGGTCCCTCTAGTGTTAACCCTGCAGCTGAAAACATAGCGGTTTCTGAGAAACTGCTATGTTTTACTGAGGGTTAATCCAGCCTCTAGTGGCTGTCTCATTGACAGCCGCTAGAGGAGCTTCCACGATTCTCACTGTGACGCTGAACGTCCATAGGAAAGCACTGAGTAATGCTTTCCTATGGGCGGTTTGAATGCGCAAGCGGCTCTTGCCATGCATGCGCATTTGGAGCTGAGAGGCGGATCGGGGCAGAGAGATCCCCAGCGCCAAGGGAGTCCGGCGCTGGAGAAAGGTAAGTGCTTAAGACACACACACACACTCTCACGAACAGATGCATACACACTAGCTAACAGACACACACACACACTCTCACAAACAGACGCATACACACTAGCTAACAGACACACACTCAGTGACAGACATACATACACACTCACTTACAAAACATACACTCACTAACAGACGCACACAAACTAACACACTCAGTAACAGACACACAGTAACACTAACACACACACTCTAGCATACACTAACACTAACACACACACTCTAACACACACACTAACACACACATTCTAACACTATCACACACTTGTTTTTTTTTTTAATTTAACCCCCCAGCCTCCTTACCTTTTGGAGTGCTGAGGGGATTTCTTGGGGTCCAGTGGTGTCACCGGGCAGGCAGGCTGGCGGGCGCGCGAAGGAGCACTCTCCCCTGTGTGCTCCCTCTTCAGTTCCCTCGCACGCCGCGTACTGATTGCGGAGCCGGAAGATGACGTCATCTTCCGGCTCCAGTATCAGTGCGGTGCGCGAGGGAGCTGAAGAGGAAGCACTCAGGGGCAGGGCTGGACTGGGAAAAAAATTAGGCCCGGGCATTTTTCAATTAGAGCGGCCCCCCAAGAAGGGGGTGGGGCCAGAGAGGGTGTGTTTGTCATCACTAATGACAAGTACACCCCCTCTGAAAGTGAGCATGTTGGTTCAATGCGCAGAGCCCCGCTGAAGAGCTCTAGCATTAGAAAAAGGCCCTGTATTTGTTCTGCGCAGCGCAAGCAAATGTAATAACATGCTTGCGCTGTGTTTGCTTTTAAATTGGCTCTGGTGTCTCCACAAGTGGGATACCAGAGGATAAAAGGGCCAGGAAAGTGTATGGTGCATGTGTTTGGCGCATGCTTGAGGGATTGCCTGTGTGTACAGTGTGGTGTGGTATTGTGCAAATAGGTCAATTTTGTGGTGTAATATGTGTGGCTAGGGGCTGTAGAGAGTGCATGTATAGGGGCATAGTGTTATAGGGGATGTAGCGAGTGTGTGCATACGGGCAGTAGTGTGCGTGTATAGGTGACGTAGTGTGTGTCACTTATACACACACACTACTGTGTGTAGAGAGGGTGTGTTTAGAGAATGTTGTATGTGTTTGCAGTGTGTGTGTAAGAGCTCTAGTGTGTAAAGGACCCAGAGTGTGTATAGAAGATTGTGTGTGTGTGTGTGTAGAGGATTAAGAGTGCATATAGGGTAAGGGATCTAGCGTGTATCTGGAGCGTAATGTGTGTAGTGGTGCAGTGTGAGGGGTGCTGTAGTGTGTGTGTGTGTATGTGTGTATATATATATATATATATATATATATATTTGGACGTATTGTATGTGTGAGGTGCGCAGCGTGTTTGTGTAAGAGGAGTGCTGTGTGTGAGGGTGTTTTTATCTGCCGTCACATTCTGGGTTTCTAATTTTATTTGTCTGTTAACTCACTGAGGGTTATTTTATATAATATATATGTGCTGTATATGTGTGGGAGTGAGGGTGCTGTCTGTCTGAGGGTGTTGTGTGCGTCTGGGGGTGTTGTGTGCGTCTGGGGATGCTGTGTGCGTCTGGGGGTGCTGTGTGTGTCTGTGGGGTGCTGTGTATGTCTGTGGGGTGCTGTGTGTGTCTGGGTGCTGTGTGTGTGTCTGGGTATCTGGGGGTGCTGTGTGTGTCTGGGGGTGCTGTGTGTGTCTGGGTGCTGGGTGTGCTGTGTGTGTGTATCTGGGGGTGCTGTGTGTGTGTCTGGGTGCTGTGTGTGTCTGGGGGTGCTGTGTGTGTCTGGGGATGCTGTGTGTGTGTGTGGATGCTGTGTGTGTGTCTGGGTGCTGTGTGTGTCTGGGGGTGCTGTGTGTGAGGGGCTGTATGTGTCTGGGGTGGTGTGTGTGTCTGGGGGTGCTGTGTGTGTTTCTGGGGGTGGTGTGTGTGTCTGGGGGTGCTGTGTGTGTCTGGGTGCTGTGTGTGTCTGGGGGTGCTGTGTGTGTGTGTGGGGCTGTGTGTGTCTGGGGGGCTGTGTGTGTCTGGGGGTGCTGTGTGTGTGTCTGGGGGTGCTGTGTGTGTCTGGGGGGGCTGTGTGTGTCGGGGTGGGCTGTTAGGGTAATTATTTTAAATATATATATTTTTTATTTTATTAATAATTATAATATTATAATAATTATTAATAATTAAAAAAAAAAAGTTATGCCCCCCTCCTTCTTACCTTTAGCCTGGGAGGGGGGGAGCCGTGTTGCCATGAGGGGGGGCCATGCTGTCATGCTTCCCTGGTGGTCCAGTGTTGAGAGTGAACTCCAGCCTGCAGGCTAAAGTTCACTTTCGCGAGATCTGAGCGTTGCCGTGGTAACCGCGGCAACGCTCAGAATCCCGCTAGAGGACCCGGCGGAGCTGCTTGTTAGAGCTCTGCCGGGTCCTCTCTCCTGCCTCCCTCCCTCACTCCCCAGCCTGCGGCCGCCTGTAACAGTGCCTGTGGGCTGGTGAGGGAGATCTGTGATCTCCCCACCGGCCCATGGAGGCACACAGCAGGGCTGGCGCTCGGATAGCGCTGGCCCTGCAGGGGCTGGCAGTGGAGATCCTGTGATCTCCCCTGCCGGCCTCGGCCCCACGGCCATCGCGGCCCACCGGGCATTTGCCCGGTATGCCCGATTGCCAGTCCGGGCCTGCTCAGGGGAGAGTGCTCCCTCGCGCGCCTGCCAGCCCGGTGATACCAGGGCCAGCCTCGGGGGGCCCTGAGGTGTCCGGCTCCTGGGCCCCCCAGGAGAAGAGGCTGGCCACAGTGGGTACATACCGAGTCGCAGGGCGGCCGGGCCCCTTGGTACTGGGTCAATGCTCCGCCCCCTCCTTTGGGCAGGCACTTATGCACATTAGTGATGTCCTGAACGGTTCGCGAACGGTTCGCCACGGACTCATCATTGAGTAAACTTTGACCCTGTACCTCACAGTCAGCAGACACATTCCAGCCAATCAGCAGCAGACCCTCCCACCTCCTGGACAGCATCCATTTTACATTCATTGTGAAGCTGCATTCTTAGTGAGCTGTCCAGGAGGTGGGAGGGTCTGGGAGGGAGGGTGTGCTGCTGATTGGCTGGAATGTGTCTGCTGACTGTGAGGTACAGGGTCAAAGTTTACTCAATGATGAGTCCGCGGCAAACCGTTCGCCACGAACCGTTCGGGACATCACTAATGCACATACATGCGCATTAGACCTGCCCGTAGGAAAGCACTGAATCAGTTCTTTCCTATGGGGAAAAATCTGATGCTGAGTGTCGTAATGTAGAGCGTGAGGAGATCTGGCATCAGATACCGGACCAAGGGTCTGTTTCGATCCAGGAAGCCCTCTAGGGGCTGTCTGGTAGACAGTCAATACAGGCTGACTTAGTGCTGCAATCTAAACATTGCAGTTTCTCTGGAACTACAATGTTTAACATTGCAGCACTAGGTGCCAAAGGGACACAGCACCCAGACCACTTCAATGAGTTGAAGTAGTTTGGGTGCCTACAGTGTCCCTTTAAGGGGGTTTACCATATAGAGGCTAAAACCAAGGTTTGCTCATTCATTTTAATTAGCAGCTGTTTAAGTAGTCCCCCTAAATATCAGTATTCAAATGGTTCCATATGTCAAAACTAAAGTAGTTTCTTCAATCCACATAAATCAAGAGGCTATCCTTCCAGCACTATTCCCTCATCCAAAAATTAGATGACATAACATGGACTTGGTTAGAGTGCTCTCTACTTATTACACACTCATCTGCAAAAGTCATTACACCTTTTTGCACACCCACGGGTGGGAATTAAAAGGCTGGATGGCCACCGGCAGCAACCGTGCATGTATAATGAGACTGTGTAGGCTCCTTCACGAGGGCTATGTTTGCGTCAAATAGTTTGCGGGTGCGGTCATATAGATTGGCGATGTCTTGTTTGGTGGAGAGAGCTGAGGTAGGCGGGCATGCTGGTGGTTGATGGGTTGCGGGGTTGACTGACCTCAACGTCCGCTGGGTCCGTGTAGGCCTCCCTTTTGGCAGACTCAGGCGTTTCAATTGCGTGGTGCCTGTGAGTAACTTGCCAATGTCTCTTGCTATGTAGAACACAGTGGCCGTGGTCTTCAGCTTTTTGCGTCCCATATCCGATGGTGAGAATGCCCATTGCACCACAAAATCAGTTCAACATCCATGCCCACCTTTTCCTGGTTTTATAATGGATATTGATGTTATGCTAATCAGTAGCTCTTTGCCATACCCACTCCTTCACAGCTCTGACTTTCAATGTTGTCAGAGCGCAGGCTGAGAATCTGAGCCTGTGCTCCGACTCACTAACTGAGCGCCGGAACCATCAGGGAGAGGCTATAATCTGACTGCACCTACTGCTGGTGCGCACCCGTGGACCACCAGCGAATCGTTTAATTGAATATGCTGGTGTCCCCAACTTGTGAGCTTTGTTGGCCACCGGGCGCCTCTGTTGTCATGGCACCCTGCGTGACCGCACAGCTTGCACACCCCAACGGCTGGCCCTGCTGTCACACACTGATGTTACTACTTAGATATCCCTCAATATTAATACAGACATCAGAGTAAACACCAATAAACTGTGGAAACAGAGCTGACACCCTCCCCCCCCCAACTTGATAAATATTTGCTTACTGGTTATGTTGTAAGATTAAATCATGCCTCCTCCTCTCTCTCTCCCATGCGCTTCTCTGTAGGCTGGGAGGAAGTGAAGAGTAATCACAATCTCCCAGCACAGCGGCACCTGTGGCTGCATGGGGAACAGCTGAATTGGCCGCCCCCATGTGACATCACAATGCCCCACCCATATGATCTGCCATATGAACTAACGCCAGTGCTGCACACAGTGCGTGTTTACATTAAAAAGCCTGCAGGGACCGGCTACAGACACCAGAACCACTTCATTAAGCTGAAGTGGTTCTGGGAACTATAGTGTCCCTTTAATATGAGGTAAATTATAGATTAGTGTCACTGATAATATACTAGATTGCCTACTTACAACAAGATGAGGATGATGATGGGCTGCAGTTTGGCACCACTGATCTGGTGTAGAACAGGATCTCTGGAGGCTGTTTGCAACTGTGGTCACAAAATGTAATGTTCTGGGAGAATTGGAAGCAGCTCCATTTTTTGGGGGCCCCTTACACAGCTCAAGGTCTGGGCCACAGGGCCTGACGGTGAGTATGCCCACCTGAATTTCCTCTTTCAAAGGTAGGAAACTGAAGTGTGTCTGTCTGTGTGTGCGTCAGTTTGTATGTCTGTCTGTGTGTCAGTTTGTATGTATGTGTGTGTGTCAGTATGTCTGTGTGTGTGTCAGTATGTATGTGTCAGTCAGTATATGTCTGTGTGTCAGTTTGTATGTTTATGTGTGTGTCAGTATGTATATCTGTGTGTATGTCAGTATGTCTGTGTATGTGTCAGTATGTTTGTCTGTCACAGTGTCTGTGTCTGTGTGTGTGTGTGTGTGTGTGTCGGTGTGTATCTGTATGTTGTCAGTATGTATGTATCTGTGTGTGTGTGCCAGTGTGTATACCTGTGCATGTATCTGTATGTAGCCAATGTGTGCATCTGCATGTGTGTCAGTGTTTGTATCTGCATTTGTCAGGTTATGTATCTGTGTGTCTGTATGTTGTCATTGTGTGTGTCTGTGTATCTGTATGTTGTCAGTGTATCTGCGTGTGTGTGCGTGTGTGCATCTGTGTGTCTGCATGTGTGCCAGGTTGTGTGTCTGTATGTGTGTGTGTCAGTGTGTGTAAATGTGTCTGTATAGCTGCATCTGTATGATTGTGCATATCTGTGTATCTGCAAGTGTTTCTGTGTGTGTATGTGTATCACAGTGTGTGTGTGTTTGTGACAGTGCATGTGTATTTGTGCATACATCTCAGCATTCAACACTACACACAAATACACACCTGCATTCAAACTTCAACACTACATATAAACACACCTCTTTTTTAACAACAAAATTATATATAAACACACCAGTGTATTCATAAACCAACACTACACATAAATGCATACTTGCATTTAAATGCCATCTCCACATACAAACACACCCCTACATTCACACAAACATACTCCATACAAAAACACTCAAACACACAAATACTGCTCAGTGCTAAATATAACCCTGCATGCATGGGAAAATGGTAGCGCCCCAGCTGTCAAAGCATTGTTGGAGTTGCATGACAGATGGGGATCTACCTTTTGCCCCCTCTTGCCCAAAATAATTCATGCACCAGAGCCCTCTCTACTTTACGTCCGCCTCTGCGTTGGGGTGGGGGGCATGATTGCATGCCAGGGAGGGGACGACCGGGTTCAGGGGGCCCAAGCAAATGTTTGCCCAGGGTCCAATCCATATTAAAGACGGCCCTGCCCATGAGTTCGCTCACAGGGAGTGGAGTTTGTTGGGGATGTGTTATGTGTTATTGTAGAGGATCTAATATGTGTGCTTATGGTATGTAGTGTATAGGGTTTGTGTAGGTGATGCAGTGTGTTTGTGTGTAGTGGAACAGTGTGTATTTGTTTATAAGGGATGTATTGTGTGTTTCTGGTTGTGTGTAAGGGATGCATTGCATGAATCTGTGTTTGTTTGCATAAGGGATGCAAGGTGTGTGTCTGTATGTGTGTGCATTGAGTGTGTGTAAGAGATGCATTGTGTTTCTGTGTGTATGTTAGAAAAGCAGTGTGTGTGTTTGCATGTGTGTGTAAGGTAAGGGTTTGCATTGTGTGTTTCTGTGTATGTGTGCAAAGAATGCATTGTGTGTTTCTCTGTGTGTAAGGGAAGCATGTTGTGTTTCTGTGTGTGTAGGGATGCATTGTGTGTGTGCGCGTAGTGTGAAAGAGCTCCTTGTCTTGACCCCTGTCCTATAGAGCTGTCCCTTCGAGTTCTCCCCTGCCCCTTAGTGGTCTCTCCTCTCCCCCACCCTCCCCTAGCGGTCTCTTCTCACACTCACCCACCTTCCCTGTGCTCTTTTCATCCCCCCTGCACCCTACATGTGTTCTTCTCACCTCCCCCCTCCCTGTGTTCTCCTCACCTCCCCCCTCCCTGTGTTCTTCTCATCTCCCCCCTCTTCTCCCTGTGTCTTCCTCATCTCCCCTTCTCCTCAACCCCTCCCTGTGTTCTCTTCTTACCCCCTCTCCTCCCTGTGTCCTCCCTCACCTTCCCCCCCCTGTGTTCTCCTCACCACCCACCCCTCCTCCTTGTGTTCTTCTTACCCGCTGTTCATACCCCCTTCTTCTTCTTACCCCTCTCCTTCTGTTACCCTCCTTCTGTTACCCCTTCTGTCACTTCTGTAAGCGTGACAGCTTCTCCGTCCTGGTCGGAGGATAGGAAGGTGCACACTCAATGTGCACTTCCCGCCAGTCCGGCCGGGTACAGGAAACTGAAACTCCGCGCGGAACAGGAGTTTCTGTTTCCTGTACCCGGCCGGACTTAGAGGAAATGCACAGTGAGTGTGCACCTTCCTATCACTCCGGCCGGACACCGCGGACCGGAGAGGAGCTCGGCCACGCTACAGGGAAGAGGTGGAGAAAAGCAGCTGCAGCTGCAGCTGCCTGAGGCTCTTAACAGAGCGTTCAGACGGCTGCAGAATTAGGACCGGCCCTGCAGCGGCTGGTCTTAAAATAATTTAGGGCGGCCTGGGGGCAATTGCCTCCATGCCCCCCGGCCCAGCCCGCCCCTGGCGTCTGATCCTTCTAGATGCCTGACCCAGCCCCCATAAATAAAGTGATTTTATGTCTAAATGGCAAAGAATCGAGCAATGAAGCTCAGGGGGGAATAATCTTTACACCAAAACCATTTAAATTCTGCAATACAGCTATAGTGTTTTATATGAACAGGATGCAATTCCTGAGAGATTACCTGTTGCCATTTTGGATTTCTCTCTCTGGAAACAAGAAAAATGTATTTCAAAGTTAAAACACCTGCAATATGTGTCGCATGATTGAAATACAAGACTATCCACTCTCCCCCCTCCAAAAAAACCCAAACCTACTACACTAGAATACACACGGCCTGCCTGGGACATTCTGTGTGTTCAGTACCAATCAAGTGTTAGCATGAAGGTGCCAAGTATTGCATGATGTATTGTTCCTTTGAACACCATATGTGTAGTCTTTTCTGCTATGGGGATAATGTGCAACAAAGGTTTAACAGATAAGAATAAATAAGGTGGTGGGGCCTGGAAGCCATGCTGAGTGACTGCACATAGTGTGAGCTCCAAACAAAAACTCTCTAAAAAGTGTGTTTCTCCTGTCTTACAAACCATCTTGCAGTGGAGCTATCAAGCTTTCACCTGAGGCACTTCTGGAAGTGTTGGCTGCTCCACTGCACGTGGATGTGGCAATACAATTGCAGGTGTTTTTTTTAGTATAAACTGAGATTTCTCTGCAATACCAGCACCAGCCAGTAGGGGTCACTGTGTGTGGAGAGAGGCAGGGATAGGAAGTTACAGCATATCCCTGCCTCTCTCTACTACTCACATTGCATAAAAAATAACAATTTATTACATGTATTGCATTTACAATGTTTCAAAACAACAGCAGCATATCTCCACACCAGGTGGTATCCACGTGTTTCAGCTAGTCCAATCACAACAAAAGATTGCAAACAGTACCAGCAACAATAAAATAAAAAGTAAAAGTTCGTATGAACAAATACAGTTCCAACGCGTTTCGTCCTCTTCTGGCCTTCCAATCGAATCAGAGCCACACATCCCTGAGGAAGTCCAGAAGAGGATGAAACGCGTTGGAACTGTTTATTTGTTCATAGATTGGACAAGCTGAAACACTTGGATTCCACCTGGTGTGGAGATATACTGCTGTTATTTTGAAACATTGTAAGTGCAATACATGTAATAAATTGTTATTTTTTTATACAATCTGCACTATCATTTTTTTTTCTACCTTCTATTTGTAGTGAGCCAGAAGACCTGTTACTTTCTATCCAGAATTTCATCGCTGGAGGTCCCTCACACTTCTCTAATTCCCTAATATCAACGGAGATATGCCTGAATTCATCTTAATCTTGTGAGTTCTCTACCACCCTAACCCTTTATATGTTTTAATGGTATTACACTTTATATTTCTTCCTATAGATATATTTCTAAGGCAGAATACATCTACGTGATCCAGTTTGTATTATTTCTTATCACTTTGTGGTGAACCACAGTTTTTTTCCCTTTGTTTTTTTTCTTTTCTTTTTCACTATTGTATTTTGAGTGCCTGTAAGGGAACATTCTAAAAACCTTGGGTACTCTGTGTATTATAGCACTAACAGTTAACTCTTTGTTTTATGTATTAAAGCAACTATATCTGTCCTCTATTCAGGACGGGGTGCTCTGGATCGCTATTAACCGGAATCTACCGCTAGATTTCTCTGTGGTGACTGTGCGGCCTGGTGGATCGCTGGGCGGGAGAGGCAGCCGCTCTTATTAGTCCGTGATGCATTGACACCGCTGAGGTTCATCTACAGTCCCGTCCTCGTCCTCCCAGGGATAAGCGCACTAACAGATGGCAGACGCCATAGGTCTGACCAGGGTGGGCCCGACGCTAAGGCATGCACCTCCACCCAGCACTCTAGAACAAACCCTTATAAAGCTGGAGGACATTTTCAGGCAACACTAGAGGCACGTTCAGCAGCACAATCACACGTACCTCTGGCATAACACCTGTGACATCTACCATATCTCTTGCTAGCCTGCCCGGGCAGAAGACCTATAGGGGTGTGGCCCCGACGCATCATCCACACCAGCGGAGGAACAACCTCCTGCTCTTCTTTGCACAGGAGGGAGTTTGTGGCCTAGAGATGCCAGCCTATGTACCAGCTTGGGGTAGAGGGGGACACCTGTTCCAGCATCTGCCGTCTGTTACCGTCCTGATGGTCCCTGTAGCTTCCCATTATCAGGAATTGCATTAAAGTGGACTCACTATATTAAAGCCTGCTGCTTAAGATCTAATCTCTCATGCTCTTACTGTACACCATCTTGCGCTCATGTTTTTATTTACTTTAAGACCGGTTGTTTTTTTTAATTTTCTTTCAATTATGATTGGGGTGCTTTCTTGATGGTCTGCTCAGTCTCAGTGGTATATTTTACTTATTCATATTAGTCTCCTGTGTTTTAGGTGTGTATTATAATCCACATCTGGCTTGCCCTCACAAGTCTGATTTGAATGTGGACATGTCAGTCTAACCCGTTATAAAAACCTGCCATTAATATACAAAAAATAAGGCATTGCCAATCGTTTTTGAACTACTGTATACTGCCAGTATATTACATCTTGAATCCTTCATTGCTTGTCATGTTACTCGACTAACCTCATTAAAATCAAATGACAAAAAAAATCTAATCCTTAAAGCCTCAGTCACCCTCATTTATATTCTAGTTATGAATACCAGCCTGCAGAGGCAAACCTAGTGCACATATAACCTTAATTTTAGTAATAACAGAAGGCAAATATTTTGCATAACTCTCTTCACGAAAAACTCCAGCAGCACAGATCATAAACAGAACCAATAAAAAAAAACAAAAAAAAAAAAAAACAGCTAGACATTCCATAAACGACCCTGCCAGTCTAAGGTAACAATAAAGAAAGAAAAAGTAAAACAAGTTATAAGGAACCATGAAAAAGAACATGTTCCCATTATTTGGAAGTTTGGTGTCGATCACCCGTAGCTGCTTTGGATCGTTCAGCACACAGTGCATCGTTAGTATTGTCCAACACAAACTGGCATTTGGCCCATTCACGACTGGCACTCAGATCCAAGTGCGTGCCTCAGGAAAGTGCCAGTGTAGAAAAGTATAGTATTTAAGCTAGCTGACTGAGTAGAGCCAGCAGTGTATTCTATGTAGCCCTAAGTCCCGCACTCAATTTCTATACTGTATCAAGGCCCGATCTGGACATATAGACCATTATTATGGTGTCAAACTCAGGGGGCATTGGCGAGTTCATCAGGCAGGAGAGTTCTAGTGTATTCAGCCCTGATCCGCGTATGAACCGCTTTCACCAAAGACATGCAGAACTAATAGTGGGCAAACTGAGCAAGCTAGTATGTAGATTCCACACTGATGATCATGGGTGACAGATAGTCCAGTGTTTAAAGGGATTCCTTGAGCATCCAAAATCACCTCTCCCTCAGTCACTGAGGTCAGTGTGGTTTTGGCATATTTCCGGTGTTAGACATTACCAAACATATTTTAACATACTGTGAAGTTGGGGTAGAGCCCAGCGCCTGCCACTCATCGACAACAGTTAAGTTGTAAGGAGGGGAAGAGTCATCCTCATTCAAGGAAAGAGGTGGTAGGGGATAAATCCAATAATTTGGATCTCTTCACTGGGGGCTTTGCCTTTGTAGCAGATGGATCTGCCCCACTCCAGTGCCATTGTGATACAGTTTATTCCAGTGAGACCAGAGCCTGATGTTTCATCCAAACCTAGTTTGTTTCTTCCTGCGCTTGACGTAGCACACATAAGAGCTTTCCCATTGAGGTCGCAATGGCAGTATTTATAACCACGTTTGGAAATTTTGATTAGATGTGTGTCGTCCATGGTAAGTCTAGTCCTGCAGGAGACTGTCAGTGGAAGTAGGGCAGTTGGCAAAGCACACAAGGTGCCAGACTCCCGTTACAACTGGATCTCACCGAGAACATTATTTTGCCTCTTGCTTAGTGTAATAAGTGCCAAGGCTACTCTTTTGTGGAAAGAGTAATAAGGTACTATAACTGACTCACCCCTGAAAATCTGCCTCCGTAGAACATATGTATAATAAACTGGGGGTTCACCACAAATAGTGTGCCTTGTGTAACAGTACACTATGGTAACATCTGGAACAATATGTCTGTATCCAATAAGCACTCTTCTCCAGGCCTAAGCTCATACAAGTATTATAAATCTATTGACTTTTCCATTTGTAATATTCCCCTTTGTAGCTAAAAATAGCTAGTCAAATACAGAGCCTAAGGTACCTGTACTAATGTAGAAGCTGGAATGGGCGCAAAAAAAAAAAAAAAAAAAAACCACTATTCCAGTAGTTAAGATAAGCCTAGAGGGGATTAGAACTGATAACAGATGGAACGCATTAAGTCATTGGACATCGCACGTGAAGACATCACCACACCTTGAAGACAAAAACTAGCAGCTGGAACAAGGACTTTAATGGACAAACCAGTTTTCCTGGCACTGCATGATCCTGTAGTGCTTGTATACTTCTACAGAGCAGTGATGTTATCAAAGGGACATTATAGTCACCAGAACAACTACAGCTTAGTGTAGTTTTATGTCCATGCAGGTCTTTTAATGTAAACACTGCCTTTTCAGATAAGCAGCAGTGTTTACATTACTGCCTAGTTACACATCTGGCAGTCAGCCAGCCACTAGAAGTTTCCTGCTTCAGAGCTGCATGTTCAGCATCACTTGGTATGGAGATGCTGAATGCTCCCCATATTGATACATGGACTCAATGCATCTATGAGATGCCGCCGATTGACGCAGTGATGCATTTTGGTGCGCATGTGCAATAGCTTCCCAATGCTTTCCTATGGAAAAAGCATTGGATTGGCTGAGATCGGGTGTGAGCATTTCAGTCAAGAAAATTAAGCTGGTGGAGCCAGACATGCGCAGTGCTGGAAGGCAAGTTTATTGGCACTCATAAAATAAATAAGCTAAGGACCTGAACTGTGGTAAGTCTATAGTGACAGGAATACATGTTTGTGTTCCTGTCACTATAAGGTCCCAAAAAAAATAAATAAATAAATAAATAAAAAAAAAAAAGTACAGCACTACAGTCACCAACTTGCCAGACTGTACAGGTGTTTCAGTTTTGTATACGTGGCAAAACTACTGCATCGTGGCTGTGAATCCTGTGCTTGTATACATTCCATTTCACTGGGCTTATTTTTATATTATAAAGACACTAAAATATTGAAAAGTAGATTGTGGTAATTTTGACAAACAAATTGCCAGACAGGACGAGTTAAAAACAATACACTTTTATTCTAGAAGTCGCAAAGAGGTATCAAAATGAAAAGGAGGCAGAGGGGAGCAATGGGTGCATATTAAACAAGCCTCAAGAGCATGTGGTGCAACAGAGGTGGCTGAAGGGGTGGAAATATGAACCGACAAGACAATAGCAGAGAAAGAAAATTTAAGAATCTTCATTAGCGCTGTCACCTTCATCTTCTCCCTCTTCTGTCTCTTTGTCACCATCTTTAATTTCTTCAAGCTAATAAAAGGAGAAATCAAATCAGTTTGTGTTTCAGATTACAATGTTCATAAATTGATATTGAATCCTTAAGCTTCAAATAGAATTCCGCTTTACAGTTTGAGCCAGTCCATTAAGCCTTTGAGTGCCAAAGGAGTTTTAAACACATGCAGAGAGATATAGCTCGATCGATGCAACAAATCGTCAAGACACAACAGCTGCGGTTGTGTGAAAAATGTGCCTTTCATTTTACAAAAAGGGCAGATATCAATAGAAATTTTAACTTTTGTAAATACACTTTGCTACACAAGTACTGTTATTCCTGAGTGCTTAGGCTCAGTTGAACTAAACTCAATCAGCAATTGCTTAGTGCCACTTCCTTGCCCAGGTTTTTCATTGAGCTGCATTGGGAAGTATAACTGGACCGCCACAGAAAGTCTGGACCGGGATAGCAGGGCTTGCACAAGCTTTAGACAAGAGATCTGAAACTTTGGCAAGCGGTTTTTAGATACATGGCTTTCATTGTGATGAAACTACTAAACAATTTTTATTTGAATTTGTGCTGTGGAGTGTCCCTTTAAGAAATTTTAAATAAATATAACAAGTGAAAGACACTCAATATGAAATTTTAAGGCCCTTTTCTTAATACAATGCAAAGATTAAGAAGGACTCTTCCTTACAGCTCACCTTATTTAACACATTTAGATTAGAAAGTAGATCAGAAAAGAGAATTCCTTACCGTGTCCTCTCCCTGTTCGTCATCATCGAGAAGGTCTCCTTCCTCTGCCGAGTCAGCCCCTTCCTCTGCCATCATTTTCACACTGGTTTCCTCTTTCTTTTGAGAACTACTGCTCTGTTCCTCATCTAATTTTGTCTCTGCATTAAAATAAGTTTAGAATTACACAATTATGTCCAAATATGGAAATATTTTACTGTAATATGAAAGAATACATATGTTGAATAATCTTACAGTGACACAAATACATTTATTCTGTAAGTAATTTAGTTTACCTTGTTTAGACTGTTCACGCTCAATTCGCTCTAAACTTTCAAGAAGAGAGTCTACTCTTTGTTTTATTTGACTGAGCTCCTTTTTTATAGTCTGAAGATCATCTCCCTTCACTGTAAAAAGAGACAGATTATATGCCATTAACTATAAAATACATACAAAACGATATGGGACATCTCCATTTCATCATAATGAACATGTTAGCGTTACAAGGTATCATCACATTTTGTTTTTAGCATTAACTCACGTCTACTAGACTTTGAAGATCCACCTCTCTGGCCACTCTTTGAATTGAAGCCACTTTTGCCACGCCTTGATGTATTTCCCGACACTCTCTGGCGCTTTGATGGCACTACAGCTCGGGCAATAGGAGGAGGAGGCGGCACACGAGTTGCTGAATAGCTGATGTAGCCAAGGAAGGGAGAATAGTGTAAAGGGACGCGTTTGGAAAGCAGCTTGATACACATTTCCATTGAAATAAAGCGGTTACTAGTTAATGCTCAATACATACATAAACATGATCCATAACTATAGCATTTTAAGTTCACTTCATTCGTGACACAATATAAAAATAACACAGGCTTTCATACAGCTTGCTCTGAAATGGTAAACAGCCGTATTGCCCATCCCTTGAAAATCCACTGTACTGGTTATGCCAGGAGTACACTGAAGCCACTACACATTAAGAATGTAGCAAGAGTTGCAAGCTTTGCCACAGATACTGCTGACCATTTACTGTCTGTGAGCATCAGCTAAACAATCCCAATGAATGAGTTAACTTTAGCAAGCACTCATTCAAGAATGAACAATGAAAGCTGCTGGTGGGGTCACTACACGTCTGGTAGCCAGCTGCAATACCTCAATATGTGCAGTATCTCATACTAAAACCCTGCACATACCAGGTCCTTCCATCATGACCACTTCAAAACAGATTAGATTTTTTTTACATTGAGATTTCTCATTCAGGTCTATACTACTAAAAACACACAAGTCAGTCACTTTCCTTAGCTAGTTCTAAAATAAAATCCATAATTTTACAACTCATTTCTTAAGATGCAATTGACCTTGTTGCTACTTATACAAATGTAATAAAATAAACTTGACTAGCTACACCCCACCATTATAGCTACTTGCTTCTCGCCATAATTCTCTAGTCTTATTCCCAATGACACTCCAAGCGCACTTTAGTGGTTATAGTACCAGAAGTGAACTCTAATCTGGTGGTCCATGAAGCACCACTCCTGCCCACTCTGCATTAAGTAGCTCACAGCTGCAGAGCTTAGCTCAGAAAACCTAGCAGGAGATTTCCATTCTCACTTCCACCTACAGAGAATGGTTACTGGTAGACCCCAAGTAAGAAGTCAAACTTAAGAAAAAGGCTATTTACATTGAGAGTGCACAAGGAAACTCATGGCACCATGACCACTATAGCATGCTGTAGTAGTTATGTTGCTTGGAGTACTTTTTAAACTTAGTTAAGACCCAAGTAGGATATTACCCATTCGATTATTTTAGTCACATGTAATGTGTTAAATATGCATACAATGATCAGCCACAACATCAAAACCACTGACCATTGAAGTGAATAAAATGGAGTGTATCCTTACAATGGCACTTGTCAAGTGGTTGAATATATTAGACAGCAAGTAAACCACCAGTTCTTGAATTTCATGTGTTTGAAGCAGCAAAAATCTGAGTGACGTTGACAAGTTATAGCTAGATGACTGTATCAGAGCTTCTCCAAAACTGCAAATCTTGTGGGGGGTGTTCCAGGTATGCAGTGGTTAGTACCTACCAGATGTGGCGCAAGGAAGGACAAACTGAACCGGCATCAGGGTCATGGGTGCACAAGGCCCATTGATGCAAACGGTCACACCACACAGAAGAGCTATTGTAGCTCAAACGGCTGAAACAAACCTCAATGCTGGTCATGACAAAGATATCAGAACACAGACTGCTCAGAGTGTCCTTGAGGACCCCTGTCCACGGCCGAATGCCCCTCAATGTAGACGTGAAAGTCAGAAAAGGACCATGGAGCAATGCCTGGTCTTATAAATCACATTTTCCTTTTAGATCAGATGGATGGATAGCTGGGTGCATGTGTATAGTTTACCTTGGGAAGAGATGGCAGCAGGATACACTATGTGAAGGCAGATTGGCGAGGCAGTGTTATGCTCTATGCAATGTTCTTCTGGGAAACTTTGGTTTCTAGCATTGATGTTGACATGACTATGTACCACCTACAGACCACGTACACACCTTTATGGAAATGGTGTTTCCCTGATGGCAGTGTTCTTTCAGTAGGATAATGCACATTGTTTCAGGGGTTGCCTTAGCTGCCAATTCCCCAGATGTTATTCTGACTAGGCATCTGTGGGATGTGTTGTAACAAATCTGATACATGGAGGACTTTTCCCACCTTGCAACATGCAGGACAAACTGCAGCCAATGTCTTGTTTCAGATACCACAGGACAAGTTCAGAGGTCTAGAGGAGTATGTTCCTCTACGCATGAGAGCAGTTTTAGTAGCACGAATGGTACGTATATGTTAGGCAGGTGGTTTTAATGTAGTCTATGATTAGAGTACATAAGTTACAGTGGAACAAGTCTGTAGCTCGAATTTAAGGGTTTGCACTGGGTCAGAACTCTGACAATTGCCTCCATCCTTGAGGGGTTAACTTACAAGAGTACAGATATTACGGCATACAAGTAATTAATTCTAGCATTGGATCAACATACCTGTCATAATAGTCTCGTTGAAAATCATAATCCAGATCAAAAGATGACCTAATAAAAAGTCAAGCAGAACAGGTTTGTTTTTTTAACCCTCCAACTTTAAATTTGTAGTCCAAGACACAATCACACTTAAATTGCCTACCCATACATGTCAGCAGCAGAACGTTTGACACCTCCTTTCCCTCGGTTTGCTTTGGGTTCAGCAGCAAGATTGATATCTGAAATAAGAAATTAACTTAACCACTATTCAACATATTTTATGTTGTTACTTTCTCTTTGTAAAGGCACAACCTTTTTGGTGAGGTTTAGCAGTGGAGAGGGCACAAAAACAAAAAAAAAAAACAAGCGCGCCCCCCCACCACACACCATAACAGAACACACTTTTTTGTTTGGCTGTGGATACTAATGTACTGGAGTGGAAGAAACTAAAAACCACTCGAGATGCAGTCAATCTAAGAGAAGCACACAGGCAAAAAGGGAAAAATAGTGCAAGTTAAAATTAATGTTAGCCATTTTAAGCACTGGATAGACCGGTAAAGCAGACTTTGAGCAAACATTAACTCACACAAAGGGTGAGATTAGTGGACACATCGAGATTTGCAGATACAATGCTGTACCAGATTTCAAATACACAGCTGAGAGCAATACGTCTAGACAGAGCATGCATTCTCTTCATTGTAATAAGAAACAAATGCAAACTTCCATTACAGCTCCCCACTCGCAAATTAATGAAATGCCTTGAAATAATTTTTTTTAAAAAGTATATTCAAAACAAAGTTCATGGGATGAGATAATTTGCCCATGACAGATGCAGAAGTTTTTTTTATTCCGAACTTGAACCCATTAACCAACACTTTACTTCTACTCACTTACCCAGGACCTGGCCGGCAATCATGCGCCCATCTTCCCCTGCCACTGCAGTACGGGCATTGCGTTCATTAGCATACTGAACAAAAGCAAAACCCTTGTGCACGGAGCAGCCCACAATCTTGCCATATTTGGAGAAGATGGCTTCCACATCTGCTTTCTTCACCACTAGGGTGTTAAGGTTCCCAATAAACACACGCGAGTTAAGCGAGCGAGGGTCTGTTTTGTTAGTGACGTTGCTCGCCATCATTTTTACACCCTAGGGAAGCAACAGTGACGCCTAGAGGAAGGGAAAAACACAATAAGGTGGCAACAGAATAAATAATTGGATGAGGGGTAAGGCAAGGAGCATGCCTAAATGGAGTATTGTGAAAAGTCAGCTAAGAAAAAAAATATATATCTATATATATAAAAAGCAAGTTGCAGAGTAACTCATGAAGAAACTTTTCAGAAAGTTTCTGGAAGAGAAAAAAAAAAAGCCAAGATGAATACAGGAACAAAACAATCTTCAGTGAGTCTGTAGTTTAGTGATTGGGGTGGTGGGGGAAACAAAACAAAAATTGGAAGTGTATTCCTTCACTGTGGTAAAAAGGGAGTTCCATCTTAGAACAAGACAATATTTAGCCAGTTAACTAAATGCATATTTGGAAAAACAGACAGCAGCAAAAGTCATGTGAATGGCAACACAGTTTAAAAATGTGTTTTTTGACAAGTGGTCTAAAAGTAAAAAAAAAAAAAAAAGTAAAATAAATTAAAGGAAATAATGGATTGAAATAAATTCAACAAAGTTCACAGGAACTATAAAAAATTTGGATAGTGAAACTTTAACAGGAGATATATAGATATATATCTTAACTTTACCTCATATTAACTATTCTTACCATGAGAAAGAAGAACTGGATGCCAAACATCTTGCTCCACTCTTTGCTGCTGGCTGCCAGCGATGGGGCAAAGGGATGAAAGGGAGGGAATGGGGCAGGAATAGGGTAGGGCCTGAATGATCGGAAATTAAATTGGCAATAGAATGCAGACTACAGGGGATATTTAATAGAGCGAGTACTATTTAAAATAAAAATAACCTAACTACATACAGTAGAGTTAGAATATACACTATAAGAAAAAAAAAAAATTCTAGGTGTGTGGTAAAACAAAAGCAGAAAAATAAAATGTACTCGAATTTCACAATGAAATATTTGGCAACTGAATAGAAAGCATGGTGAGAAACATTAAACTAGCACAAAAATGCCCACAATAATAATAATAAAAAAAATAAAAAAAAAAATTATAGAAAGCCTCTTTCCCAATCCAACCCCCACCTCCCCCCAACCAGGAAAATTTAAAATCAATAGGAAAAATTAGCATCAGTATTAATACTCATACATAAATACTAAAAATTTAAAAACAAAAATAAAAAATAAAAATCAGAAATACAGCAGCAACATGTTCAAAAGGAGACCAGTAAGGCAGAAAAAATTCGAAAAATTAAAAAAAACAAAAAAGGAAAAGCATGACTTACTGTAGTAGACGTTTCAAAAAAAATTCTTCGCTGTGAAAAAAAAAGGGGAAAAAAATTATGAAAATTATCCAAGTTAGAAAAAAAAAAAAAAGGAATTATTGTTTAAAAAGTCCAATTAAAAAGTTTAGCAATTCTTAAAAATGTTATTTTCAATAAAATTCTGAATGTTTTCAACCCCAAAAATTGAACACTGAAGGGAATGGGAAAGTAAGGGTGGGGGAAAGGTGGAAGGCTATCTATTCTCAACTCCTGCATGATAATTTGCTGGTTTTGTGTTTTAGGCATAGGTTTGTAATAAAAAATAAATAAAAAATTCCTGCTGGAAAATGTAACCAGCATTTAAGCCACATTCATGCTTCTGTAGACAAGCCAATAGAAAGGACCAGCACAGAGGCACAGTTTTCTCCATATGCACTAAAGTATTCATAACCATGCTTAGAACCGTCTGGTTATAACTAAGATTATGCTAGATGCATTCAGGGAATGATGAAGAGGTAGGTAGAGGGAGTTCTTAACACACTTAAAAACGGGTGTGGGTAGGAAGGTGGAGAAATTTCGAGAACTGCTCAGCTCACTGGCCTGTGAAAAGGAGAATGGGAGAATAGTTTCAGATAAAAGGGGAACAGGATTCAAGGACACAGAGGGAAGGGGAAACAAGCAAATAATAAAATAAGCCCATTCCCTTGCAAAAGCAAACGCAAAACCAATTTTGCTGCTGTACATTGTGACCGATTAAAACGACATTAAGTTATAGCATAAGTATCACTAAACACATTACGTCAGCAAGCTAATATAGGAGGAAAGCATGGTCCCAGTAGTTTATGCTTTTTCTAGCACACAGCCATGTAGGCATGTCTTAGACAGAAAAATACGGTGACAAAAGCAAACTGAACTTTTAGAGTTAGTGGAGAGGAAGAGGTCAGAATGCTGCTAGCTTGTCTTTTAGCTGAGCTAGAGAATTTGTTTTTATTTCGTGAAAATCCTTCATCAACTGAAAAATAAATTCTGAGGGCAATGCGTGACAACAGCATTGCTCCCTATATTGATAAATGAGTAAACTTCAGCATCATGCACCTTGCTTGAAGGGTATGTCACCAAAGCACGACCGATAACATTGTGCTGGTGGAGATAGAAGACTTATGGTTCTTTAAAGGGAACCTAGTCACCAGAACAACTACAGTTTAAAGTTCTTGTGAGTACAGCAAGTACCTGCAGTAAAAAACGGTTTACAATGGTGCCTAGAGATAACTCCAGTGGCAGTCACTCAGACAGCTTCCTGGGTGTAGCACTGATGTCTAGAATCTTTACGCTCTGCATGGGAATGGTGAACTTTTCCCCAAAGAGAAGCATTGATTCAATGCATATCTACGAGGAGATACTTTTAGGCCAGTGTGGTGTTTGGCTTCAACTACCACAGGAGAGTATTGTTTGGCTGAGATTGTTTATTCAGATAATCTCAGACAAAGAAACTGGGTGGGATCAGCGCTGGGCGACCTGTACGGCGCTGGAATAAAGTTGGGTTTTATGCTCATATAGAGGGGGTATGGTATATTTATAGTCAAGATAATCAAAATTTAAATATATATTACAGTGCAAAGTTAACTTGCCAGGCAAGTTAAGTTTAAATGCAGATTTTCTGTTTGTTTCTAGCATTCAAGCACTAAAATTAGGGTCTATAAAGACTTGAGCTTTCCCAAATATCCCATTTCAAATGCATTGAGAATGCACACTATATAATTGGTTTCCACTAATTTCAAAGGAAACCATAAAGATGTAATAAGCACACCATGCTGACTTCTAAGGATGAGTTAAAGATCATGGAGGAATTAAGTTCTCAAAAGTGACTGTTTTAGGGATACTAGAAGCTCTAACACTACTTTACCTTAAAGAACTGATCTGTGTGCTGTGCCCTTGATGTTTTGCTCCTGAAATGTAACATTGCAGTTTAGCTTGCATTGTGGGGTTAAGCACACCTCTAGTGTATTTTACAGTAAGCCACCAGAAAATGCTTCCTGGGTGAGAACAGAGTCCGACAGTTCTTAATCAACATGTTCATGTATTGCATCATGCCTCTGATACTCAAAATAGAGAAGAATTGGACATAATGCTTCTTTAAAACAAAGACTTGATTGGCATTTACAATGCTTCTCTACAAATAGGCACTGGATTGGATGAAAAATCTGCAAAATGTCAGGATGTTGACCAAAAAAAAAAAAACCGGTCCAGCTTGTGCTAGTGTGCAAAACATTAATACATCATACAAACCCTGGATAAAGTGTATATATCCAGTCTGGAAGCCCTGTCAATTAGTCGGCCTGGAACAAGAGAGTTACATCTCAGCAAAATGCTAATTGCATATTTCCTCTCCCCAGTGAATGCTGTTTGAGAGTTTAAACTAGCAGTCACCTCCTGCATTTTTTGCAGAGACCCCCAATGGTAACATCGCTGCTTGGTGTGTGGTGACCTGGTAGGGCAGTGGAGGAGTGCTATACTTCCCTCTTGGTGTCCCCTATATGCACCAACATCTTTGATCTTTAATGAAGTATCAGGAGCCTAGGTGCTGTTCTCATACAAATGTGCCACAGAGGACATCTCTATAGGGAATCCAGCTTGACCCTCCAGGAGTTCTCGCAATGAGCTTGATAAGGCTTTATTCCCAGAGCGGTCACTAGCAACGGCTGTGTGAAGCAACAAAACTTGATGACCGCGGTAGTTCACCCTTTGACAAGTTGAGAATTTTCTATAGACAAAAGTAGACCTTCCCTACTTTTTCTTATATCTTTTGACTGCGTTGTAACACCTAAAACATCTAGTTTTAATTTACTAAAATCTCAAAATATAGTTGACAAAATTAACACGGACACAGAAGCCATATAGGAAAGTTTGAATGCACGGGGAACGCTTCGTGCATTAGGTCCCCAATTCCCCTCTACGAGGAGCACTGGATTGGACCATGCCTCCATGATGTAAATGGGGAGGAGGGGTGAACAATGACAGCGCTGCTTTAAATCTAAGAAAACTGTTGCCCTTAATACATTTTAAGAAGTTAATTTCTTTCTTAAAGTGACATAAGTCACCAGAACATCTATAGCTCATTGTAGTTTTTCTGAAGATTATAGTCAGCCCCTGCAAGCATTTTTAGATGCAAACACTGTTTCCAGAGAAAAGGCAGTGTATACAATAAAGCCTGGTTACTAGGGATCGACCGATATTGATTTTTCAGAGCCGATACCGATATTCTGTGAACTTTCAGGCCGATTGCCGATATAATTTGCCGATATTCTGTACATTTACCATTTTGGAAAATAAAAACTATTTCTAAAGGTAAATGCACAAAATATACATGCCACGTGTAGTGGATGCAGTGTGACAGGGGAGCTGTGTGTGTTTGTGTAGTGGATGCAGTGTGTGTTTGTGTAGTGTGTGTGTAGTGGATGCAGTGTGTGTTTGTGTAGTGTGTGGGTTGTGGATGCAGTGTGTGTTTGTGTAGTGTGTGTGGAGGATGCAATGTGTGTTTGTGTAGTGGATGCAGTGTGTATTAGTGTAGTGTGTATATAATGAAAGCAGAGTGTTTGTGTAGTGTGTGGGTAGTGTGCGTAAAGTGAATGCTGTATATACTAAATGCAAAGTGTGTGTATATAATGAATGCAGAGTGTGTGTGTATTTGTGTAGTGTGTGTATAGTGAATGTAGTGTGTTTATATAATGCAGAGTGTGTGTGTTAGTATAGTGTGTGTATATAATGCAGTGTGTTTGTGTAGTGTGCATTATATAAACACATTACACAAACACACTGCATTATATACACACACTGCATTATATACACACACACTACACAAACACTGCATTATATACACACTACACAAACACACTGCACAAACACACTACATAAACACACACCGAATTATATAAACACACTACACAAACACACTGCATTATATACCCACACTACACAAACACACACTGCATTATATACACACACTATACAAACACACTGCATTATATACCCACACTACACAAACACACTGCATTATATACCCACACTACACAAACACACTGCATTATATACCCACACTACACAAACACACTGCATTATATACCCACACTACACAAACACACTGCATTATATACCCACACTACACAAACACACACTGCATTATATACACACACTATACAAACACACTGCATTATATACCCACACTACACAAACACACACTGCATTATATACACACACTACACAAACACTGCATTATATAAACACACTACACAAACACTGCATTATATAAACACACTACACAAACACTGCATTATATACACACTGTACAAATACACACTGCATTATATACACTGTTTGTGTAGTGTGTGTACATAATGCAGTTTGTGTAGTGTGGGTATATAATGCAGTGTGTTTGTGTGCATTGTATACAAACACACACACACACTATACAAACACACTGCATTATATACACAGTGTGTTTGTGTAGTGTATGTGTATATAATGCAGTGTGTGAGGGGGCATTTTTTATTAAATTATTTAAAAAATTATATTTACTTAATTATTATTTATTTTTGTTGTCCCCCCTCCCTGCTTGTTACCTGGCCAGGGAGGGGGGATATGACAGTCCCTGGTGGTCCAGTGGTATTGGCTGAGCCTTGGGGGGGCAGAGAGCAAGCGCTTACTCACCTCCCAGCAGCTCCTCCAGCTCCCCAGTGCAACTCTCGCGGCCAGCGTGTCTCGCGGAGCGTTGCCATGGTGATCCATGGCAACGCTCTGACGGCCGCGGGTCTCGCGAGAGTTGCACTGGGGAGCTGGAGGAGCTGCTGGGAGGCGAGTAAGCGCTTGCTCTCTGCCCCCCCAGGACCGCCGGGCTTGTAATGAGCCTGGCGGTCCTAGGAGGTATTATCGGCAATATCGGTATCTGAATTGGCCGATACCGATATTGCAGAGAATACCGAATATCGGCCGATTATATCGGTAAAACCGATAATCGGTCGATCCCTACCGGTTACACCTAGACACTGTGCAACACTGCCGTTCAGAACGGAACGTCTCACAGAGTATGAGAAGATGCTGATAGGCCAGGGCAGTGTGTGGCCCCACCACTGCAATCTCAGCCAATCCAATGCTTTACCCATGATCAATTCTGATGAGGTCGGCCAAAGAGGTGGGCCAGCACAAGCAGCGTTGAAAAAAAGGCAAGGTTTAAAAAGGACCACTATAAGCACCCAGACCATTGAAGTGTTCTGGCTACAGCGTCCCTATTGCACTTCGTACTGCAATGTAAACAATGCAGTGCTGCATGTTGCTCCAACACTCTGCATGGAGATGCAGATTGGCCAGCGGGGTATTTTGCTGTGCATGCAGATAGCTTCCAAATGCTTACCTATGGGAAAGCACTGGATTGGCAGTCAATTTTAATAATCTCAGCCAAGAAGGCGGACCTAAGGGTCGCTTGAGAAGAAAAAAAAAATAAAAAAAAAAATTACAGAAAAGGGGGCGGAGGGGCTATATAATTATGCAAAGAACAAAAATAATGCCAGAAAAAGCAAGTGCCCCCAATTCAGAAGGAAAGATTTATTTCCCAATGTTTAAGGTCAGGGTGGTCCAAAACATGTAAGGAAGAATTTTATTTGGTTTTTGTTTTCCCTGTTTATGTACCCTGTGGAATAAACCTTTCCTTTTGGATTGGGAGCACTTTATTTTTCCCCAGCATTTTTTCCCCCTTTGCATTATTTCATGAGGATTTGGAGTCCCTTGCCTGGAGTCCTGAGTCCCAAAGGGGTAAGAAGGGACTTTACCTCACTTTAGGATTTTTCCTTTGACTTTTAAATTCATTGGTTTCAAAGTAAAAAATTTTCTGGGGCTACATAGTTATATTACAGCTATAGTGCCAGAAATACATTGTATTCTAGTCACTGAAGTATTTAAATATAGGAATTCAAGTGAACAGAGCTATGTGTTGTAGAAAAACAAACACTTTGCTGGCCTAATGTGTTCAAACAAACCTAAGCAGATGCTACAGTGACTTTTCAGTGTTGCAGTTTTTTCCCAGCAGCAAAAAAGGTTGTTACAGCAAGACTTTTTAATATGATTAATAAGGTAGTAATATCCACAACTTTTTTTGTTTTGTTACATAAATCAATTCATGCAAATAACCCCTCCATCCCTAATAGAGAGCACCCCTTTGTGTTTGAGTGGCTTCTTCGCTTTCTCCTATGGTTTCCTTTTCTCTTCCTCTTTCAGAAACTGCTTTTCTGATCTATTTCTCATTAAAACAATGTATTTTTCCTATGCTTGACAATCTTTACCAAGGGTTGAGCTTAAAGGGACAACAGAATTACAATTTAGTGTAGTGATTCTGGTGTCTATAGCCTGTGCCTGCAGGGTTTTTAGTGTAAACACTGCCTATTAAGAGAAAAGGCAGTGTTCACATTACTGCCTAGCAACATCTCTAGTGGCAGTCATTAAGACGGTCACTAGAAGTGCTTCCTGTGTCAGTGCTGCACAGTGTGCAGCACTGCCATTAAGCGCCAACACGCTCTACATAGAGACACTAAACATCCCCCATAGAGATGCATTGATTAAATGCATATTAATGAGGAAATGCTGATTGGTGCAGTGCAGCTTTTTGCCAAATTTTTGCTGAGCTGTACAAGACCAACACTGTGCTGGTAAAAAAGGTAAGTTTAAACACTTTTCAAAGGGAGGCAAGGGGGGGTGGCACCTAAACCTTTATTTTCTTCTGCTATATAGTGGCAGAAATACAGGTTTGAGTTCCTGACACTAGTGTTTCTTTAAGGCATGGGACAAGTTCCACTTCCTTTGTCAAGAGTATAGCTTGCTTTAAGTCCTACCCTTTGTCAAGATTGACAAGCGTAGGAAAAATACACAAGGAAAATAGTCCCTACTTTGTCTTATGTATTAAAGAGAAGGATCAGAAATGACCGAGGGGGGGATGCTAGTTTATAGGGACAGCCATTTTAACTTAATTTTGCATATGTAACAATTAGACAGACACCCCCCAAAACAAACCACTAGTATATTTAAAAACAGAGCAGACTATTATAACATTTGGAATTAAAAAAAAACTCATATGCAGTTTTAACATATGAATTGTTTATAATCTTGGTTTCCTAGCTGTATGAAGGGACACAATAGTAACAAAATGATCAGGAATACATCACAGGAAAGGGTAAAACAATTTTCACTGTTCAACATCATAGCTATCCAACCTGTCTCATTTGCAAGAATGGATGATACTTTTATAACAAATTGCTAAACATTTTGTGCATTTCATGAAAAAAAAAAAAAAAAAAAAACAACCCAAAGTAAACATGTGGTGTCAGGGGAGGGAGTGGAATATGAGAGACATACTTAAAATTATAAAAGCACCATGACCACTTTAGGGATTTAAAGTCTGCATGTGCAATGTCAGAGTATGAAATGCTGCACATAAAGATTTTAAAGAACATTGGTTTCTGTAGGTGTAATCACCTCGTGAAGTATTATTAGCCAGGAACAAAACAGGAACACACTCCAATAAGTGTTCTTAAACATATACAATGATGTATTATGGTCTCTACTTTGCCTTAAAATATCAATATTGCTTAATAAAAATTAAAACAGAACATGAGCATGTGGGAACGGTCAACTGAACATCAACTTGTCCATGCTAGAGAGCCATTTGAGTTTTAGAGTAATTGAAGAACAGAGTATTCAAACTGTGTCCAGGAAGGTAATAAAATAATCTTGAATTTTCATTGTAAGATTAAAACAAAACTGAGGGAAAAAAAAAAAAAAGGGTTTAAGTTTGTTTAGAAGTAATATAGGGGAATTTAAAAGATAAATAGGATAGTGTCCCTTTAACAGACACAAAACATACGCCCACATTATTTTCAGAAGCTTCACGTAAAGGGACATTGTAGGCACTAAAACCATTTCACTGAATTTTTGATAGTGTCCCGAGTACCCTGAAAGCACCCCCATTTAGTTTGAAAGCATTTTCAAACAGTTAAAACATTAATATAAGGGTGCCCTGCCACTCAGCTTTTCCCTGTTAGGTGTATGGCAAATGCAGAGATTTCACTTCTTTATAGCCATACCAAAAGTGGGTACTGTGAGGCTGAAAGTGGTCAGGTGACACTTCCAGTCAATCACAGCCACCCATTGCTGTACAGTTTAACCCCTTAAAAAGGAACAGTTTTCCTGGCACAGCAGGTGCCCTCTCCCTCCCACCTTCCACCCCCAGTTGCTGAAGGGGGTCAAAACCCCTTCAGTGACTAACCCAAGGCAGCGCAGGTGTCCCTCGGCACTGCTTCAGGGTCCGCCCACGCTCCTCCCCGTCATTGGCGGGGGAGACCTAATGCGCATCCCCATTTCCTATGGGGATTTTAGCGACGCTGGAGGTGCTATGAAGCAGGAAGTGCCCTCTAGTGGCTTTCTAGTAGACAGCCACTAGGAGGACTTAACCCTGCAAAGTAATTATTGCAGTTTATGAAAACTGCAATAATTACACTTGCATGGTTAAGGGTAGTGGGAGTTTGCACCCAGACCACTCCAATGGGCAGAAGTTGTCTGGGTGCCTGGAGTGTCCCTTTAAGGACACAACTTCTGGAATAAAAGGGAATCATGACGGAAATGTCCTTAAGGGGTTAATGCTACATGATTGGTTAAAGTATAAGTATAGTCAGTTCCTGCAGACTTTAATGTTACCACTGCCATTTCAGAGAAAAGGCCGTGTTAACATTACCACCTAGGAACACCATCTAGTGGCCACTCCTCAGACAATGTGCAGCACTGACGTTCACAGTCTATGCTGAACTTTCCCCATAGAGATGCATTGATTCAATATATCTATAAGGAGATGCTGATCGGTCTTTGGCTCCGCCCCACCCCCTTGGCTGAGATCATTAAGCTGAAGTGATCTGAGTGCCTATAGTGGTCCTTTAATGAAGTAGTTTGGGCGTATAGATCAGGGCCCTGCAGTCTCACTGCCTTCCTAGACACTTCCTGTAAAGAGAGTTATCTAAATGTTTACACTTCAAACATTAGATCTAATTTTACAGGAAGTGTTTAGGAAGGCTGTGCAAGTAACATACAGTGGGGTGTGCCATGGGCTGCATAAACAAGAGATTTAACGTCTAAAATGGCATAGAATTGAGCAGTGTGACTGCAAGGGCATGATCATAAAGCAAAAGTTGTTTTTGTGGCTATATAATATCCCTTTAAAATAAGTTACATCTGTTTGAAAATTAAACCATTTTGGTTTCATGCAGGTTGTGTCCGTCACAGACAGGGGAAGTGTGGCTAGGGCTGCATAAACAAACAAAACCCGAGTTAACTCCCAAATGGCAGTGAACGGAGCTGTGAGACTTTGGAGGCTCTATACACAGACTGCTTCATTAGGCTAAAGCCGTTTTAGTGACTTGACCCGCTAGAGGCAAAGTAGTAGACAGGTGTTGATAATCAAATGCCATTGATTAGCTGAGAGTCAGCAAGCAAGACCACCTCTATAAATGCCAAAGATTTAGCAGTTTGATGGTCTGGAGCATTCATGTGTGTGATAATGCCAAGTAGGAAAGACATCAGCAATGATCTTACAGAAGCAATTGTTGCTGCCTAAACTGGGAAGGGTTATAAGGCAAATTGCAAACGATTTAAAGTCCATAATTCAATTAATACAGTGGGAAAACATTCAAGTTGTCAATCTTCTCAGGAGTAGACGCCCTATCAAATTCACCCAAAAGGTCAGACTGTGCAATGCTCAGAAATAAAAAAATAAGCTGAAGTATGCTACAATAAAAAAATAAAACCCAAACTGAACTATAGACAATTTCCTACAGTATTGCACATGTCTTTGAACTTATGTAGTCATGATATTGTTTGATGCAAATACAGCCATAACTGTTCTAATGTCAGGCATGCTTAATCTATGCGACAAAAACAGAACCTGGAATCTTGCAGTTATTGAGTCAACCATGAACTCCATATCCCAAAGTATTCTAGTCACACAAAAGGACAATGATCCCAAGCACGCTAGCAAAAAGTATAAACAAAATGGCTAAAAAATAAAGCAGCAAGCTGTTGCAATGGACCAAAGTCTAGACCTCAACTCAATTGAAATGCTGTGGTAGAACCTCAAGAGAAGTGTACATAAACAAGTGTCACCAAACCTTAATGAACTGATGCATCACAAGAGTGGGCCAAAATTCCTCCACAACCATGTCATACAGAAAACAATTACTTCAAATTATTGCTGTTATTTTGTTAAATAAAGCATGTCACATGTTCACCTGTGGTTGTATTTACCTTATTTTAAAGACCTGCTAATGAACAGATTGTTATTAAGCCCTGATATTTAAAATCATAAAATTCAAAGAGTACTTTCTTTCGCCCACGACCATTTACCATTCGCTTCCTGTGCCATCTGTAAAAAAAATATTTTTCCTTGCAGACAATATTTAATATAAAAGTCCCCAAAAAATTTTTTTCATACATACATATATACACACACACTGGATTATCCAACTCACTGAAGGATACACATAACACCTGCTTTTTTTTTTTTTTTTTAACAGCTGTCTATACAGTGGAGACTTTATGTTGTACATCAGATAATTCAGGGCATTTCCAACCCTGTATTCACATCAGGTTCCCACATACAGCTTTACCGGCCTTCTGCACACTGGCAACAAACATTGAGTGGATGGCCCTCAAAGTTGAGCCCTCCCCACCTCCATATCCCCTTAATCCTCTTTAAATTCTATTTTCCACCTTCCTAATGCCGGCTCAGATTGCGTGCATCTGCTCTGAGCCATCAAAACTGTCCATGAGATGCATGCGACTGCACCACACGAGGCACTGGCCAACATCAGGTGGAGGCGTGGAAGACTACTCTAAGCTTCGCCTGCTAATGGGTTCCAGGAAAGTTAACAAAACAATCAAATGTAGAGAAAACACCTCTCACTGGAACCAGCAAGGAGTAGCCATTGTGAACCATAACCACTTCATCTAATCAAAGCCGCTAGAGAGGCTGGTATCTCTCCTACTGTTGAGTGTGAAACCATTTTAAAAACTGACAGATTCCCCACCATCCAGCCCATTTCAACTGCTCAGACTAGCTATGGATGTCAGTGATGGCCTGAGAGGGTCAGTCACTCCTATCCATCAGACATGAATTAGAATGGCTCATATGGCATTGCAGTAATTGTCCATACCCTCTTAGGTGGCAACAGGCAGCCAGAGTCAGACCACTCCAGGCACCTTATCACGATCAATATGAATTGGTTATGGTGTTTAGAGTATTAAAGGGACACTATAGTCACCAAAACAACTTTAGGTTAATCAGATAGGGAGTATAGTTAATGTCTCTGAAGCATCACTGCCTAATTATCTGCCTTGTGTTAAATTGTAGCTAAAGTGCCAGGAAATCACTTGTTTTCCTGGCACTATGCTTCCCCTCCATCAAGGCACTCCTGTTAGTTAATCGTGTGCACCACCAATGTCCCTTGGCGCTGGCTGAGGTCCACCTTCTCTCCTGATGTCAGAGGGGAGACCTAATGTGCATGTCTGGCAATGGCTGCGCTCACATTAGGATTATACAATCCTTTTCTATGGTGACTCCAGTGACACTGGAAGTCCTCATGCATAGCGTGAGGGCTTCATGATGACCAAAAATATAACAAATTGGAAGTCCCTCTAGTGGCTGTCTGGTAGACAGCCACTAGAGGTGAAGTTAACCCATAAGAGGTAAAGTTAACTTCGCAATGTTAAGGGTGTTGGGACACTGCAAACAGACCACTTCAATGATCTGGGTGCCTATAGTGTCGCTTTAGATCAATTTAGCTTCTATAGACTTCTGTAAATTGTGTTTTAATCACACACAGCTCATCCAGGGTCAAGCCATTAACAGAGGAGGAGATAAAATTCTTAAACAGTATTTGCAATATTGGAAGTGTAACCATTAGAGGACTTTACAGGAAGTGTTTAGGAACACTGTGCAAGTCACATGCAGGGGGAGGTGTGACAAGAGCTGCATAAACAGTGATTTAACACCTAAATAGCAGAGAATTGAGCAGTATAACGGCAGAGGCACAATCTATACACCAAAACTGATTTAAGCATGCCAAAGTTGTTTTGGCAACTATAGTTTCCTCTTTAAAAATAAAATAGCATAAGAAATCAAAGCCATGTGGAGGAAAAAAAAACCCACCAGTTTAGGCCTGAAAACAAATATAGACAACGCTTACCAACAATACAACGTACACAGCTCTTGTGGATTTGAGTTTTGAACAGTGTATAGTGAAAAAAATAAAATAAATGGGAAGTTGAAGGGCTTAGCAATGCTGACCCAGAATACAGCTTGCTATAGCTCCAAAATATGCATCAATACTATAAAATAAAAAAATTATTGGATAAACCTTACAGGTAGGAGGAACCAATAGACACGTTAGAAATGAGCATCAACCCTTTTTAATAGGCATCTCCTAGCACTGTAACGTAGGTTTACACGGTACAACAGAAAACCACCGGCTACATGTGTTAACCCAGCTATATTGGCTGTGCCACATGGAGGACCGAACTGGCCCACGACACCTTGATAAATTCACTGATAACAGCCCCCCCCCTCCCCCCTCAGCGATATCAGTAGAGGCCTAGCTCACACAGCTACCGCTGCTTTCAGGGTCTGCAAAACACCGTGTGCATTCACCAGTACTAATCCGCTCACAAACATTATCAGCAGCTACAGCCAGTGTGGGAGAGTTAGAGCCACACGATAACCACTGTACGGGCAGAACAGCATTGTGTTGCAAATCCGATTAATTCACACGATGCGTCGCAGCCTCTTAGAAGGTCTCACATAGGCCTCGCACCGCACTGTGCGCTTCCCTCAGTAATTAAGGTTACGCCATACCGGTTACTCACCTCCTTTCTTCCCGATGAGAGCAGGGGTTGCGGTTGTGAGCTGGCGAACTGGACGTCAAACAAGGAATTAGAAGATTAAAGCACAGAGAACAAACACAATCGTAATAAAAACTGGACTGCAGACTGCAAAAGCTACAACCGTCTGCGTCTTTTGCTACAAAATGGCTGCAACCTTATCCGCTCACTGCGCAGCTTGTCTTGGGGAACCTACGTAATGAGAGATTCGAACGCTTATTGGATAGATGGGACGCACGTCATGTGATTAGCGTGCGGTACAGCCAATCAGACGTTGCACTTTGTTCTATTGTTACTGATCGCATTAGAAGCCGCCTTCCGTTTTCCACAAGTCCAATCAGAATACAGGATCCGTCAGCGCCGACCGCTGATCTGACCAATGGAAGTTACACAAGCTGTGACGCAGGGGGTGGAGGCGGGTCGCTGCTACAGTAATGTGCTTCAAGGCGCCATATTCCGCCTAATAATCTGGCCAATCAAAAAACTGCGCGGGTTATAGTTACTATGGTGATTTGTGGCGTAGTTTCGGAGATATGTATTTTTTTTTTTCTAACACAACACGGGCTGGGGCGTGCGAAATATATATATATAAATAAATAAATGATGTTTCTAGGCTTGATGCTATCTGGACCAGGTCTCTATTCTCTGCCTGGGGCTGTGTGTTAGTGGCAGTGTGTGTGTATGTGGATCAGTTGAGTGTTTTTCATTTGCCCTCTCCTTCTTAGCAGCTCTTGTTATAATGAGGTATAATCCTTGGTGGTCCTGTGTGGTGCCAGTGGTTTGGTGGGAAGGTGTTGTGGTTTGGATGCAGACACTTTAAGATCTCCTTTGCGGTTTTGGCGCCTAGTCAATGACTCCGCTGAGGGCTAGGGAGCAATGTAAAAATGGAGATGAGGGCGTGATGGGCTGGTGAGTGTTGTAGGAATATGTGACAAAAGGCGTTGGAGCCTGGGGAACACTATGGGCACTGTTTTAACCCTGCATCGCAAAACATTGCCATTCTGCAGGAACAGCAATGTTTTCATGGCAGGGTTAACCTGCATTTACTGACTGTGTTACAGACAACCAACAGAGACACTTCCTCGAAATATTGTATTACGACCCCACTATTTCTATCAGAAGGACTCAAAATAACCAAATGCTTTGAGCAGTACAGCGTATTGTCATGCATGCGCACTAGCCTCCTAAAGCTTTCATTTGGTAAAGCATTGTATCGGCTAAGTTAATTGATTTTGATTATCGCAGCGGCCAGTGCTGCAAGGGAGATAATGTATGTAAACTATATTTTTGAAACATGGCAGCAGGGGTCTGACCACTAAAATGGGGACTAGGGCACAATGGAATTAGGAATACATGTGTTTGTATTAACCAAGTCAGGATAACAAAAAATCAGGAAGCAATCTAACCTGGTCAGGGTTACAGAGGTGCTTGAAATCCAATAGAACAGGTACTCAAACAGAAGCCACGATAGGACACAGTAAATGGGGCTAGGGCACCAACTGCGCAATAGTAAAAATTAATCCATCTTCGGCCAAGGGGGGCAACCTGCAGACTGTCGTAAGTCCTAGACAATGCTGCTTCTTCCCTCGGGCAGCATTTCAGACCCTGCCTGCCTGCGGCATGCACGTTTTAATGAAAGCCAGTCACCAGAGGCATAACTACAAACCACGGGGCCCCATTGCAAAAATTTCCCTGCGCACCCTCCCCCCCCATACATCTACCTCTCACCCCATACGTCCCCGCCCTCCCCACACATGTACATACGCAGACACACACATAGACACACATACATACAAACACATAGACACAGAGACCCATACATACAGACACACTTACATACACCCACACATACATACAGACACACTTACATACACCCACACATATTATTATTATTATATTTATAGAGCGCCGTCAAATTCCGCAGCGCTTTACAATGGGTGTATGAACAGACATGCAGTTGTAACCAGACAAGTTGGACACACAGGAACAGAGGGGTTGAGGGCCCTGCTCAATGAGCTTACATGCTAGAGGGAGTGGGGTAAAATTACACAAAAAAGTAAGGATAGTATTAGACTAGTGACAGATGCAGAAGAGGAATCAGTCAGGAGCTATTAACAGTTTAATTGATACGCTTTTATGAAGAAGTGGGTTTTTAACGATTTTTTTGAAGGAGTGGAGACTGGGTGAGCATCTAACAGAGGAGGGAAGCAAGTTCCACAGGAACGGTGCAGCCCTCGAGAAATCTTGAAGGCGAGCATCAGAGGTGGGAGTACGGACACAAGATAGACGTAAGTCTTCAGCAGATAGTAAGGGCCTAAACGAGACATACTTGTGTATAAGGGAGGATAGATAGGTGGGAGCAGCATTATGTAGAGATTTGAAAGCAAGAACCAGAATTTTAAATTGAGCTCTATATTTTATAGGAAGCCAATATAGGGACTGACAGAAGGGTGAGGCATGGGAGGTGCGGGCGGACAGGAAGATGAGCCTCGCTGCCGCATTCATTATGGATTTTACGGTGCAAGTTGGGAGCACGTAAGACCACTGAGAAGCGGATTACATTAGTCAAGGCGAGAAAGGACAGTGGAATGGACCAACACCTTAGTCGCATGTGGCGTTAAGTAGGGGCAGATGGAAATGACAGGATTTGGCGATAGATTGAACATGAGGCTTGAAGGAGAGGTCGGAGTCAAAGAGAACACCTAGGCAGCGAGCCTGCGTGGTGGAGCTGATGGTAGCACCGTTGACTTGGAGGGAGACAGACACATGAGTAACAACACTTGAGGGAGGAAAGACCAGAATTTCAGTTTTGGTCAAGTTTAGTTTAAGGAAGTGGGCAGCCATCCAGTTAGAAACAGCAGAGAGGCAGTCAGAAACACTAGTCAAGAGGGACGGGGAGAGATCAGGAGAGGACAGGTAGATTTGCGTGTAATCTGCATAGAAATGATATTGGGAGCTAAAGGAGCTAATGAGTTTACCATGGGAGGCAGTATAGATGGAGAACAGTAGGGGACCAAGGACTGAACCTACATACATACAAACACACCCACACATACAGATACACACACATACAGACAGATATACTGATACAGACATTCTCTATCACATACACACACACACACACACACACAAACTGTTAAAAAAAATTGTGAATTACCTGGGGTCCAGTGGCTGCCTCATGCTGATGGGAGTCAGAATTCCTGTTCTGACTCCCTCCTCTCCTCCTGCGCGGCACTCTGTTGGCTACGAGGTGACATCATCACTGGGGCCCGGTCGCGCTCTTAAATCGCCGCACCGATGACCGGGCTCTAGGAGATCCATTGCCGTTGGGGGGGCCCCAAGAGCATAGGCCATCCGATGGGCTCCTTCACAGCGTCCGCAGTGTTTTATCCGCACGGTTGGGGACGCACCAAAATGCTGACTGGCTGACAGGGCGACCGGACCCCCTGGAATGACGAGCCTGGTCGCAGCTGCGACCCCTGTGACTGCGGTAGTTCTGCCAGTGCCAGTCACATCACTTCTGGTTCTACCTGGTCTATATCATACCTGTGGCCTTATTATCATATTTTTTGCTTTTTTTGCCTGATACCATTTCCCTGTTGTGGTTTCCATATTGGTCAGTGTGTTTTTCTGTATGCTTCATTGGACTCAGAGTATCTCTATTTCCCTGGCTTTGGCTAGTTCTCTCATTTCTCCGTATCTCTGCAATCTTGTCTATGACTTGTTTCTGTTTATGATTTTTCCTATATCCTTGCGTTAGCCTGGCCACTCTAAGGACTGGTATCATGCTCTGTACTGTATTCTGTATTTTTTTTATCTAAGCTTTGTGTGGTAGGGTATTGTATTCCTGACATTACAAGAGGGCCATGGATCCTGCAGGCATAGGTCAGCAAGTAGCATATGAAAATAAAATTGAGAAATTGGACCATAGAATGGCTCAGGTGCTCCAGACTTTTCTGACATGCATGACTTTTTTGACACCTAAGAGTCAGGCCACTGCCTTTCCTCCACTTATGCCTGTAATGATGAAGTCTTTCAGTGCTCCAAGTCCTACAGTGCATTTGACTCCTCCTTCTAGATATGGTGGGGATCCTACAACCTGTAAAGGTTTCCTTCGTCAGACCGGTTTTTACTTGGAAAAGTCCTCATAATTTCCTACGGATCGTGCTAAGGTTGTTTTTCTTTGTAAATGTTAGGTCTTTGCGAGCGGCGGCTTCTTCTGGCCATGCACCGCTCACGGCACCCTCAGCTCACCGCAAGCCGAGGCTTCTAAAACCTGCGTCCCGCTCGTGGCAACTTCACTGTGCCGCCTGCTGCGAGCGGGGGGCTCCAGTGCTTCCTCGCCGCTCCCAGCTGTTTACGGTCCTGCTGGCAGTGTTTATGATGTTACACACTCGCATGCAGCGTCCTTAAATAAGCGTCCGAGTCAGCCACCTGACTTGGCACGCTTTGATGACATCACAGGACTAAGTGGAAGGTCAAAATACCTTCCACGTGTTGTAATAAATTCTAATTTAAACTTAGCCAATCAGGTTTGCCCTAATCCTATTTAAACTTATCTCCCCCTAGCATTGGTGTCTTATTGTGGTCTTTGTTAGCCCAATAGTGCGTTACTCTGTGTCTGATTATTCTGGTTATCGAACTTTGGCATGTCTCTCGTTTACGCTGTCTTCTTTGATCCTTTACCTCGGCCTGTCCTTTCGTCTATCGTCTTTCTGTTGTCCTTGATCTCGGCTTGTACTCTGACAACTCTCTCTCTCTTTTTTGCATAGCCCAGCCACTCTAAATATTACTTAGTATTAGTAAATTCTGACCCTACTCGCTATATCTTAAAAAAACCAAAAACCTGAGCGGCGGATGGGGGCCTAAATCAGAAAAGGGGGGGCCTATTGTCCTCCCTCCCGGTCCCCAACCCTGAGCGGCGGGTGGGGGCCCTGAAGTAAAATGGGGGGGGATCTATTGTCCTCCCCCCGGCCCCACACCTGAGCGGCTGGTGGGGGCCCTAAAGTAAAATAATGGGGGTGGGCCCTGAGCAGTGGGTGGGGGCCCTAAATTAGAACTAGAGACTTACATGTCAGTGTCTTCATTTACCTGTCAGAGCACTCTGATTGGATGGCTTAAACCCACCAATCAGAGTGCTCTGAGCCTAATTGCAGGGCGGGGCAATGCTTTTTAAGCCTTCCCCCGCCCTGCAGAGTTCAGTCTACATGGAGCCCTCCCTGGGTAGGGGCCGGGGGGAGGACAATAGTTCCCCCCTTTATTTTACTTTAGGGCCCCCACCCGCCGTTAAGGGGTGGGGGGCGGGGGGGCAATAGGTCCCCCCTTCAGGTTAAAATCCCCCACTCGAGTGGCTTGGGAGGGGGGTCTTTTTTTTTTTTTAGTGAGCAGTGCTCACTGTTTAATAGACATGCCCCTGCTCGCGGTATAGCGAGTAGGGGCATAATTTACTAATACTAAGTAATCTTTACCAAGTAATCTTTTACCAATTCAGATCTTTCAGCCTTTTAGTAGATAGCTCCCTAATACCGTGGGAATTAGGGAGTTATCTACTTATTCATTCCTGTCATTACATTGACTGGCCAAGTAACTTACATTTTTCATGAATGTGTGTTACTTGATTGTTGTAAGTGTTGCAAATGCTTACAGCTGAATCCTGGCTATGTTTGTATACTTTTTATTTAAAATTGTATACAGTGTAACATTCTTCTTCTTCCACTGGGTAAGTATATTAGTACTTAGGCAATACTGTGCTTCGAAACTTCGGCACTTTGACACTTCGGAACTTCGACACTTCGGGACCTCGGCAATTCAGCACTTCGGCTATTCGGACATTCAGAAGTACCCAAATGTCTGAATTGCTCGAAATTCGTCCAAATTCATATTTGGACCGAAACGAATTGCACATGTCTACTATTCTTGTCATTGAAACATAACCCTAATATAGATTGGGAATCTGGCGACATATTGTCTTGAGGCTCAAGTTGTCAAGATCACTATTTAACCAAGATCTATCCTCTACATGCTATTAAAGTGCTTACTGCTCCTCCTCTCAAATTTCTCCTCAGTATTCTTCTGTAAAGGACATGTTTGACAAAAAAGAGGCCAGTAAGGTAACACCCCACAGGTCATATGATTGTACTATTAATCTTGTACCTACCACTATACGCGCAGAGGAAGGTTATATCCTTTGTAACAAGAAAATGTGATAATGGAAGAGTACATTAAAGAAGCCTCAAAGAAAGCTTTTCTTTAAAGGTCTTCTCCTGATGAGACGAGCTTCTTTTTATTTCTAAAGGGATGTTTTGAGACCCTGTTTAGATTATAGTGGTCTCAATAAAATCACCATACTAAATGCTTACTATATCCCTTTGATTTCCGAGTTATTCGATATAGCTTTATAGGTGCTCGTTTCTTTACCAAACTTGATCTTTGAGGAATTTACAATCTTATTCTCATAAAAGAGACACCTTCGCACTTGTGAAAATTTTTTACGTTATATCCATAGCTGGTGTCACGGTTCTCACCGTGACCACCCCAGAAATGCCCAACAGGGGATTTGAACCTGAGGCCTTATATATCCCAAGCCTGCATTCCTGCCTTTAAGCCACTATTCAGCTCGTTTTTCTGCCTATGTTCTATCCTGTCTTGTCTGCAGCACTAGGGGGCTGAACTTCACCAATGGCTCTCACCTATCAATCTCAGCCCACCTGAAGCTGATGGCCCACCTCTCCCTGAGGACAGTGTCAGTTCATTGACTCTGGTTCTGCTGTCTGGTTCCTGTTTTTGTGTATCCAGATCGTTTGCTCCTGGCTCCTGACCTTGGCTTATTTGCATTGTGTATCCTGACTTCTGGCATCCCCTGACCTTGGCTTTCTTACCGTGTATCCTGACTTCTAAAACCCCTTCAGTGACTTACCTGTATCCAGCGCCGATGCCCCTTGGCGCTGGGTCAGGGTCCGCCCACGCTCCTCCCCCACCGACGTCATTTCCAGTTGTTCATTGCCCTTTCGTGGTTTCCATCCTATTGGTTATCCAAGAGCGTGTTCCTGATTCTGTTTATTGGTTTTTGATCTTGGCTTGGCTTGGCTTGACTTCCCCTATTTCTGGTATCCCTGACCCTTTGACTTTGTTTTTACCGGATTTGTTCCTTTCTGTATTCCTGACCTCGGCTCATGACTGTTTATTCTATTACGTTAATTCCGTCCATTCTGAGGCCCGGTAATACGTTGTTACTGTTTGTCTTTGTTACATGTTTTACTTAATTCTACGTGTTTGGCCACTGGTTCCTCCTGACAAGGAATCACTGCATGAAATTATTGAATATGGCAAGCCATGACGACACTACTCTTGTGCACCTGACGTCATGGGATACCTTAATATGAGATCCAGTAAGTAACCGTTCCTGCTCTCCTATCCAGAGGATTTGGAGGCGTAGCTTGAAGCAGCACATCCAAGCTTTCTAATATTGAAATAAATGTATCGGGGGCACTAAGAATGGTGAATATAGGATAGGCACTGTAACAACTTCATTTAGATTACTTTGTTGTGAGCCTGACAGAATTGATCAATTTAAATGTTGTTTTTTTTTTTTATTTCTTTCATTTATATTTAAATAAGAACAACAAATTTTATTATCTTTCCTGTTTTCTAACAAGGAAAGAGGTGCATGCAGTGCCCTGGTGGACCAGTAGTGAGAAGCAGTCTGCACCCACCGGACATGCAGACTTGAATGTATTTAGACTGCCGCTGATTTAGGGTGCACTGGGTTTTTTACCTCCCCACCGACCCATCAAGGTATACAACAACTGCATCATCACGGTCAACCTGCTGTTGACAATTAGCCCAATTTAATCCAGGTTGACCAGCTTTTGAACAGATTGCTTGATGTCCAGTCTGGATCATCACTACAGTACCATTTTAGATTTATTGTAGGCATGTTTTATTCTGCCATTTTTAATTCTTCAGGTTTTTTTAAAATTTTTATTCTGTTGATAATTTTTTACTTTGTAAATGTTTTTTTTTTTTCTTGTGAGTTACTTTCACTTATATTGAGCACAATTACAGGTTAAAAATAGGAGTGTTAATGCACCATTAGTAGAATTCACAGGCAATATAAATATCTGTTTGCTAGCATTGATCACATGACTGTTTTTTAAATCAAATTATGAGATACTTTTTATTATAATTATTATTACAATTCTACAGTAACAGTTATAACAAAGTAAACATATTCAAACAGATACATTTTAATAGACATAGATAAAACTTACATTTTAATAGTGTTCCTTGTTTTTTATTTTTGCTTTTCAGATATTAAGGTGCTCTACACTATTTTGGTGGTGTTTATTGTGATATAATTTAGTCACTATGGGTTAACACTCACCCAACCCCTCATCAGGTACACACATGTTTATTACCTTATAGTTCACTCTTATTTTTTGAGGCATTATAATTAGGATATTATATGTAATGAAATTGATAACATAATAAATAATACACATTAGCTCAACACATAAAATGTATTTTTTGTAACTAACAGAAACTTCACATGGTAACGTCACAACACTTATTTATTATCCTTATTAATTAACTATGCAAAAGGCACTACCAGGCATTTACAAATATGGATCTAGCTTGGATGGTGCTATCACTGAAGCATGCAGCAGCAACATGTTGTGGGATATGGGAAACCTTAGCACCATCGTCTTGGGCTAACAGAGCAGGAACAAGGCTAGAACATATTTTACACTTCTTATATAATTGGCCCCTGACACCTGTCAAAGAGTATTGCCAACGAAATGGTGCCCTTTACCGGTTCTAAGCTATTACTAATCTTCCTGCATGCCCTGTTGTAAGATTATTTACTCTCCCTCAATACCTGAAACCAGCTTTATAAATATAGAAATTGAAAACAATTTCAGTCCATATATGTGTCATTTTTTGTCATCATTTTAGTGCTGTCTTTCCAGTAAGGACAAGGACATGCTTTTTTTTGAGTTAGTATATTGCAGACATACACATGCACATGTATGTAACTCCTACCCCACCATTGAGCATTACTAAACTTGCAAGGTGCACTTAGCTTCATGGGAATCTATTTTATCTGGCATCTGTAGATTTGCATCCTCACTTTCATTTACATTGCTTGAGAGTTATCTTTTTGTATCTGTTTTTATTTCTGTCGGTGTTATGTTATTTGTATTTATTATATACAGATGAAATCAGAACGACCCTTATGATCTTACTGCTGAGTGATGTAACTATTCTGTCATGGTTTTCCAGTAGTTGAGGACCCATGGTAAAATAATTTTGTCATGCTGATATTTTATATTACCAGAAGGTACTGTTTTCCTACTAGTATTGAGGAAGGAAATAGTACCTGGGGCTCCCCTCAGCCAGCTGCAGTCATCATTAGTGGAATGAGTAGAGGGTGATCAGTGCTGGACTCTGCGTTTTGCCCTCTGCCTATGACTGTGTCGTCACCCTGTCAGTTTCTTATATCATATTATAAATAATAATAAAGTGCGGGGATTTCTGTGTTTAAATCATATTATAACAGCTCATCATGATTTGATTTAGCAGCCGAGAAGGAAGTAATGCCTCTCATGCTGGGAGTGCATAGTGCGGGGCAGGGCCGGACTGGGAAAAAAATTCGGCCCGGGCATTTTTTTATCACAGCGGCCCACTAAGAAGGGGGCGGGGCAGAGAGGGTGTGTTTTGTCATCACTCATGACAAACACGCCTCCTCTCAAAGTGAGCATGTTGGTTCAATGCTCTTCCAGGGCAGACCATGCACAGAGCTCTGCTGAAGAGCTCTAGCATGAGAAAAAAGCCCTGTATTTGTTCTGTGCCGTGCAAGCAAATTTAATAACATGCTTGCACTGTGTTTCCTTGCAACTTGTCTCTGGTGTCTCTATAAATGGATACCAGGAGACAAAAGGGCCAGGAAAGAGTATTGTGCATGTGTTTGGAGCCTGCTTGGGATATTGCGTGTGTACAGAGTGAGCTGGTCGTGGTGTGGTATTGTGTAATAAGGTCGCTTTTAGTCGTGTTGTGTTTGTGGTGTAATGTAATGCATATGTGGCTAGGGGCTTTAGAGAATGTGTGTTTAGGGGATGTAGCAAGTGTGGTGATGTAGTGTTTGTAGAGAGTGTGTGTTCAGGGAATGTAGTATGTGTTTGCTTACAAGGAATCTAGTGTGCGTATAGGGGATCCAGAGTGTGTGTGTGTTTGAAGGACCCAGAATATGTATAGGAGATCTAGTGAGCGTGCGTATATAATGGATTCAGAGTGTATATAGGGATCTAGTGTGTGTATGTGTGTAGATGATCCAGAGTTGGGTAGAGGATCTAGTGTGTGTCTGGAATGAAATGTGTTTAGGGGTGCTGTGTGTGTGTGTGAGGGGTGCTGTGTGTGTAGGGGTGCTGTGTGTATATTTATATGTGTATATATATTATATAAATATGTTTGGAAGTATTGTGTATGTGTGTGATGCAGTGTATCGGGGGGTTGTGTGTGTATGTGAGGGGTGCAGTATGTGTGTGTGATGGATCCTGTGTGTGAGGTGTGGGTGCTGTGTGAGGGTGCTGTGTGTGTGAGGGTGCTGTATGTGTGGGTGCTGTATGTGATTGATTTGTGTGAGGGTGCTGTGTATGATGTATGTGAGACTGTTGTGAGTGCTGAGTGTTATGTGTTTGAGAGTGATGTGTGAGAGTGTTGTGTGTGATAGTGCTGTGTATGTGTGTGAGAGTGCTGTGTGAGAGTGCTGTGTGTGTTGTGTGTGAGAGTGCTGTGTTTGTTGTGTGTGAGAGTGCTGTGTGTGTTATGTGTGAGAGTGCAGAGTGTGATGTGTGTGAGAGTGCAGAGTGTGAGAGTGCTGTGTATGATGTGTGTGAGAGTGATGTGTGTGTGTGTGAGAGTGCAGAGTGTGATGTGTGTGAGAGTGCTGTGTATGATGTGTGTGAGAGTGCTGTGTATGATGTGTGTGAGAGTGCAGAGTGTGATGAGTGTGAGTGCTATGTATGATGTGTGTGAGAGTGCTGAGTGTGAGAGTGCTGTGTATGATGTGTGTGAGAGTGCTGTGTATGATGTGTGTGAGAGTGCTGAGTGTGATGTGTGAGAGTGCTGTGTATGATGTGTGTGAGAGTGCTGAGTGTGAGAGTGCTGTGTATGATGTGTGTGAGAGTGCAGAGTGTGATGAGTGTGAGAGTGCTGTGTATGATGTGTGTGAGAGTGCTGTGTATGTGTGAGAGTGCTGTGTATGATGTGTGTGAGAGTGCTGTATGTGAGAGTGAGTGCTGTGTGTGAGAGTGCTGAGTGTGAGAGTGCTGTGTATGATGTGTGTGAGAGTGCTGAGTGTGATGAGTGTGAGAGTGCTGTGTATGATGTGTGTTGGGGGGGTAAATAAAGAAAAAAACAAACAAAAAAACTAAGTAGACATTAAATCCCGCCCTCCCTCTTACCTTTAGCCTGGGAGGGGGGGACAGGCACGTGGTAGCTGAGGGACAGGCACGTGGTAGCTGGGAGGGGGGACCGGCACACTCACATCATCCCTGGTGGTCCAGTGGTGAGTGAGGGCTAGAGTTCACTCTCGCGAGATCGGCGCGTTGCCATGGCAACGCGCCGGATCTCGCGAGAGAAACCGGGCGGAGCTACAAGATAGAGCTCCGCCGGGTCCTCTTCCTCCCTCACCAGCCGCAGGTCTGTTTAAATGGGCCGGTGAGGGAGATCTTTGATCTCCCCACCGGCCCTCCATGGCAAACAGCTGGGCCGGCGCTCGGATAGTGCCGGCCCTGCATAGACCGGCAGGGGAGATCCTGAGACCTCCCCTGCTGGCCTCGGCCCATGGCCACCGCGGCCCACCGGGCATTTGCCCGGTGTGCCCGATGGCCAGTCCGGGCCTGGTGCGGGGTGCTCAGTAATATCAGCAGAGAGAATCCATCTAACACTTAGTTGATTGTTAAAGGGACACTGTACTCACTATAATCATTTCATCTCTTTGAATTGGTTATGATGCCTGGAGTCCCCTGGCACTGTCTCTCCACACAATGTTAATTCATTTTAGAGCAGTTTAACACTAAATAAGGGATCCAGGCCACCCACAGTCTGGCCTCTTCCGCAGGTGTGGCCAAGGCAGAGATTACACACTTCCTTGTAGTCATACCCTTCATACCGTCAGTTGCAGCTCTGATAGGTTAAAAACAGACAGCTGACACTCTCAGCCAATCATAGCTGCCCATTGCTGCTCAGGCTAATACTTCCTCATACTCCAGGCAGCACAGAGGGGAGGGGCTGCCTGGAGTATGAGGAATTTAGCATTGAAATAAAAAATATGAAAAACTGTTTAATGCTGAATGACATTATGGAACTTGGGAACTCCGGACACTATAATCAGTTTAATGAAATGAAGCAGATACAGTGCCTACAGTGTCCCTTTAATGTAAGCATTTAGGGTTAGTGTTAGTTTTTAAGTTTAGGGCTAGTTAGTCTTGTTGGACTATTATAGTTTTTTCCTGGTGTCTACAACGGGTGACTGTAGAATACCTAGGAAACAATTGCGCATACATTCTGTAACTGGCACCACATCATAAGAATTCACCATTTATAATCACATCAGTAAAGGACATGCATGTAGAAACCCTCAATACTAGACACATAACCTGTTAGTCAAGCAGATTCTGAGAAAACCAAGACATTGGAAGGAAAATTTTCAGTATCTCAAAGTGCTCCATATCTGGTGCCACAAGAGAAAATATATATTTTATTTTATTATATAATTTTTTTACTTTTATTGTAGCTAAAAGTGGAAATCCATCACTATCTCAGAGTTACTTTCCAGATCTCTGCACAACCTTCCACAGGGCATCTTTAATTTCTCTGTTTCGCAGGCTATAAATCATAGGGTTCAGTAGTGGTACCACAACAGAATAAAAGACTGAGACAACTTTGTCTATAGGAGAAGAATTCTTGACTTTAGGACGGATATACATAAATATAACTGTGCTAAAAAATATTCCAACAACAATAAGGTGAGATGCACAGGTGGAAAATGCTTTCTGTCGTCCAACCGAGGAAGGTATTTTCAAGATGGTGGTTACCACAGCAATGTAAGACAAGAAGGTAAAAAGGAAACAACCAAGAATGATTGTCCAAGCCACTACAAAGAAAATTATCTCATTAAGCCAGGTATCTGTGCAGGACAAGCGCAGCAGAGGACTAAAATCACAAAAATAGTGATCAATTGTGTTAGGTCCACAGAAGACAAGTCTTGACATCATGGCAGCTGGCAGAGAAATTGAAAAACAGCCAGCAAGCCACGAACCAAATGCCAGTTGTCCACAGATAGCTCTATTCATAAGTTGTGTGTAATGCAGTGGATGACATATAGCCAGGTATCGATCATATGCCATTATGGTCAAAAGGAAATGTTGGGTAGCTCCTAGGAAGAAGAGAAAATAGAATTGTGAGATACATCCAATAGAAGAAATAGTTTTATTTCCTGTTACCAGGTCTCGTAGCATCCTGGGGACAGTGGTAGTAGTGTACCATATCTCTAGGAATGAGAAATTGCCAATAAAGAAGTACATGGGTTTATGGAGTGATCTCTTTGTTGTGATCAGTGTAACAATGAGAAGGTTCGACACTACAGTCATTGAGTAGATAATAATGAACAAGATGAAAAGAAACAGGAGGATTTCTTGAGGCAAAGAGAAACCCAAAAGGATGAAACTGGTCACTGAGCTGTGGTTAGTGTTCCTCATTGTGTTAAAGCACCATGGTAGAAATCATTACTGCAAATATTGTGTGCAAAACTTAGATGCAAACCCCTAAGACACAGATGCAGAAAGGCACATTGGAATTAATGTATATTCAACTTTGCAATAAATACAGAATGCATCCACCAATTCTACAGATATACAGGAAATAAAAAAGTTGTATATTTACAATGTTATTTTTTGCCAGTAAGAATCAATTTTAATAATTTACATTTATAAGGCGGAACATATAATAACACACTTTATTATATATATCAAAAACAGCTTGCAAATCATTTGTATTGCTAATAAAGGCCTCAATTTAATATTTGGCTAATCTTTTAAAATGATCACAGTCTGTTAGAAAAAAAAACCAAACATTTAAAATGATTTATCGAGGGGGCGTGTCCTGGACGCAACTCGAAGCAGTCGCATGTAGTTGCTGCTCTGTCCTAACGGGACCGATCAACTGAGTAATTGCCACAAACCTGAGCCCAAACCGACCATGTCCCAGCCTAAAGGGAAGCAGAACACAGAAAGACAAGAAAAAACAATTTCTTTGCCTCCAGACCAGGCCCCCGACCGCAATGGAAGCTGAACCAGCCCTTACAAAAACATTACTACAACAAATGCTGGATGACATGTCAGCTAAGCTGCTTACCAACCTCCATGCAGCACTGACCGATATACGCCAGGACCTGCATGATTTGGGCACCAGGACCTCCACTACTGAAGACAAACTGGCGGAGCTGGAGGAGGCCCACAACACCATGGCGGGGAAAATGAACAGCCTGGCAAATAAGCTGGACCAACTAGAAACGAAAATCGCTAAAAAAAACGCAGAGACCAAAGAGACATCACTGGAGTGCTACAAGCGAACCGCCAGCTTACCGCTGGGGATACCCGGTGAAACTGCTGGTGCATAGGAACAACAAGACGGCGACAATTTCCACGCTGGCTTAAGGTCTGCACTTACTTCGCAGCTGGGGCTACATGATCCTGGAACAGCCGAGAGCCTCCCAAGACACCACAAGGATCACGCCGGGATGGTCGGAGACCCAACGAAGAGGGTGCTAAAGCACAGCAGCAGGAGAGGAAATTTTTGACATTCATATCCAACAGATTACTACATATGCTCACAGAACTTTTGCCAATATATGATGCGAATATACCTAGCCGGCCACGGACAGTCATGCAGTGATGAAGGTACTTCCCTGCGAGGGTGGGGGAAGGTAGCATAAGATGGGAAATGGGGACAATCAGCCAGGGGCTCCACTAATTCAAGCCCTATTATTACCAACTCATAATGCCCCGCAGGTCCTCAAAAAGATTAGCCCACCCTCCAAACTGGACTAACACCATTGGGGAGGGTGATACCGGAGGGCAAAGAAAACCCCACCACCGCACATAATGCAGTGCTTCATACCATTTTATTGGCCACATGGGGTCTGCAATCCAGAGGGGGATATGGAGGCGGAACTGTGAAATTCTGTTGGGCTTTGTATTAAAAAAATAACTATATCTTTAATTCTCTTGTAATATATACAACTTAGCCTCTCCGAGCCCTAGTTACTGAGCCCATGGGCGTACTAATGTACTCGGTCACATTGGACCAATCATGATGAATGATGATGATGAATGTTGAAATGTTGTTTGTTTTAACCCTGTTTTTTCTCCTAACCGCTGCCCAGGTGGGTAGCCAAAGCGACCTCTTAGCCTCACTCCGATACGCCCGACCAAACAAGAGACGAAAGAGACAGAGTACTCGGGGAAGAACACCCTGCTTGACACAGCTGGGAAGGGTGAGCCCCCCAACCGACACATTAACATTATACACTACATTCACTTTAGCGTTATGCATGTATAAACCACCGTGAAGATATGCACATATAATGTACGAGGCTTAAACACACCTGCTAAAAGACATCTACCGTGTAGGGAGCTTGCACACTTAGGAGCTGACGTAGTATGCCTCCAAGAGACGCATTATAGGACAAGCGACTTTGTCCCAACCCTGTTAGCAGAGTACCCCCACCAGTTTCACTCCACGACTGCAACTAAATCCAAAGGGACATTTATCCTAATCAGCAAGAACGTGGCGTTTAGCCACCAGTCTCAGGAGATTGACCAGTTGAGCAGATATGTTTTTATAGTGTGTCTGATAAACAATGTGCAATTTACGCTAGCTAATGTATACGACCCCAAAACTAACCAGCGCAATTTCTTACACCACATATTCAGCAAACTGACTAAAATACAGAAAAGGACTACGATAATCAGTAGAGATTTTAATTACATCCTGGACCCTAAACTCGACACTACACTATCACCGCTTAGCAAAAGCTACCGTATCCTCAAACGATGCTGCCAACAACTACAGAAACTATTACACTCACAACATTATTATGATGCTTGGCGAATAACCCACACACAAGACCGATCCTACACTCACTTTTCCTCCGTACATAACTCGTACTCCCGTATAGACGGTTTTTACCTACACGGCTCCGCCCTTTCACAACTTTTGAGGTGTGAAGTAGGGGACATCACGTGGTCAGACCACACACCAGTTATATTAGAACTTAAAGACCAATATGACTTTCGACACAGAAGCCCGTGGAGACTTAATACAACCCTACTGATTGATCCAAAGTTCACCCAGGAACTACACACCACACTTACAAATTACTTTCAGGACAACTGCACACCAGACATGGCTACAACTACTATATGGGCGGCACACAAGGTGGTAGCTTGAGGGGCGCTGGTCAGAAGGGCGACTTATTTTAAAAAAAAACAGGGAATCCCTAACGACCTGGCAAATGGACTTGTACCAGCTAAACATGCAGAACCAGAGAACCCCATCAGACGATGGGGTCTCAAAAAGAAAATAGCCAAGATCACACACCTTATACACCGACAAGCTCTAGAACAGTCCGGCTTTGCCCTCAGGAGACTGAAATTGACACAGTACACTCAGGGCAACAAAGCAACTAAGCTACTGGCATCCCGCCTCAAAATTAAACAGAGCTGGCAAAAACTAGCATTTATACTCTCGAAAGAAGGAAAGAAAATTATGATACCCAACGACATTTGCGACGAATTTGCACGCTACTATACCACGCTTTACAACCTGAGACACGACGCACAAACAAATCAACCTTCCCAGGAGACTATTGATGCATATCTATAGTCCACAACACTCCCTACACTAACGATACAACAACAAACGGACCTGACAGCGCCCGTCACTGAAGAAGAAGTCATTTCAGTGATAAAAACCTTACAAAGGGGGAAATCCCCTGGTCCAGACGGATTCGATAACTCTTACTATAAAACCTACCGTACCATTCAAGCACCCCAGCTCACGCGGATGTTCAATGAAGCGGTAGCAGAACAAGCACTGCATAAGGACTCACTCATGGCACATATAGTTACACTACCTAAACCAGGCAAGCCCCCGACCCAGCCACATAATTTCCGACCAATCTCACTCCTGAACATGGACGCAAAACTTTTTGCCAAACTGTTCGCTCTTAGGTTGGGGAGGGTTCTGCCCCATCTTATACACTTGGACCAGATGGGCTTTGTGGCAGGCAGGCAGGAAGCAGAGAACACTCGCAAAGTCCTCGACCTGATATATAGCATGAGGCAACTTAACAAGGAGGGGGACTGATCATGTGCCTCGACGCGGAGAACGCCTTTGACCGCCTGCACTGTGGGTTCCTGGAGGCGGTCATGAACAAAGTGGGGATGCCAGAAGGTTTCATGGCGGCTGTCAGGGCGCTACAGAGCACACCGGCCACTCGAGTCCTCAATGCCTGATTCCTGTCGGACCCCTTTGGGATCACTAATGGGGCGCGTCAGGGCTGTCCGCTTTCGCCCCTTTTATATGTTCTGGCCCTGGAGCCGTTAGCTGCTAGGATAAGAGATAATGCCGACATTCACGGAGTCAAGATAGGGGAACGAGAATACAAAACAAATCTGTTCGCGGATGACGTCCTGTTGACCTTAGAACAACCGTAGATATCTCTGCCAAATCTCCTTAAAGAAATTAAAGAATATGGGGAAAACTCCTACTACAAATATTGGGCATAGCCGTCCCCCCTACACTTCTAGCTACACTACAGAAAACATTCCAGTTAGACTGGAGGTCAGACTTCATGTCCTTCCTAGGACTCCAGATCCCGCAGAATCCAAACAATCTGTTCCACCTTAATTACATTAGGCTACCCAAGGACATAGAAGCGACCCTAAAGTTGTGGGAGGGGAAATATATACTGTGGCTGGGACAGATGGCAGCAGTAAAGATGCTCCTTTTACCAAAGCTCCAATGCCTGTTCCGTACCCTTCAAATACATATCCCACAACCTTATATCAACACTACACATAAGCTGTTGATGCAATTTATATGGGGAGGCAAGAGGGCAAGGGATGCCACCAGAATCCTTCATAGCCCAGTGGAGGACGGTGGCCTTAGCTTGCCAAACCTCAAGCTTTACTACCAGGCGGCGATACTTTCCTCAGGGGTGGGAGCACACGTTCACAGGGATCCTCCACAGTGGATAGCTATAGAATCATACTGGGCAACTCTCCACTACCTCCTTTGGGTCCCAAGGACCCTAAGACCAGAAAGGGTAAACATGCTCCCCACCGTGCGGGTGTGGGACAGGACAAGACCTGACTTGTGCGGCGACGACCGGTGGTTGCAGGCCGCTCCCCTGAGGAGTATACAAGTATTAAACCCCTCTTTTAATTACCACTCATGGACAGGAGACGGATGCACTCACATACATCATCTATACCTTAACGGTAAACTACGAGCATTCCCAGACCTGCAAACCACGTATAGTTTGCCCCCCAGAGAACTTTTCTTCTACCTCCAACTTAAATTGATGCTATCTAGCTCTAAAGAAGGTGGAGTCTCCACTACAGCACTCACACACTTTGAGCGACCATGCATGATGGAGCATACCCCCAAAAAACGCTTTCCAGCATTTACAAACTACTAAACCAAACGGACTACAGGGACTCACAAAAATACCAGACTCTATGGCACACTGACCTCAAAACGGACATAACCCCAACACGCTGGCGTACTGCGTTCCAAGCTCATAAAGGCAGAACACTATGTACATCCTATCTAGAGCTCATGAGAAAAATTTACTACAGGTGGTACATGGTACCATCGAGACTCGCACACATATACCCAGGGACATCGAACAATTGCTGGCGATGCCACGCAGAACCATATATAGTGGACATGTCCCTGCAAACAACCCTTTTGGGCGATGGTTGAGAACACACTGTCAGAGCTATTAGACACACATATGAAGCTCAACCCCACGTTAGCACTGCTGTTTTTAGATCTAAATGACTTCCCCAAAGATGACACTACACTAATATACCACGCGCTTATTGCAGCACTCACGCTCATCGCCAGAGCATGGAAATCAACATATGTTCCCTCCAAGCAGGCCCTCCTCCAACAACAACTAGCACATGCGCCCACCAAGGCATTCAAAGATGTATTGCCAGACTAGACACCTATAGGACCGCTGACACCACAGACCTGGAGGGATAGAAGAGGTCAGGGGGGACAAAGGGAGTCCCGGTGGGGTACGAACCAAGCTTCATAAACGCTAAACATACAATACCTCAGGGGACGCCCCAACACATACCCAAGAACCAAAGATATTTCTTGCATACCCCGCTTGAACACCTGCACGGGTCCAACCTCGGAAATGCAGACAATGGCCCTTCACCCCGGTAGAAGGTCTCCGAGGGGGCCGTGCCAGTGGCTAGGCCCTGCCCAGGAATGGTCAACTCCACTAGTGAAACCAAGATGACTCTTTACTATTAAATATCATCTAACACGCAAGTCTCTTATACACCATTACCGTGCTGAGGCGTCCACCCACATGTACATAGTTTTGTACAGACGCAAGCCTTGCACAATGACAGGCACAAAGTAGCTCATAAATCCTGAGTGGAGGTACAAGACAGCATGCTACCATGACAGAGCTACCTAGGGGACCAGGTGACAAAGACAGACAGGCAACCCACCCCTCTTGACGAAGTTTAGCTTAAGTAATGTTGATGACATACTGGAAACCAAGTTACTGTCAACCACTTAAAGGTCATGGATACATTGTCATTATTATGCAAATGTGAAGGCTATTGTCACTGATACTGTACGAGCAACAAGTGCACTTACCCCCCCCCCCACTTCCCCTCTTCTTTATTCTGTACCCCAAGAAAATCAATAAAAATTGTCAAACTCAAAAAAATATGATTTATCGACAGAAGCCATTAAATACTATGGGATGTTTTATAAATAAATCATTTGACATTAATTTGGCTAGGCCAAAATTAGTTTGGGAACTAATTATTAAAAACAGTGGGCCAATCAGTGTGCTGTAAAGTGTATATATAAATAAACTGCTCAAAAAAATAAAGGGAACACTTAAATAACACAATGTAACTCCAAGTCAGTCACACTTCTGTGAAATCAAACTGTCCACTTAGGAATCAACACTGAGTGACAATCAATTTCACATGCTGTTGTGCAAATGGGATAGACAACAGGTGGAAATTATAGGCAATTAGCAAGACACCCCCAATAAAGGAGTGGTTCTGCAGGTGGTGACCACAGACCACTTCTCAGTTCCTATGCTTCCTGGCTGATGTTTTGGTCATTTTTGAATGCTGGCGGGGCTTTCACTCTAGTGGTAGCATGAGACGGAGTCTACAACCCACACAAGTGGCTCAGGTAGTGCAGCTCATCCAGGATGGCACATCAATGCGAGCTGTGGCAAGAAGTTTTGCTGTGTCTGTCAGCGTAGTGTCCAGAGCATGGAGGCACTACCAGGAGACAGGCCAATACATCAGGAGACGTGGAGGAGGCCATAGGATGGCAACAACCCAGCAGCAGGATCGCTACCTCCGCCATTGTGCAAGGAGGAACAGGAGGAGCACTGCCAGAGAACTGCAAAATGACCTCCAGCAGGCCACAAATGTGCATGTGTCTGATCAAACGGTCAGAAACAGATTCCATGAGAGGTGGTATGAGGGCCCGACATCCACAGGTGGGGGTTGTGTTTACAGCCCAACGCCGTGCAGGACGTTTGCCATTTGCCAGAGAACACCAAGATTGGAAAATTCGCCACTGGCACCCTGTGCTCTTCACAGAGGAAAGCAGGTTCACACTGAGCACACGTGACAGATTCTGGAGACGCCGTGGAGAACGTTCTGCTGCCTGCAACATCCTCCAGCATGACCGGTTTTGACAGTGGGTCAGTAATGGTGTCAGGTGGCATTTCTTTGGGGGACCGCACAGCCCTCCATGTGCTTGCCAGAGGTAGCCTGACTGCCATTAGGTACCAAGATGAGATCCTCAGACCCCTTATGATGGTGCGTTTGGCCTTGGGTTCCTCCTAATGCAAGACAATGCTAGACCGCATGTGGCTGGAGTGTGTCAGCAGTTCCTGCAAGACGAAGGCATTGATGCTATGGACTGGCCCGCCTGTTCCCCAGACCTGAATCTAATTGAGCACATCTGGGACATCATGTCTCGCTCCATCCACCAACGTCACGTTGCACCACAGACTGTCCAGGAGTTGGCAGATGCTTTAGTCCTGGTCTGGGAGGAGATCCCTCAGGAGACCATCCGCCACTTCATAACGAGCATGCACAAGCGTTGTATGGAGGTCATACAGGCACGTGGAGGCCACACACACTACTGAGCCTCATTTTGACGTGTTTTAAGGATATTACATCAAACTTGGATCAGCCTGTAGTGTGTTTTTCCACTTTAATTTTGAGTGTGACTCCAAATCCAGACCTCCATGGGTTGAAAATTTTGATTTACATTTTTTAATTTTTGTGTGATTTTGTTGTCAGCACATTCAACTATGTGAAGAACAAAGTATTTCAGAAGAATATTTAATTCATTCAGATCTAGGATGTGTTATTTTTGTGTTCCCTTTATTTTTTTTGAGCAGTGTATAATATTATGTATATATTTTACAGAACAAGAATTGGCCCATACAATATATGCATAAATAAGTTGAGTATTTCCAGAATACTCCAATAACTCCAAGCAGTGTATCCAACGAAAGATTGATAGTGCTGTGCAGATAGAGGATAGAGAGAGGCAGGACCTCCAATTGAATAGTATCAAATGTGTTTTATTGTATAACAAAAGTTAAAAACCCTTACTTGGTAAGTGGTGGGATATGCTCACAAAGCTACCCACATAAAATCATGTAAAACAGCAAAACCGAAAAACACTTCCTGGTTTCGTCTGTCCGATCACGTGATCCACTTCTTGGTCCGCCTCTCAAGTGACGTATGTGTGACGTGTTTTGCCCGCCTCCACAGGCTTCCTCTGAGAGCTGGGTAGCTTTGTGAGCATATCCCACCACTTACCAAGTAAGGGTTTTTAACTTTTGTTATACAATAAAACACATTTGATACTATTCAATTAGAGGTCCTGCCTCTCTCTATCCTCTATTGCACAGCACTATCAAGCTTTCGTTGGATATACTGCTTGGAGTTATCTTCAGTGTGGGGATATACCCTCTCCAGAGGAGCATTGAAAACCCAGAGCCAGGGGTGACAAGGCTCTAGTATATGTGAGTTTTCTCCCTCATACTCCCCTTTTTTAACTTTTGTGTTAGTTCAGATAGTCTGCAGTATTATTTGTCTCTTTTTAAACCTACAGACTAATTTAGTGCGCTTTTTTTTGGTAACTATCTACTTAGATATCTTAGCTCAAAGTCAAGAAGGTTAACCTAACTAAAATATAGATAGTGCTAATCAGTACATATAGCACATAGAAGCCTCAATCTGTAGCAATAGGGTATTTATAAAACTCCACTCAATGTATGGCAGTGGATAAATACCGATTTCTATCAATAGTCTATAACCCTAAATCTGTGCCTTCGAGGGCACCTAATATAAAGCTAAGCTCGCAGAGTTTCTAAGTCTGAATAATTACTGCAGATGTACTACACTAGCTGAACTCTTTAACTGTCCGCCCCAAAAAATATTTTGTGGATGACATGCTCTTTTTTTATCGAGGCACCGCTGACCACCTTTTGAGCTTTTTTCAGGGAATTCAAGATATATGGAGGCCTATCAGGTCTGAAACTGAATCTCAACAAGTGCAAAATTATAAATATCAGCAATCCAGCGGCAGAAAGTTCCCTGATCAAAACTCAGTTCCCCTTTCGGTATTGTGACGACCAAATCGGCATCTGGACCCCTCGTAATTTCACAGAAGTGTACCAACGTTAATCGTCCTTCTCCTACACATGATTCGAGGAGACCTCCAACGCTGGAACCATCAACCTATATCTTGACAGGGGAGAATGGCGGTCATAAAAATCAACGTCCTACCTAAACTTCTGTACCTGTTCCAGACCATCTGTCACGGTCTTAACTTGGTTGGAGTCCAAAGTGCAGAGATGTATGCTCACCCTTGCAGATAAACACAACCCACGTGTAATGGACCCTTCTGTTAATGGACGCTTCCTAGCTTGCACCGAGGACCACAAGCATCGCACTGGACACCACAACCACCGCAGACTCCACAACCGCCGTAGCTTAACTGGAGCCTCGCCATCTTCCGTCCACCCTGGATCAGCTTCTGTCCTCCAGGACCGTGTGGGGAAGACCTCTCCTCCAGGAGAGCATATCAGGAACAAGCTCTTAAAAGAGCTAAGTGATTAAAAGCTCAGGGGAGTATGCAGAGCATAGCAATCCCCAGTGTGATGATAGCAGCTCCCTCCAATAACGAGACAAGGCTACATATTCGGGGTCAAACAGGATCTCTTTTACTTGGCACCAAGGGGCCTTCTTTTATGCAGGTTTTCCCTACATAGGACCACCCACAGGGTTTTACAGAACAACCAATAACACATGTACATTACAGAAAACACTCCCCGCAATTATACACAAAATCCTCCCCTCTGCCTGTGATATAATTATGGTACACAATGGGTTAACATAATTATCACAAGCAGGAAAAATACAGTTTTTATACATGTACTATAACTTTAAAACCACACATCTAATCTTCATATTATTAATCAGCATACTTGAAATATGAACATACTCAAAAATCATGCAAATCCTTCCATTAGTTCAAATGTTAGTCGGAAGTCCTTTGTGACCGACCGCAGGCATATTTTCCTGCCCAAAACAGTTCCATAGATTTGGGCTGTGCGGTCGGTCAGTTTCACACTGAAAAAATGACTAAGTCCCATTTGAACATGCGTTCGAATCTTCAAATGGGACTTAGTCTAGGTGGCTGAAAACTCAGTGCAGGAGAAGGTAAGGGTCAGCGGTGTTTGTTGAAATGTGTAGCCGATTTCAGTTCCATGGATTTGGCTACACATACCGCTGACCTTGTTCGAATGAACAAAAATGGCTGCCGCCACGTGTTCGGTATTCAAATGGCGACGACTTCGACTGAATCCGAAGTGCCAGTTTAAAAGTACAAAATCCTTTCTTTGAGCATTAAAGGGCCAAGAACAGCAATATAAGCCTCAAGTATGCCCACATCAGTTCCTAGAAGGGCAATACATCCCAGGGCCATAGTCGCAGGGCAGGAGGCAGGCAAGCAGGCCTCTCCAGGACAAAGTGGCAAAGGGTACTTCGTCACACCATGGTAACCAGGTAAGAAGCTACCTGGGCTGTGAATCTGTGCATGTGGGCTTAGACAGGAACAATAACCGGGTACGAGGAAACAGGCAAGGGCAAGGGTTCCAAAGGTCAGGGCAGGCCGCAAACAGGCAATAACAAAGATTCCACAAGCATGGGTCACAAGCCAAGTCAGTCTCAGGAAACAATGAACTGACACTTCCCTCATAATGAGCAATCTGCCTCAAGTGAATTTGGCGTGACAGGTAGGAGTAACTGGTGAAGTCCAGCCCCCTAGTGCTGCAGGAAAACAAGGCTATAACTTCTGAAGTGGCTCAGAGGCAGGAAAGCAGGCTAGGCTACAGAAGGATCCAGGTTCAAATCCCCTGTGTGGCGGCCACGCCTGACCATCTGGGTGGCACGGGGAGAACTGTGACACTATCCCACATGCTTTATCTATGGATTTATTTTTTTTTGGGTGTTAAAAACAGATAAAATTTGTATCTTCTAATACCTTTTTTATTGGACTAACAGAATTTTTTAATGACAAGCCTTCGGAAGAACCTTTCCTTTCTCAAGTCTAAAGCATTTCTGAGCAAGATGACACATAAAATTCAAAGTTGAGTTGTGATACAGGGGTTAAAGGACATAAGTGCAGATAAGACACAGGTTTTAATAGAGAATAGACACCATTCTCACAGAGGATCGTAAATATCTAGTGTGAAGATCATAGAGTGGGGGGGTTTGGAGAGAGATAGGGGGAAAAAAGCAGACAGTGCAGAAGATGTGCTACCAGGGAAGAGTAAAAACAATATAATTACTTATATAAAGAATGCATAAATTCCCATCCAAGAGTTACAACCAAATGCCCAAGTATATATACATGCACAACAGATTGAATATATTAACAATAGGTGTGGAATATGTGGCGCTGAGTAATTAATGTGAACAGTATATTTTAGCTGCTGTTTACACTCTATGGGTACTCCTAAAAGCCCACCATACAAAGATAAACACCAAAAGACGAAAAAGATTTCAGATCTAATGGGTGTTACCACCCCTCAGGTCTTCTATCTTTATGAGTGCAGCGCTATGTAGTGTGTGAAAACACAGTGAATTACCTGTGATTCAAAGGCAATTATCCTTTATATTCTCCAATGTAGTACATATACAAAAAGAAAACAGAAATATATACAGATAATTGTGCAGTATATCTATTACTTTAGTGAAGTGTTTAGTGGGTAACATATATATCTCCACTCACATTTTTTAGAGCCTTTTCAAGTGAATTAGGCTCTAAACTTTCGTGCATCTGTGTCTTTAAGGGTAGATCACACGACCCCTCTCTCCAGGTTAAGTGTGTATTTTTTCTCTCCCCAGCGTATATATGAAAGACACAGGATTATCCAACTAAGTGTAGCATCCTCTATGATATTTTCTTATAAATAACAAATTGAAGTGCTCACCTTATTTAGAGCCTTTTGGTAACTGGCTCTAAGTGTATAGGCCTAGTGTCAGTTTGTGGGGTGACACTGCCCCTTCCCTGGAATCACTGGTGCTGGATACAGTGGATAGTATAAAATAAGGGAATTTATTACAATATATATAAAAACAGTATAAAAATATTTTTCTAGAAAATAAAAAATTGGATAAGAACAAATTATTGCAAGTATTGGTGGTTCAGGAAAAATAATGAGTCCACTTTAAAAGCCAAAACGCGTTTCGCCGGTAAAAACGGCTTCCTCAGTCAGCTTGTGAGTGTCCTCTTCATGTTCTGTAATTTAAGCGTCCAAAATCCCGCCTAAAATGTCATCTTCCAATCAGATTGGTCCTTTTGTGTCATGTGACGCGGCTAAAATGCCGTCGCGTCACTTCCGGTTTTCGGCACTACAAGATCCAGAGTGCTTTGCGCTTACCGCGTCACTTCCGGTTTTCGTCCAACTAATAACTCTAAATATATACACACGGACTTGAAAGCAAAATCCACTTTTTTCCCAAACAATTTCATATCTAAAGAAATGACCACCTTTGAAAAATTAGTGATGCAGGATATTAATAAAATAAAACCTAGAAACAAAAAACATATGAACTTAAGTAAAGAAGAATGGCTATCCCTGAAAGCACTACAGAAAGACAAAAACAAGGTTATAAAACCAGCAGATAAAGGTGGAGGGATCGTTATTATGAAAACGGAAGATTACCTCAAAGAGGGACTCAGACTAGTAGAAGACACAACAACATATCAAAAATTAAATGGAGACCCAACAACCAGTATCAAAAATAAATTCGAAAACCTACTGAACAAAGGAAAAGAAATAGAAATATTAAATGAAAAGGAATATAAATATATTAACATTGTTAAACCAAAAATCCCAGTCTTCTACCACCTTCCCAAAATTCATAAACATTTAACCAACCCTCCAGGTAGACCGATAGTCTCAGGGATAGACTGAGTATCCAGCAGACTATCGGAATACCTGGACAAATGTCTACAACCTCTGGTTCAAAAAACTCCAAATTATCTTAAGGACACACTAAATATCATACAAACACTACAGCATATTCAATGGGAACCCAACTACATCCTGGTAACGGCAGATGTCAGTTCCCTTTATACCATCATTTCACATACGAAAGGGCTAGAAGCAGTGGAATTTTTTCTCAAAAGGGATAATGTTTATCCAGAAGAACAAATAAGTTTTATTATGGAAGGAATAGATCTTATCCTTCATAATAACTATTTCTGGTTCAACAATGAATTTTTTCTACAGAAAGTCGGTACCGCTATGGGGACAAGGTTCGCTCCTAGCTACGCAAATTTATTTATGGCTTACTGGGAATCACAATTTATAGATAATAATTTGGAATGGGGAGCGAACCTTGTCTCCTATAAACGGTACATAGATGATATTTTTTTAATTTGGAATGGTTCAGTGGATCTTTTAAAATCATTTTTAACCTTTTTAAATACAAACGACTGGGGAGTAACATTAACCACAGAATACAGTAAAGAAAGTGTTAATTTTTTAGATTTAACTATTTTTATAGAAGACAATAACATTAAAACAAAAACTTTTTTTAAACCAGTAGATGTAAACAATTATATCTACCTAAATAGCTGTCATTTTTCTCCCTGGCTAAGAAATATACCTAAGGCACAACTAATGAGAGTTCGTAGAAACTGCACTGATCAAAGCACTTTTGAGATACAGGCTATAAAAATCAAACAAGACTTCATGGAAAAGGGATATGAAGAAATCTCTCTCACAAACACTATAGAAGAAGTTAAAACCATGGAAAGATCCTCATTACTAAAATATAAACCAAAAAGCGTAAACACAAATACAAATTTGCCATTTATCTGTAACTTTAACCAAGAAAGCCACAAAATCAAACAAATAATAAACAAACACTGGCCCATGCTAAGGAATGATCCTATGCTATACTCTATACTACCAGAGAGACCGAAATTAGTATACAGAGGAGCTCCTAATTTAAAACAAAAATTGACACATAATCACATTAAAGAAAACACACCTACCCCCTTTTTTCAGAAAAATTGTTTTTTTGGCTGTGGACAGTGCCTAGCTTGTAGAAGCACAAAAAGCACAAAAAGACACATTACAGAATTTTGCGACTCTAAAGGGGAGAAAAAATATAAGATACGCCAAATGATTACGTGCTTTTCTAAGAGAGTTATATACGTTTTAAGGTGTTCTTGCAATTTATTCTATGTTGGTAGAACAAAACGCCCTCTACAAACACGAATAAATGAACATATCAGAAACATTAAAAAAGGTTTTGATAAACATAGTGTTTCAGAACACTTTAGCCTAATACATAATAAAGACCCTCAATTTCTAGAATTTATGGCTATCCAGAAAATCACACTCAACTGGCGAGGGGAAGATGAAATTAGAAAATTAGGAAAAATTGAAACAAAATGGATTTTCGATCTTAATACTCTAGCCCCCACAGGTCTAAATGCAGACTTCGAATTATGCCATTTCTTATAAACTAGACTATATATATATATAAAATACACCAATTAACATCATTGTTTCTCATTGGGCTCTATTTTTAGCACTATTCCATATAAGAGTCCTAATGCTTCAAATAAAGAATAATTAAGTGTATACTAATTTTATATATTTAGACTAAAACAAAAAACAGTTGGAATTTTAGATATGAACAAAATGTGGAATATGTTTGCACAAATATTATTTCATAAAGAATGCACACTTTGAAACAAAGGTCACCTTTTTACACTGTGTCTAATGTGCATGTTTTTTCTATGTAAAAGATACTATTGCCTAAAATAGAGATCAAATAGTATGACAAAAGAGTTGAAATATAATTATAGTTATTGCCTTTCAAAATTTAGAACACATATGGAGAAATAGTAATATATGATAAGACATATACAATAACATAACATTTTATTATAATGTTTCTTTTTTCTTCTATTTGCATTGTATAACTGTATATGAGCCAAAGAGGGCTCTAATATGAACTGCAAAAAAACCCCCAGTGCGGACTATATTTCCCACAAAGAACCGGACGAAAACCGGAAGTGACGCGGTAAGCGCAAAGCACTCTGGATCTTGTAGTGCCGAAAACCGGAAGTGACGCGACGGCATTTTAGCCGCGTCACATGACACAAAAGGACCAATCTGATTGGAAGATGACATTTTAGGCGGGATTTTGGACGCTTAAATTACAGAACATGAAGAGGACACTCACAAGCTGACTGAGGAAGCCGTTTTTACCGGCGAAACGCGTTTTGGCTTTTAAAGTGGACTCATTATTTTTCCTGAACCACCAATACTTGCAATAATTTGTTCTTATCCAATTTTTTATTTTCTAGAAAAATATTTTTATACTGTTTTTATATATATTGTAATAAATTCCCTTATTTTATACTATCCACTGTATCCAGCACCAGTGATTCCAGGGAAGGGGCAGTGTCACCCCACAAACTGACACTAGGCCTATACACTTAGAGCCAGTTACCAAAAGGCTCTAAATAAGGTGAGCACTTCAATTTGTTATTTATAAGAAAATATCATAGAGGATGCTACACTTAGTTGGATAATCCTGTGTCTTTCATATATACGCTGGGGAGAGAAAAAATACACACTTAACCTGGAGAGAGGGGTCGTGTGATCTACCCTTAAAGACACAGATGCACGAAAGTTTAGAGCCTAATTCACTTGAAAAGGCTCTAAAAAATGTGAGTGGAGATATATATGTTACCCACTAAACACTTCACTAAAGTAATAGATATACTGCACAATTATCTGTATATATTTCTGTTTTCTTTTGTATATGTACTACATTGGAGAATATAAAGGATAATTGCCTTTGAATCACAGGTAATTCACTGTGTTTTCACACACTACATAGCGCTGCACTCATAAAGATAGAAGACCTGAGGGGTGGTAACACCCATTAGATCTGAAATCTTTTTCGTCTTTTGATATATACATGCACACCTACATATACAGCCACACATAAGCACCAATATATGTACCTATAAACATACAAAAATTTAGATAATTACCTTCCGAAGATCGAGGGGAGTGCTGCTCTGCGGTTTTCTGCCATGATGCCTGTTTTTTTCGGCATGTCAGTACACGCTGGCCGCTGCGGACCCATGCAATTATATAGCCCCACGTCCGTCTACGGTAAAGTCAACGTGCGGGTGACATCACGCAAAAGAAGCACACACACGTTTTGGGATCAAGGGCTAGGTAAAGCCAATCAGATCGTCAAGAGGGTTATTTAAACTCACTAATTCCTTAGCTCATTGCCCTGTCGTGGTTTCCTTTAGATGGTTATCTGAGAGTGTGTTCCTGAATGTGTTTTTCCGGTTTTTGATTTCCTTGATTTCTGGTACCATTGACTTTTAGCTTTTCGCTGTGTCTCGTTCTGTGTCCCTGCCCTCAGCTAGTTTTCTGACTATTCTCGGGTACGTTAAGTCCGGCCATTCTAAGGCCCAGTAAGACGTTACCCTTAGTTCTAGGGTGTGATACTATTCTGCGTGCTGGATCAATATAATCTATACGACATGGCCAAGATTACACAAATATACACATATAATTTAAATATATATATATATATATATATATATCTCCATTGCTTGCTATTGTGGCCATGTGATCACTTGATCACATGGCCTACCGGAGCTTGAGAGAGCTGGCAGGCAGTCCCCTGACTGGGATCGCATGTCAGGTGAGTATACAAGCCGTGTTGGAGCCACTATAGCATCTTGGCCCCCGAATACTAAATTAAAGACACTCATCCGCTGGCTGACATGCTGATATCCGATAATCTCAGCTAAACCAAAGCTTCTACACTGCGGGCCTAGATTGCATGCATGGCAATCAACATGTCAAACCAATTAGCATAATAGCAAACACCTCAAGTGACTGCCTAAGTAATAGGCACTAGAGGTGTATTTACGGATAAAATGTTATCACACAATATGCAGTGTTTACATATGTCAGACTGCAGTGACATTCTCTTTGCAGTAAAACCAATAGATTAAAGGACCACTATAGGCACCCAGACCACTTCAGCTCAATGAAGTGGTCTGGGTGCCAGATCCATCTAGGATTAACCCTTTCTGCTGTAAACATAGCAGTTTCAGAGAAACTGCTATGTTTACATATGGGTTAATCCAGCCTCTAGTGGCTGTCTCATTGACAGCCGCTAGAGGCGCTTCCGCGCTTCTCACTGTGGCTGAATTTGTGTGCGACTCTTGCCGCGCATGCGCATTCAGCTGATGACGACCGAAGGAGGAGGAGAGTCCCCAGCGCCGAGGTAGCCCGGCACTGGAGAAAGGTGAGTGTTTAACCCCCTTCTTCCCCCTTCAGCCCAGCGGGAGTATGACCCTGAGGGTGGGGGCACCCTCAGGGCACTATAGTGTTTTCCTGGCACTATAGTGGTCCTTTAAGCTGTAGTTTTTCTGGAGTTTAGAGTGCCCTTTTTACATAAGGTAATTGGAAACATCTACATAAAAACAGGGGAACACACAAAGAAGCTAAGGAAACCATGGAAACACCTTAACTTACTTTTACACACCTTCCTTTTACATACGCCTTGCTTTAAAGACTCCACTATCTTCTTTATAAGATAATATGTACATTCCTGCTTAAATAATTTATCTTGCTATCTATTTTTTTATTGTTACAGTGCTGCTGTCCTCATGATGTGTATCCTATATTTTAAAAAGTGTTTTGGGGATAATAAGAATACCCATTTATGTCTTATTAGAGATTTTGCCTTTTAGCTGAAAGCAGCAAGATAAATACTTAGTTTAGGAGACTCAGCTAAGAGATTTGCCTTTACGGGACACATGAGCTTACACTTTAAAGGACCACTATAGTGCCAGGAAAACATACTCGTTTTCCTGGCACTATAGTGCCCTGAGGGTGCCCCCATCCTCAGGGTCCCCCTCCCGCCCAGCTCTGGAAGGGGCAAAGGGGTAAAAACTTACCTTTTTCCAGCGATGGGCGGAGAGCTCTCCTCCTCCGATCCTCCTCTTCTCCTCCCCATCGGCTGAATGCGCACACGCGGCAAGAGCTGCGTGCGCATTCAGCAGTTCACATAGGAAAGCATTCATAATGCTTTCCTATGGACGCTGGCGTGCTCTCACTGTGAAAATCACAGTGAGAAGCACGCAAGCGCCTCTAGCGGCTGTCAATGAGACGGCCACTAGAGGAAATAGGGGAAGGCTTAACCCATTCATAAACATAGCAGTTTCTCTGAAACTGCTATGTTTATGAAAATATGGGTTAACCCTAGCTGGACCTGGCAACCAGACCACTTCATTAAGCTGAAGTGGTCTGGGTGCCTAGAGTGGTCCTTTAATAGCTATTGGACTGGTTCTAAAAACCTGTTATTTAACTGTGTTCCCACACCATCTTCTAAAATATGGGATTGGTTTACTGAAAGGACCCCTATAGTGCCAGGAAAACATACTCGTTTTCCTGGCACTATAGTGCCCTGAGGGTGCCCCACCCTCAGGGTCCCCCTCTCACACACACATGTTTTGGGATCGAGGGCTAGGTACAGCCAATCAGATTGTCAAGAGGGTTATTTAAACTCACTTATTCCTTAGCTCATTGCCCTGTCGTGGTTTCCTTTAGATGGTTATCTGAGAGTGTGTTCCTGAATGTGTTTTTCTGGTTTTTGATTTCCTTGATTTCTGGTACCATTGACTTTTAGCTTTTCCATATCGCTGTGTCTCGTTCTGTGTCCCTGCCCTCAGCTAGTTTTCTGACTATTCTCGGGTATGTTAAGTCCGGCCATTCTAAGGCCCGGTAAGACATTACCCTTAGTTCTAGGGTGTGATACTATTCTGCGTGTCAATGAGACAACCACTAGAGGCTGGATTAACCCTAACATAATGGAAAAAAGGGTTAACCCTCGATGGGTCTGGGTGTCTATAGTGGTCCTTTAAGCTCAAGGTCTCAAACTGCAAATAGTCATGAGAGGAAAAAACAAGCTATGAGGTTAAATGAACTAATTGCATGATAATGTGCTATCAAGGAAGAGATCTGGGGAAAGCAATACAAATAATGTGCGGAAGAGAGGGGCTTTGGTAAGAAAAATGACAAAGAACCCAATGGTCACAATAAGTGAGCTCCAGAAATCATCTGTGGAGATGGGAGAAACTTGAGAGAGGACAACCAACACTGCATCGCTTTGGTCTTATGAAAAATTCAGACAGTAGAATTTGCAAACAAAACACATAAAGGACTCTCAGACTGCGAGAAACAAGATTCTCTGGTCTGATGAAACAAAGATTGAACTGTTTGGCCTTAAGTCAAAACTTCATGTCTTAATGAAACCAAATATGACCAGCACAATACCATCCAACTGGTGAAGAATGGTGGTGGTGTTTTTCAGTGGCATGGACTGGTAGACTGGTCAGGGTTTAGGTAAAGCTAAAAAACACAGCAAAATACAGAGATATATTTGAAGAAAACCTGGTCCAGAGCATTCAAAAACTCAGACTAGTCTACAGGTTCAACACAAGAAGGGGGAAGAGTCAGCGCTAGATAACAAACTGAGGAGCAGCAACCCAAAAAAGGGAATCCCTCAAGACCCTTAATAAAACAAGATTAAAATGAGAAGGAGGTAAGGGCTGCGCAGCCCTTACCTCCTTCTCATTTTTATCTAGTCTGCAGGTTCACCTTCCAACAGGACAATACAAGAGTGGCTTGGGACAATTCTGTAAAAGTCCTTGAGTAACGCAACCAGAGATCAGATTTGAACCCAAATAGAACATCTTTGGAAACACTTGAAAATTACTGTCCACCAATGGTTCCCTTCTAACTTGAGAGGATCTGCAGCAATGAATGGCAGAAACTTTCCAAATCCAGGTGCTCAAAGCTTTTTTATATCAATACCAAAGGCAATCTCTGCCAAAGGCACTTCAATTCAATTAAGAGTTAATGGTGTAAATACTTATATCAATGTGATATTCATGTCTTTCTGTTTAATATATTTGCATTGGAGTCAATAGTCTGTTTTTCTTGCCTTGTCATTATAGGGTATTTTTTATAGTGTAAATTCGTGTGAACATAAAATTATGAAAAAATGAAGGAGCCTGAGAACATTTTAATTACACTGCCCCCTCTGTCATATAAACATTATATATTTTAGTAAATTTCCTGGCTTAAAGGGATAACCCAGAACCCATAAAGTGCTTTAGTTTACTGAAATGCTGTGAAAAGTGTGTCCTCTTTTTTTTTATCTGTATTACAAAAAGTGCAGATTTCAATAGAGATTGGCACTTTTATAAATCAACCTTGTTACACCCCTTTGTTGTCAATTAGACAACCTTTCCAGTTACTTCCTGATTCAGTGGAGCAAAACACAAAAAGCCAACAAATTCCCAGAGCAAAGACTTCTAACTGAGCTGCATTGGGAATTCTGTGAAAGTCTGGGTTGAGAAAGAAGGGGAGGACTTGCAAAACCTGCAGGCAAAACCCCCAATGAATTTTTTTTTTTATAATTAGGTGCATTAATGTTTTCATTGGAGGCATATCTACTAAATAGTATTTTTGGGCAGTAAAATGTCTTTTTAATCAGGGACACTGAGAGAAAAAGATGGAACTGATGTTTTTCTCTCTCTGCAAGATGGTTTCTTGCTTCTTTCTCATGCAAGCACTATCACCCCCTTCCCCCCGTGCTTTGAGCCACTAATGGCCCTTGAATATAGAGCCAATAAATAGACCTCCACTCATCAGCCATGGGCGTCTGCAGGGGGTGGCAAGGAGTGGCACTTGCCCCCCCTCGATTGTTCAGCTTGTTCTGCTATTTTTCGTGTGAGATTGAAAATGCACTGAAATACAGGCGCTGTGTATGGAGAGAGACAGGGATAGGAAGCTACATCTTATCCCTGCTTCTCTCTCCTGGCTGAATCCGCAGGTGAGCACATGCAGCCAGCAGAGACAGCCTACAGATCAGGTAAGTGAGGGATGGGGGGGGGGCAGCCTACAGATCAGGTAAGTGAGGGATGGGGAGAGAGCCTACAGAATACAAACATGTATTCCTGACACCATAGTTGTGAAAACGCTATTCACCCTGGCTTTATGTGATAATGACTATGCCCCTTCCCTTTCATGACACTGTCAAAAATGGACCAAGCATGGATGTCATTACAATTATGCCCCCCCGTCCCCGGAAATATTCCTGCGGACGCCCATGTCATCAGCAACTGTCTCTGCTGCCCAAATTGTACCTTAATGGGAGGCCCTTGAAATTACTTAAAGGAGGCTGGATATGCACAAAAGCAGCTGAAACCTGACAGATTTCAAATCTGACCATTTTTCTTTTTGTCCTCAAGAAAGCCTCTTCACACAGCCACAAAGCAGGGGTTGAGGGGCTCTGCATTACCAAAACTTAATACAAAATTAAAGGACAACTGTCACATCAAAACAATTTTTTAATATAATAATCTTATTAGTATTCTAATAGAATTATAATTTTAAATAAAGTTGACAGGTTTCTGTACAGGAAGTGAAGCAGGAAAGACCATAAAGATTAACTATTGATTTTGAAACACTGTCTGGCCAAAGATGAATATGGCTGAAGGATCCTGTCATATAATAAAGGTAAGGATGCGTTTTCCCTAATTTTATCACATATATATCATTCTAAAATAGATTATTATACATAATATATATATATGTACAAGATCCTGTATTTTGCCAAATCCTGTAGATTCCATCTTAAAAACATAGCCCGCATCTGCCCCTTTCTTACGCAAGATGCTTGTTCATGCTCTAGTAATTTCCTGCATGGATTATTGTAACCCTCTCCTGATCGGTCTTCCCAAAAGCCGTATTGCCCCGCTACAGTCTGTAATGAATGCTGCTGCCAGACTGATTTTCCTCTCTAGTCGGTCCTCTCACACCTCACCCCTCTGTCAGTCCTTTCATTGGTTTCCTATAGGAGTCAATTCTAAGTGCTAACCCATACCTCTAAAGCACTGAACAATTCTAGCCCATTTTATATCTCTTCACAGATCCATAGGTATGCTCCCTCTCAGTCTCTCTGCTCTGCCCGTGACGTTGCCTTGTCCGCTGCTCGCATCCGTACGGCCAACTCAAGCTTTCAGGACTCCTGGCAGCCAAGGAGGGTGGACAGATATGCGCATGTGTGAACAATGACGACTTCTCTGTACTAGTCAGTGGGGGCACTAGACATCGTTGAGTGAGCAAGTGTAATGTGTGGCCATCACATTCAAAATGACTAAGCGAGTAGAGCAACGAATCAGCATCAAATTTTGCGTTAAACTATTTCTCCACGGAAACTATTCAGATAATCCGTTGCTGACGGTTTTCAGGTCCAATGCTATGAGTGCAGAGCAAGTAAAAGTGTGGCACATACGCTTCAAAGATTGTGAAGAAACTGTTGAAAGATTTGACACCCTGCGACTTTTGGCTTTTCCCAAAACTAAAATCACCTTTGAAAGGTAAGAGATTTCAGACTGTTGACGAGATTCAGGAAAATACGAGGCCACTGATAACGAGTTCAACACAGGATTTTGCAGAGTGTTTTGAACAGTGGAAGAGAACTGTGTGATATCCTGGAGTGCCTACTTTGAAGGGCACTGAGGCATCATTGTCCTATGTACAATGTTTCTTATATCTTGTTTCTTCTTAAATAAATGTCTCCATTTTTCCTATTACAAGACTGGATACTTTCCAGACAGACCTTATATATGTAAATGGACATATTTGGACACTGACACAATTTTTATTATTTTGACTCTGTACGCCACCACAAGGGATATTAAATGAAAGAACCGAGATGCAATTGAAGTGCAGGCTTTAATTTAAGGGGTTGAACAAAAAAAAATTAAACGTCTAGGAATTGCAACCATTTTTATATACAATCCCCTTATTTCAGGAGCTCAAATGTAATTGAACAAATTAATAACAATCATATATAAAATTTAAATTTGTAATACTTTGACGAGAATTCCTTGCCGGCAATGGCTGCTTGAAGTCTGCAACGCATGGACATTACTAAATGCAGGGTTTCCTCCTTTGTGGTGCATTACCTGGTCTTTACTGCAGCTGTCTTCAGTTGTTGTTTATTTGTAGGTTTTTCTGCCTTAATATTTGTCTTCAGCAAGTGAAATGCATACTCGATTGGGTTAAGATCAGATGACTGACTCGGCCATTGCGGAATATTCCACTTCTTTGCCTTAAAAAAACTCCTTAGTTGCTTTCGGAGTTTGTTTTCGGTCATTGTCAATCTGTAAAGTAAAGCGCCATCTAATCAACTTCGCTAAATTTGACTGAATGTGAGTAGACAGTATATCCCTATGCAGTTCAGAATTTATCCGGCTGCTCCTGTCTTCTGTCACATCATCAGTAAACACTAGGGATTCAGTGCCATTACAAGATATGCATACCCATGCCAGCATACTGCCTCCACCATGTTTTACAGATGATGTGGTATGTTTCAAATCATGAGCTGTTCCAAGCCTTCTTCATAATTTTTTCTTCACCTCATTCTGATACAGGTTGTTCTTAGTTTCATCTGTCCAAGGAAATCTCTTCCAACACTGGGCTGGCATTTTTAGATTTGTTTTGGCAAAATTGAATCTGGGCATTCTATTCTTGAGGTTTATGAATGTTTGCCCTTTGTGGTGAACCCTCTGCATTTGCTTTTGTGAAGTCTTTTCTTTATGGTAGACTTGGATAATGATATGCGTACCCCCTGGAGAGTGTTCTTCAATTGGCTAGGTGTTGTGAAGAGGTTTTTTTCTTACCATGAAAAGGATCCTGCGATCATCCGCTACTGTTGTTTTCTGTGGACATCCAGGCCTTTTTCTGTTGCATTCTTTTATATGGTTGATTTTTTTATTTTTTATTTGCAGCCTAAGTATGGCCCGTTTCACTTGCATTGAGAGCTCCTTTGACCGCATGTTATGGGTTCACCGCAAAGCTTCCAAATGCAAATGCCAAATTTGGAATCAACTCCAGACCTTTTACCTGTTTCACTGATGAAGAAATAACAAAGTAATAGCCCACACCTATCCATGAAACTGCTCTTGAGTCAGTCCAGTTACTTTTGATCCTTTGATAAAGAGGGGATACATATTAAAAAGCTGTAATTCCTAAACCCTTCCTCCAGTTTGAATGTGAATACAGTCAAATTAAAGCTGAGAGACTGCACTTTAATAGTACAAAAAAAGGGTGCGCTGTGTCTTTAAGACAAGAAAAGTGCAATGTTCCTTTAAAAACACTCCAGTGCTTCAAAAAAAACACACAAACTCTATTTAATAAATGTGTTGCTATTACACACTCTACAATAGTGCAAAAAGGTGCAAGTGTACAAATATCACTTTTATACCAATATATTGGTGAAAATTGGTAATTTACAAATACCACTTTTATATCAGTGTATTGGTGAAAAATTAGTAAAAAAAACGGAGCACTTACAATACCCCGCTATATGTACCTTAGGTCTGGTTACTCCAGTTTTGCATACATATGTATAAAAAATAAATAAGAGAACATAGTGTAATACAGTATTATAAATTTTGTTATTAGAACAATGAATAGTGTTAAACTAACAAGTGGAGAGCAGAGAAGTCTGCTCTAACTTTATCCGCTTCTTGTGTAAAGCCAACAAGTCATAGGACAGCAGCAAGTTGAAAGAAACACTTTTTTATTTCCAAATAAATCTTCACAATATTAAAAATAGTCCCCCAAGTGGTATCGCTTTGCTCACTCAGTCTCTCTTTGGAAGGCGTACTGCATACAGTTTCGCTGCCGGCTAGCACCGTACCGCAAACACTTCCTCTGAAGTTTCACTGCTCAATTCACTGCCATTTTGGAGTCAATTCACTTGTTTCTGTTAATGCTGCCCTAGCTACTCTTCCCCTGGCTCTGACTCACACAGGCTGCATGAAAAAAAAAAAAGACTGCACTTTAAGCCCATATTCATTTTTTAACTGTAACTTACATTTATTTTGGTAAACAGCCAAAATAACAAAACTTGTTTCTGGTCCTAACTATATATATATATATATATATATATATATATATATATATATATATATATATATATATATATACAAAAATAAAATATTCAAATATATATATATATATACACACACACACAAAATTTGTATATATACATATACAAAAATAAAATATACAATTAAATATATTATTTGTACAGTAACTGTAATCAATGTGTTTATATCAACGCCTTGGATGTGAGAACATAAGTGCCAAGGCATAAGTGCCATATGTAAGGTTATAAGGTCATAAGTGCCAATGCATAAGTGCCAATTTTCTTGCCGCTAGCTTTATACCAATATTGTCTAAACCCTCAAAATACTTGACATGTGGCAAAGCTGGATAGGAGGTAAATATTTATCATATCATCTTTAGTATTAAAATACGTCATTTATCAGTAAGATAATTATATATTTGTTGTCGTAGGAGCAACTAGAGGCAGTCTAAGTGCCATAACCACTACATGTGATCTAGTGGTTATGTAGCTAATAGATTAGCAATGCAATGATTGGGGACTGGACTGTAGGTGCCTCGAGGATACCTTGATTTTGGCCAAACACCTTGAATAGTTTCACCCAAAACTAGGAAATAGTGCCCACAGCCAGTTAGCACTATAATTACTTCAACATGTAGTGTTAAGGTGCATAGACTTACCCTTTAGAGTGAAGCTGTCACGGTAGTTTCACTTTAAAATCATCTTGAGATGTAACATTGACAATATGTACATGCTGGAGTGTGTATGCATTTGGGTAGGCATCAAAGTGGGGTTAGCGTATTTGTGAGTACACCACTGTCATTTGCGGGAGGTCATTGCTGGGGGATTTTTTGTGTTGTAGATTAGGGCTATGCACTAATCTATGTATTGTATAGAATTGACAAGGAAATTGCAAGTGCACGTGGTATATTGCATGTAATATATTTGATTGTACATTCTGTTTCTCTTCGGCATATATATTTTAACAACATCATAAGAGTATTGAAATAATTAAATAAAAAATCATTGAGTTGTCTTGTTTGTTCTGTACTGTATCTATGAATTAGTGTCTTTACTTTATAGTTTCAAATGGGATTTAAAAATGTTAATGTTGCGGTTGGCTTACTTGTACTGTAACTGAACCTGTGCCATCTTGGAAAAGTTCAATATATACTAGTAAAATAATTATTATAAATTAATTTTATTACTAATCATTTATCGTGTAGATAAAACAAAGATCTAAAAAGTATTACACAAACCACTAATCTACTCTGGTGATAAAACATTGACATATATCTGTCTTGTTACATATTAAGTTTTATATGTCTTTTTCTATTGCATTTGTGCATTTGTCATAATTTGTACCGTATAGATAACACAAACATTTAAACAGATCAAACATAAGAAAGGTAGAAAGAGTATGAATATGATGATCATAAGAAATGTAATTAAAGCAATGTGCAAACAAAATCTCCAACATACCTTGTGACCGTAATATGTTGCTGTTCACGCATACATGGCATTATATAATAGATTGCTATCATGTTATGTCCTCTTGGAGCATTTCTGGGACCATTGACTTAAACCGAACATTCTCCCAGGGCAATTAGCATGAATTCTCCACAGAACAAATCAAATTGTAACAATAAAAAATAATGAACACTCTCAATGGATACTGTCCATTAAAAACCAGATAGAGCAATAGCAAAAAAGAAAATGAACGCTCTTACATAAAAAGGATATACAAGTCAAATTGCACAATACAAAGAAATGACTTAGGGCGTTACTATGGGAGAACTTGGGCAGGACCCTCAATTGGGGCACCTTTTTAGTATTAGTCCCTAGTGTCCCTTAATATTGAGAGTTAAATAATACCAAAATTGCATAATTCATGATAGTTCCACTTTCAGCACATTGTGGAAATTGCTCTGTGCACTGACCTAATGTTACATGTTTTGAGTAAATGCTGCAGGTGCAGGGATACTATAGTACTAGAATTTCTCAACTGGAAGAACAGTGATACCCTCATGGCAATGTCCTCCTATTTATAATATTGTAGACAGGGGCGGACTGAGAACCCTCAGGGCCCCCGGGCAAAATAAATCAAGGGCCCCCTTACAGGCCCCACCCATACTCTGCAGCAAGCGCCACCCTTGTCCCGCCTCCAGCCACACCGTACACAATCTTTAGACACAAGGAACAAAAGGGCAATAAGCCCTTCGAGGCCCCAGTAGAGACTACAATTGAGGGCTAATGGGCCATGGAGGGGGGTCTTTCTAGCGGAGGCTATCTCAGTGTCCTTTAGAGGGTGTGTTAGAAAGAATCCCCTCCAAGCCCCATTAGAGACTACAATGGAGTCTAAAAGGCTTGGAAGGGGTCTTTCTAACAGAGGCCATCTCAGCGTCCATTAGATATCCCCTGCTGGAAACAGTCGCCTCCAGGCCCCAGTAGAAACTACAATTGAGGGCTAATGGGCCATGGAGGGGATTTCTAGCAGAGGCTAGAGTCTAATGGGGCCTGGAGGGTGGTCTCTCCAACACTCTGGTTCCTATTCACAATATAGCAACACAACATAGCTAGCTGATACCTAAGCCAAGTTGGCTCCTCTTACCTTAATTACTGTTGCTGGCTGGCAGTCTGTGGGCTTGCTGGCTGCGGCTGGCAGGCTGTGGGCTTGCTGGCTACTGCCGGCAGGCTGAGGGCTTGCTGACTGCGGCTGGCAGGCTATGGCTTGCTGGCTGTAAGCCTGTGGCTTGCTGTAGGCCTGTGGGCTGGCTACTGGCCTGTGGGCTGGCTACTGGCCTGTGGGCTGGCTACTGGCCTGTGGGCTGGCTACTGGCCTGTGGGCTGGCTACTGGCCAGCCTGTGGGTTGGCTGGCTGGCTACTGGGGCACTTGTAGATTATTTAAAGAAATAATCAATGCACAATAACCACTACTGCTCCAGAGTAAGTAGTCAAACCGTTTAAGAACAGTTTGACAACTTACCTGGGTTCTGCTGGGATATGAGGCTGTAGTAGGGAATAGGAGCAGTGGTGCAATGTGTGTGAAAGGTTCAGTGTGTGTGTGGGGGTGTAGTGTGTGAATGTGTAGAGTGTGTGGGCAGTGTATGTGTGTGGCAATGTTAGAATGGGGGGCTGTGTATGGGGGTCTGTGTGTATATGGGTGGGCAGTGTATGTGTGTGTGTGTGTGAGGCAATGTGTGTAAATGTGTATGGTGTGTATGGGGGCAGTGTGTGAATGTGTATAGTGTGTGTGTGTGGGCAGTGTGTTTATGGGGCTAGAGTTCACTCTCACCACTGCGACCACCAGGAATCCCTGGGGGTCACAGTGTTGA
>OW240916.1:174547503-174749092 GCA_933207985.1 Pelobates cultripes | reverse complement strand
GAATTGTGGGAACCGCAGGGAGCATGACAGACACATGCTCCTCCTCCTCCTTCCTCCTTCAGTGTTAGTGAGCGGAATGCCGCCGGACCGGCGAGGCTGCCACCCGGTCCGGCGGCTCTAAAATGAAACGGCCGGCCCCCTCACAGTGTGCCACCGGACTGGCCACCCGGTGGCACCTGCAGTCCCCCCCCAATCCAGCCCTGCCGCCGGGCCCCCTGAAGGCGGCCCTGGCGGCGGGCCCCCCTCCCGGCCGGGCCCTCGGACCGTGTCCGAAGTGCCCGACCGGTCAGTCCGCCCCTGATTGTAGACTTCCCTAACTACTATAGAGATGCCCAATCTTGCAGCAGTTATTGGGGCACAAAGAAAACAATCAGTGGAATTCCAGCACAGAGTCTACTAACCTACTTCATGCTGGGTCAGGGGATCCATTTTAGAGTTGCTTGCCTTTCAAGTCCCCAGGTAATAATTATATTTAGAATACTAACTGTTCTTCACCAAAGTCCGTAGTGGGCAGAAGGACAAAAAAACAACAACATGGTTTGCAGTGGGGTAACACACACGCCGCTGATGATCTACTTAAAGGGTTACACCAATCACCATGAGCACTTAAGTTATTTGTCTGTATGTGCACCATTCAGTATAAAATGTTGTATATACAGACATATTTAATGATGCTGCCAGTGGCTCCTCCTGCAAGCATTAGTATGTCATTAGCGAACCCACAATTCTATGCACAGAGCGCCTAGCTGATACTCGCAGCAATGAATGACCTATGAATGAACATATGGTTTCTGCAGTTATGCAGAAACTGGATGTGCATCACCAGGCAAGGTAAGAGGGTGGTTTGCCCCATTATTGAGGAACAGCGTCAGTGTATTCCTGGCATCATAACCACTACAACAGGCAGTATTGGCTATGATGCTTGGAGTAACCCTTTAACTAACTCCAGAGACCCATGACAAATATGGTGGCAGTGCAGACTGAAATATAAGAATCCTCTGGTGCTTCCATATTCACATCTCATGAGTAACACAAGTTCATATGCCTATTGCAACTCAGCTCATTGCTCCTTTCATAAAAGCAGACCAACAGGCTATGATGGCCAAAATGCACCAACTCATTAATTCTGAGCTTGCGATGATAAAAAACAAACAAACACATTTTAGATATGTTACTGACAATGTTGAAGCTGCAGGAGACATCTGGATTGTTTGTAATGTGAGACAATAAAACCTTTATCTTACAGTCAAATCACACTGAATTAACTCTTTCACTGCTAGCTACAATCCTCATAGGCAAGATATCCTAGTATATTGCAATTTTTACAACTACAATAATTCTCATACCAGATCATTCACCGTTCCTATGTCCAGGGGCGTATTAGCCGCGAGGCAAACAAGGCATTTGCCTTGGGCGGCATTTTTCAGGGGGCGGCAAAAAACGCCGCCCCCCAAATGCCCAGGACAGATGCCTTGTTAGCCTTGCGGCTAACTGACATCCCGAGCGGGCGGCGCTGGCAGGCGGGCGGCTGGCGAGGGAGCACTTTCCCCTGAGCTGTCTGCTCAGCTCCCTCGCGCGCCGCAGAGTGAGGCTGGGAGCCGGGATATGACGTCATCTTCAGGCTCCCAGCCTCACTCTGCAGCCGGCGCACGAGGGAGCTGAGCAGTCAGCTCAGAGGAAGAGCTCCCTCGCCAGCCGCCCACCCATCAGCCAGCGCCGCCTGCCCTGCAGCCACTGGACCACCAGGGAGAGAGACCCCCCCCCAGCACTCCCAAAGGTAAGGAGGTTGGGGGGGGATATAAATTTAAAAAAAAGTTAATGTGTGTGTCTGACTGTGTGTGTGTTTGTGTCAGACTGTGTGTGTGTGTGTGTTTGTGTCTGACTGTGTTTGTGTATGTGTGTGTGACTGTGTGTGTGTGTTTGTGTCTGTGTGTGTCTGACTGTGTGTGTTTGTGTCTGACTGTGTGTGTGTGTGTGTGTTTGTGTCTGACTGTGTGTGTGTGTGTTTGTGTCTGACTGTGTGTGTGTGTTTGTGTCTGACTGTGTTTGTGAGTGTGTGTTTGTGTCTGACTGTGTTTGTGTAGTGTGTGTTTGTGTCTGACTGTGTTTGTGTATGTGTGTGTGTGACTGTGTGTGTGTGTGTGTGTTTGTGTCTGTGTGTGTGTGTGTCTGACTGTGTGTGTGTGTGTTTGTGTCTGACTGTGTGTGTGTGTGTGTTTGTGTCTGACTGTGTGTGTGTGTGTGTGTCTGTCTGACAATATGTGTGTTTGGTATGACTGTTTGTGTCTGTGTATGTGTTCTGTGTATGTGTCTGACTGTGTGTGTGTGTGTGTGTTTGTGTCTGACTGTGTGTGTGTGTGTGTATTTAGAAGGTGGGGGGAAGGGTTGGGTGGGGGGTGGCGCGCGGGGAGTGGGGCGCCTGAGTTTTGTCCTGCCTAGGGCAGCACAAAACCAGGATACACCACTGCCTATGTCCATCCAATAAGAGTAATTCTAACCAGGTTTACGTTTGCAGAATTTTAACTTTCCTAATCAAGATTCATTATCTTATATCATAACTTGTCAATACCTCTGGATAAAAATTTTGTATGCTTACATTTGGCAAATTTACCGTTAAAGGGACACTATAGTCACCAGAACAACTACAGCTTATTGAATTTGTTCTGGTGAGTAGAATCATTACCTTCAGGCTTTTTGCTGTAAACACTGTCTTTTCAGAAAAAAATGCAGTGTTTACATTACAGCCTAGTGATAACTTCACTGGCCACTCCTCAGATAGCTGTTAGAGATCCTTCCTGGGTCATGGCTGCCTAAAATGCATCCAAACATTCAGTATCTCCTCCCTCTGCATGCGGTCACTGAACTTTCCTCATAGAGATACATTGAATCAATTCATCTCTATGAGGAGATGCTGATTGGCCAGGGCTGTGTTTGAATCGTACTGGCTCTGCCCCTGATCTGCCTCTTTGTCAGTCTCAGACAATCCTATGGGGAAGCACTGTGATTGGATCAGGCCACCACTTCTGATGATGCCAGCAGACTGCTTGTTTTTTTTTTTTTTTAGGCAAACAGCATGCAGAGTTACAGCTTCTGGCTTGAATATAGTAAGATTTTTGCTATATTTATGGAGGCATGAGGGGCCCAGGGGGGCTAGATGGTGGTGTTAACCCTATAGGGTCGGGAATACATGTTTGTGTTCCTGACCCTATAGTGATCCTTTAATATATCGTTATCTTTATTTCACCTGCAGGAATGGAATTTTTATAACCATATATTCCTTAGTTAATTATGATTTCTAATAATTGAAATCTGACCAAGATTTATCCAGATATATATTCCTGCTATTAGTAAAAAAATATATAATTAATGTAATTAAATTAAGTAAAACCAGCATAATTACCAGTTAGGTTGTAGATATTCTGTCAGATGTGTAGATATGTCCCAGGAATTTTGAGAGAATGATGAGAGAATTGTATGAGTTCTGAAGTTGTGTTAGTTAGAAAAAAACACGCAAAAATTAGGTGTGTCCAGCTTTGGCTCCAGATGTCAGACCTTAGATGTTAGGTGTGAGTTTGCGTGAGTCTAAGAGTCAGAGTGTGTATTCCAGAGTGTGTTTTCGAGTGTCCCCTCTTCCCTTTGTCCTTACTTTTCTCTGCACGTAACTTATCGATAGGACCAATAGGGAACTGTGGGTGTGTCTTCCCTACAGACTATCATCTAGCTTTTGGTCAGTAGATGGCACAATTATATCACCAAAAATTCTTGTCAGGGGGTCCATTTACCTTTTTGTATAATGGGTTAACTGAATTTCGTGATGCGTTTTATGTCATTTTCATTATCTCTTATGGCTACTATACATCACAGAATGTGTCATCTTCAAAGCAATTTGGTTCACTACTACGTGACATAGCATCTGCAGTTTCGGTCTTAAAATTAGACTTGACACCTCCTAACCTTAATTTCACCCTTTCTTTTTTTTTTTTTTTTAGAAAGTAAAATTAAATACTTAGTGTTATCTGTCATTTGGTGTCTGGTTTTCTTGTGTGAAACTGTAGTTAAGATTACACATATATGTCTATTACACATATTCCACTAGCGTTAGTAATAATATGACAGTTCTTCATTGATATTATATCCATGAATATTCTATATTATTAACATAGTACAATTTATATATGATTAATATAATAATAGTAAATTATATGTGGACATTGTGTGTGTGTGTGTGTGTATATATATATATGTATACATTTGTCGCTGGGTTGTAGCATTCAACCCCCCCTGCTGTTAGACATCATGCCTTATCTTTTGTCTTGTTTACATAAGTTGCATTCCTTAGCTCAGACGTGAATGAGTTACTGAAAGAGAAATTTGTGTCTGTCTTAGCTTTGTAATACAAAATGAAGTCACCTCTGTTCTAATGGTGACTTACAGTATACACTTTTTATTTTAACACAAAATGTCTGCCAGTATAAATATACTGACAGTAACCACTTGTCTTCATTGGACCTTGCACAGCCCATGAAGATTTGTTACAACGCATGGATACTATTGATGATGTGTGCAGAGGATGCAATTTAAAAGTTAAGGTTATAACAGATGCTGTTGACATGACTAACCACACACCCAACCATGTAAAATCCCAGTCTGCACAAAATGCAGTGACCTGTTAGGGTTCCTAATGTTACTAGTGTTCCTATAGCGCATTCTTTTGCCCTTTTTGGTATTTATTGGTTGTTCTTGCATTCTCTGTTTTATGGCTCCCCTGACTCGACTTTGTTACTTGTACAGGGAGTGCAGAATTATTAGGCAAATGAGTATTTTGACCACATCATCCTCTTTATGCATGTTGTCTTACTCCAAGCTGTATAGGCTCGAAAGCCTACTACCAATTAAGCATATTAGGTGATGTGCATCTCTGTAATGAGAAGGGGTGTGGTCTAATGACATCAACACCCTATATCAGGTGTGCATAATTATTAGGCAACTTCCTTTCCTTTGGCAAAATGGGTCAAAAGAAGGACTTGACAGGCTCAGAAAAGTAAAAAATAGTGAGATATCTTGCAGAGGGATGCAGCACTCTTAAAATTGCAAAGCTTCTGAAGCGTGATCATCGAACAATCAAGCGTTTCATTCAAAATAGTCAACAGGGTCGCAAGAAGCGTGTGGAAAAACCAAGGCGCAAAATAACTGCCCATGAACTGAGAAAAGTCAAGCGTGCAGCTGCCACGATGCCACTTGCCACCAGTTTGGCCATATTTCAGAGCTGCAACATCACTGGAGTGCCCAAAAGCACAAGGTGTGCAATACTCAGAGACATGGCCAAGGTAAGAAAGGCTGAAAGACGACCACCACTGAACAAGACACACAAGCTGAAACGTCAAGACTGGGCCAAGAAATATCTCAAGACTGATTTTTCTAAGGTTTTATGGACTGATGAAATGAGAGTGAGTCTTGATGGGCCAGATGGATGGGCCCGTGGCTGGATTGGTAAAGGGCAGAGAGCTCCAGTCCGACTCAGACGCCAGCAAGGTGGAGGTGGAGTACTGGTTTGGGCTGGTATCATCAAAGATGAGCTTGTGGGGCCTTTTCGGGTTGAGGATGGAGTCAAGCTCAACTCCCAGTCCTACTGCCAGTTCCTGGAAGACACCTTCTTCAAGCAGTGGTACAGGAAGAAGTCTGCATCCTTCAAGAAAAACATGATTTTCATGCAGGACAATGCTCCATCACACGCGTCCAAGTACTCCACAGCGTGGCTGGCAAGAAAGGGTATAAAAGAAGAAAATCTAATGACATGGCCTCCTTGTTCACCTGATCTGAACCCCATTGAGAACCTGTGGTCCATCATCAAATGTGAGATTTACAAGGAGGGAAAACAGTACACCTCTCTGAACAGTGTCTGGGAGGCTGTGGTTGCTGCTGCACGCAATGTTGATGGTGAACAGATCAAAACACTGACAGAATCCATGGATGGCAGGCTTTTGAGTGTCCTTGCAAAGAAAGGTGGCTATATTGGTCACTGATTTGTTTTTGTTTTGTTTTTGAATGTCAGAAATGTATATTTGTGAATGTTGAGATGTTATATTGGTTTCACTGGTAATAATAAATAATTGAAATGGGTATATATTTGTTTTTTTTAAGTTGCCTAATAATTATGCACAGTAATAGTCACCTGCACACACAGATATCCCCCTAACATAGCTAAAACTAAAAACAAACTAAAAACTACTTCCAAAAATATTCAGCTTTGATATTAATGAGTTTTTTGGGTTCATTGAGAACATGGTTGTTGTTCAATAATAAAATTAATCCTCAAAAATACAACTTGCCTAATAATTCTGCACTCCCTGTACTTGTGTATTTCTGGATACCCTAACTCGGCTTTTGTCTCTCGTATTAGTGTATTTCTGGCTTTCCTTGACCTTGGCTCTTTCTGACTTTCCTTAAATTATATTCTATTTTCCAGTCATTCGGTTTAGGGACTTTCTATCTGTCTCCATTTATTCTGGTGGGTTTTCACTCTGCGTGTTGGATTGTACGTTACAGCACTAGGATCGCTACAAAAGCAAAGTGCTAAATGGCCAACATGGAAGACAGGGTCAGGGCACAAAATCTGGGAATCCGTGGAGAACCAGAAACGATCTCAGGTGTTCAACTCCCCCACTACTGCTGGAGGCTTATTGCCACTTTACCGACACCCAAGCAAGCCAAACAACTGATGGTTGACTCCTGCTTTCGACTCACCAGGGCTACCAAAGCAGCGTTCTCAGGGACATTTTGTTTATCCAACTATTGCTTTTTTGTGTCTCTCCTTAACTCTACACCTAATTTCTGTCTCTCTTTTCCTCAATTATCCCCTTATTCCCCTCTGCCCCATGTCATTTAAATTTACACAGTGTAGGATTTTAGTAAGGTAGATCTTCTAGATGTTTCTCTACCCATTCTATAAATATAGCTCCAGGCTTCTATGTGAGCAGTTACTAGGTGAGTGGAGAGAGGGTAAGCACCAGGTTCAACATTAACTCATATCCCTGACCTTACCTCACTTATGCTGCTACTTGGAGACTAGATCTGCAATAACAAATTGTTCAGGAAATAGGGCATTGGTGCAATAATTATTTTGCCACCCCCACCCTGCCCTCCCCCCCCCATTAGCAAAGGAGGCCTAAAGGTAAATTGCCATCTGCCGTACAATTTCCACAATACTTTGCCCATCCTTGCACGGTTGTGAGCAGTGTTTGTTTGTTTAAATGTAAGCATGTTTTTGTATGGAGTATGTGTGAGTGAATGTAAGGGCGTGTTTGTATGTAGTGTTGACATTTGAATGCAGGGATGTATTTGTTTGTAGTGTTAGCAAGATGCTTAGAGTATGTACATACAGTGGCGTACTAAGGGGGGGGCGGAGGGGGCGGTTCGCCCCGGGTGCCACCAGTGTGGGGGGTGCCATGACCAGGGGCGCCGCCCCCCCCCATGCTGCAGCCGCCCGAGCGCTCTGTTGAGAGCCTCAGGTGGCTGCAGCTTTGCCCGGGCGGTGCGTCCATGAGGGCGGACCGCACCGCCTAGGTGCAGCATGAGGAGAGGGGCTGACAGGAGGGAAGTGCTCAGCGCTCCCTCCTGTCACTCCCTCCCTGTAGCATGCCCGAGCCCTCTATTGGTCCGCGGGTACAGGGAGCATCTATCTCCTGTACCCGGCCGGACTAACAGGAAGACAGATGCTCCTTGTACCCGCGGACTATACTGGGCTCTGCCACGCTACAGGGAGGTAGGGGGGCAGGGGAGAAAGAGAAATTGGGGGGAGATTGAGAAATTGGGAGGGAGAAAGAGAAATTGGGAGGGAGGTAGAGAAATTGGGGGAGGTTGAGAAATTGGGAGGGGAGAAAGGAGGGATGAGAGTGGGAGGAGAGGAGGGGAGGGAGATTGAGAAATTGGGAGGGGGAGATTGAGAAATTGGGAGGGAGATTGAGAAATTGGGAGGAGGAGGGGGGGGAGATTGAGAAATTGGGAGGAGGAGGGGGGGAGATTGAGAATTTTGGGAGGAAATTGGGAGGAGGAGGGGGGGGAAGATTGACATTCATCACATACACACAATGCATTACACACACAGACACACATACACAAGCAATGCAACCGTTACACACAATGCATCCCTTACACACATTATGCATACACAGAAACACACCTTGCAGCCCTTACACATACAAACACAATTTCACACAATGCATTCCTTACACACATATCAGGACATCCCCTACACACTCCACCCCCTGTGAACAAACTCATTGGTGGAACATGAAGGTGGACCCTGGGACCCAGACCTTGAGCTGTGTAAAGGACCCCAAAAAAATGGAGCTGCTTCCCGTTCTCCCAGAACATTGATTTTTGTGACCACAGTTACAAACCGCCTCCAGAGAGCCTGTTCTGCACCAGACCAGTGGAGCCAGACTGCAGCTAGAGCCCATCATCATCCTCATCTGGTTGTAAGTAGGCAATCTAGTATATTATTCGTGGCACTAAGCTCTAATTTACCTCACATTAAAGAAACACTATAGTCCCCAGAACCACTTCAGCTTAATGTAGTGGTTCTGGTGTCTATAGCCTGTCCCTACAGGCCTTTTAATGTAAACACGGCGGCACTGGTCCTGGCTGGAGGGGGCTGTGTGAGCTGTGGCCGCACAGTGCCCCATGGTAGTTAGGGTGCCGTGCGGCCAGTACAGCTCACACAAGCAAACAGCTGATAAACTGGGTGCACGGAGGAAATGTGTATGTGTGACTGTCTGCCTGTGACTGTGTGTGACTGTCTGCCTGTAACTGAGTGTGTGACTGTCTGTCTGTAACTGAGTGTGTGGGGCTGCAGGGATTTTGTAGAAGGGGGCAGGGGTTTTGTATTGGGACAGGAGTCTTTATAAGGGGGGATAAGCAGGGGATTTGTGGAAGGGGGTTGCGGGGGTTTTGTAGACGGGCAGTACAGGATTTGTAGAAGGGGCAGGACAGAGGTTTTGTAGGAGGGGCGGGGCAGGACAAGGGTTTTGTAGGAGGGGCTGACAGCGGTTTTGCAAAGTTTATAAATTGTAAAAAAAAAAAGAAAGAAAACCTTTAACATTTTTTACAGGTTTTTTCTAGGTACGCCCCTGTGTACATATACACATATGCACACACTGACGCTCATGCAGATATATAGACACAGAGATACACACTGACACACAGACAGATACACAGGCACACAGGTACAAACTGAATAAAACAACATGACATGCTTAAAAGTGTAATGCAAAGTTATTCCAGATACTTTTTTAATTGTCATTTTTGTTTTTGTTATACTGCTTTGGTGTTATGCAATCATTTCACATGTTATTGCCACGTAACAACAGATATTTTTTTTAACACTCTTTGACTTCTGAATGCCTTATTTGGTACGCTAAAAGTCCTTTTAATGGCTTCCTTCACTTCCTTGTTTCTTAGGCTATAGATAACTGGGTTGAGCAGTGGAGTAAGAGCTGAGTAGAAGACAGACACCACCTTGTCCACATGAAAAGAGATCATAGCTGATGGTCTCATGTACATGAACATAACTGTTCCATAGTAAATAAAAACCACCAGTAAATGTGAGGAGCAAGTAGCAAATGCATTGCGGAGTCCAGATGATGAAGAGGAAGTAAGAACAGTTAATAAGATATGCACATAGGATATTATGATGACGGTGAAGCAGCCTATCATCACTACACCAGCTAGAAGGAAGAAAATAATCTCACTCATTGTTGCACCATAACATGCAATTTTGACCAGTGGTGAAAAATCACAGAAGACATGGTCAATCTCATGTAGTCCACAAAAGGACAATCTGCTTACTGGGATGATGACAATCATCATGGCAATCACACTGACCATCCATGCTCCAGCTGCCAGTAACTGGCACAATGTCTCACTCATGATGATCAGGTATCGCAGGGGGTAACAAATGGCAATATAGCGATCGAAAGACATAATAACCAAGAGAAAGTTCTCAGTGGAACCAAATAAAAAAAAGAAGTAGAACTGTACCAGACAACCTGTAGAAGATATAGTCTTTCTAAGACTAAGAAAATCCGCAAGCATTTTTGGGACAGTAACAGAGATATACCAGATCTCAAGGAATGAAAAATTGCTAAGAAAGAAATACATAGGCTTGTGGAGTCGCCTATCACTCCGCACAATGAAGATGATAAGCATGTTGGCAGTGATTGAGAGGAGGTACACAAAGAGAAACAAGACAAAAATGGCAACTTGATCATGGTATTCAAGAGGAAACCCACGAAGGATGAACCAAGATGTCATGGTGATATTCTGTATATCCATTGGATCTACACAAGGAAAACCTAGAAGAAAGTGCATAGACAAATAGGAATGTATAGAATGATAATATCCTATAAGAGTCATTTCATTGATTAAATAAAAATATCTGCTGTAAGGCTCTCTGATATTAGGTCAATGTACAATATTTGTTCACTTTCATGTGTTAAATATATTAATTTCCATTTCAACATGAGCAGAAAGTTGAAGAGACATAGGGACAAGATACAAAAATGAGAAGAGCAGTCGTTGGCATCATTTTATTACACTAGTGGAACAGGTGGGATGTAAGTTGTGTACATAAAATTTCATGCTTTTACCACGAGTTTGATATTAAAGTCAAAGATATTTGATATGAGTCATGTAAAATTAAATATTATGCATTATGGTTACATTTATTTCCTAGATTCAAGACTACTGTTATTTTACATTTATTTCAAGACTACTATTATGTTAGACATATATAACACAGAATTAGTAATGTGGACAGCATTCTTTAAAGTGGCTCTGTGTGAATAGTTTGGTGTGCGGCAGCCAAAGGGAAAAGTGGATAGGACATATACTTACCTGTGTTTTCCCTTGGTAGCACCTTGTTGGAGACCTTCTTCAGTTCCTGACAATTCATCCATCAGTAGCCAGTGGCATACACATAACCCATGGGGCCCCCGGTGCAAAACTGATCCATGGGCCCCTCCCTCCCTCTTCCCTCCTCTAATTCCCCCCCCCACAGATACACACACACACACACATACAGAGACACACACACAAATGGAAACACACTCACAGACATACAGACACATACACACGACACATACATACAAACAGACAGACAGGCACACATACATACAGACAAGACCATGGGCGTCCGCTGGGGGGGGGGCCCCAACCTGGATTTTTCAGCTTGTTCTGCTATTTTTCGTGTGAGATTTAGAATGAACTGCAATACCGGCGCTAGGATAGGAAGCTACATCTTATCCCTGCTTCTCTGCTGATTGAAACCGCAGGGGAGCAACACAGGCAGCCAGAGAGAGCCTACAGATCAGGTAAGTGGGGGGAGGGTTTGAGATAGCCTATAGATTTTGGGGGGGGGGCAGCAGCCTATAGATTTGGGCAGCAGCCTATAGATTTTGGGGCAGCAGCCTATAGATTTGGGAGTGAGGGCAGCAGCCTATAGATTTAAAGCAGCAGCCTATAGATTTTGGGGCAGCAGCCTATAGATTTGGGTGGGGCAGCAGCCTATAGATTTGGGGGGGGCAGCAGCCTATAGATTTGGGGGGCGGCAGCAGCAGCCTATAGATTAGGGGAGTGAGGCATGGGGGGGCAGCCTATAGATTAGGGAAGTGAGCATAGGCATTACTGAGCATAGGCATTACTGAGGGTCAGGAAGCACAGAGTGCCGTTGGGTAGGGGTGTTGCTGATTGGCTAGAGCGGTCAGCTGGCACTCTAAGCCAATCAGTAGCTCCCCATTCATAAAAAAGTAAAAATATTTTATGAACCGGGAACTAGCGATTGGCTTAGAGCGTCAACTGTCCACTCTAGCCAATCAGTGGCACCCATGCCTGACGTCAATCTGCACTTCCTGACACTCTGTTTTCATCAGGTTGATGGTAGTCAGAATTCCCACTCTGACTCCCTGTTCTTCCTCCCGCGTGGTCTGTGTGTGTTTGTTAACTGGGAGGAGTGAAGTGCAATCACAGCACTGACCGGGCCACCTGACAATCCATCTCCATCGGGTGGCCCTGACAGCACGGGCCACCCGATGGGCACCTTAACTTGCGGCCCCGGCGGTTTGACGCGCGGGCCGGGGGCCGCAAATGACAATGACGGGCACCCGGTCGTAGGGGTCTGCATGGCGGCCGTGCCCCCTGGAGTGCCGGGCCCGGACGCAGCTGAGACCCCTGCGACTGCGGTATGTACGCCAGTGTCAGAAGCCCTCACCACTGTTGTACTCTTATGCATCCAGTCAGACACAACACATAGGTCTATTGAAGATTTATTTTTCCCATAGAAATTGCTAGCAATGGCTGACGGGAAATGAAAACATTGGTGACAGAAGCTCAGCCTTTGGTCAACTTTTGTTAACCTTGGTTTTGCCCATAAAACAAAGTAGTCCCTACTTGCCTAATGATATTTTTTGATTATGTTTTCAATGAAACATGAGTAGTTTAAAAAGGTTCTATCTTTATGAAATAGTCAAAGATGACAGAGCCACTTTAAAAGGTGTAAATATATTGGTATAACTATCTGGAGAAACTCATCCATAAAATTACTTTCAGAGAATTTAATAATAAAAGACTGACAGGAAATAGAATAAAGTTATGTAGCACATCTAAAAAGATCCTGTGCTAATATGCTATATTATCTAGTATATATATATCTGTCTCTGCAAATTTTTACATATTATTTAACTGTCACATTGCATTACATCACTTCCCCTTCTCTGTCCCCATCTATCGTTCATGAAGGCCCCATTCGATGCTCATTGGCCATTTTCTCTCTAACCAAAGCCGATATCGTATCACCTTCCCCACTGGCTGTTGTGTGATTTGAAAGCCATTGGAACCAATGGAACCAGGTCTTCAGATAAGGCTGGTTCCTATCCATTGGCTAGAGGATCAGCTCTAATGCCTCTGATTTCTCTGACTCTGGTAATCCATTCCTTGACTGATGGCGAAGAGGTCCTCTCTCAGAATGTCGGTATAAGACTCCGAGCCGCATTTACCACTTGTGGCAGAATCGATTTTTTTGTAGGTAGTCGTTGACAGAGCAGTGATATGTAGCAAACATCTTTGGGGGTAAGATCTATGAAGTTGTCTGTGAGCATAGATATTATGCGGTGTACATCTCTCCAAAAGAGTTGGATTAGAGGGCAGGACCACCATATGTGGAACAGCGTTCCCAATTAACTTTTGCACCTCCAGCATTAAGGTGGGCATGTATCATATATGGAGGTCAGTTTCTCCGGTTTCTTGTACCAACTGGAGACCATTTTTTTATTTTTATTTATTATATTTTTATTGATTTTCAAGTTTCATAACAGTAATTATGTATACATTAATTACATCCGAAGCCACAACAGCGTGGCTTTAACAAGCAATGTTGCATAACATTTACAATAGATATTGATAATCATTATACAGATGATGACATATATTGAGTTTTGGACAAGCATTATACAGTTAATGATGAATATTGGATAGGATATGTTTCTACTAAATATGAAGTGTGAATGGTGCTACATCTTCGTGCCCTTTAAGAGTTGTACTTATGACAATTTGAGTATTCCCCCGTATCTGGTGCTGTTATTTGTGCTGTTGCCTAAATCTTACTTCTCCTTCTGCCCCTTCTAGGTATATCGACCAAGGTTTCCATGTTTGCGTGAAGGTTATGTAGTTTTTTGATAAGGCGTATGTTATACCTTCCACCTGTCTAATACTTTCTACCCTGTTGGTCCATTCCCTAATAGAAGGGATCTTTTCCTGTTTCCAGTATACTGGAATTAGGTGGTTTGCTGCCATGAGCAGTTAGGATGTCAAATAATTTTCCTTTTTAGTGAGATTTTGGAGAGGCATCATAAATATTAGGTGTTCCGGTGTGAAGGGTATCTGTTTGTGCATAATAATCTGTGTGAGTTTGTGTATGCGGGTCCAAAACTTTTTGATTGTAGGACATTGCCACCAGATATGTGTTGGATTAGCCTCCCCCTGCCCGCATCTCCAGCAAATATTTTGTGTTCCTGGGAACATTTTGCTTAGTTTGGAAGGCGTGTAGTGCCAGCGGGTTAGGCGTTTATAGTTACTTTCCTGGTTGGAAGTTGCAATGGATATTTTGTGGGTTCTGGTGAAAATGTGTTTCCACTGCTCCCCTGAAATGTCTAAATTCATTTCTCTAGTCCACTTGGTGGCGAAACCAGGAATGTCAGTTTTGTCTGAGTGTAACAGTAATTTGTACATTGTAGATAACAATTTCTTTTTTAAAGGATGTGTTGTACACAGCTGTTCAAAGGTTGACAGTTCCCTGTTTCCCCCTGGCAGCAGCTTCTGGCTCCCCATGAAATGTTTCAATTGTTAATAATGTAATTGTTGCATACTTGTGGGGGGTTGGCCGAGAGTTAGATCTTGCAATGTTAGTAATGCGTTACCCTTGGTCAAGTCTTGGAGTGTTATGTTTGCGGCCCCTCGGTGAAGCTCATAAGTTCTACCTGTGATACCTGATGGCAGCAATGGGTTACGCGTAATATGGTATCGTGGCGATGGATATGGTGCTATATTTGTAGAATTAGTTACCTTCGACCATGTCTGTAGTGTAGTTAAGATTAGCGGGTGTTGTTTATGTTTGAGAAGTGCGGTGTTCAGTTTGTGCCATGGGAGTGATTCAAGGGGCGCTAGGCATTGTTCCCTCTCTATGTTCACCCACTGCTGGGAGGGTTTTTCCTTCGTCCACTCATAGATCCGAGACAAGTGCTCCGCTTTATAGTATTGTTCTATGTCAGGAATGCCCATTCCCCCATTCTCCCTTGGTTGAGTTAAGAGTTGTAGTGGTAATCTAGGTTTGGATTGTGACCAGATGAAGGATGTCAATGTACCCTTGATTATGGAGAAGAAACTAACTGGCAGCTTTATTGGGACTGTTTGTAAAATATAGAGGATGCGTGGCAATATCATCATTTTTATAATGCTTATTCTACAAAACCATCCATAGCATGGTTTATTCCAAGCCTTAAAATCTTTAGAGATGGCTTCCAGAAGTGGGGCGTAGTTTAAGTCATAGAAGTGTTTTAGTTGGTGTGGCAGGTGTATTCCGAGATATTTTATTGATTTCGTTGCCCACGTAAAATTGAAGTTTTTCTGTATGTGCTTATCTGTATCTAGGGTTGTGTGCAGAGGGAGGATCTCACATTTTGTGAGATTTGCTTGGAAATTCGAGACGTCACTGTATGCTCTCATTTCCGCTAGTATATGCGGGATAGATTGCAGTGGTTTAGAGATCGTGAAAAGCAAGTCGTCTGCAAAGGCAGAGACTTTGTAATCTATATTTCCTATTGTGATGCCGTGTATGTGTGGGTTATTTCGTATTCCCTGAATGAATGGTTCTAGCACGAGGATAAAAATCAATGGGGAGAGTGGAATTGGAGACCATTTTATGTCTAGATTCCTGGTATTTCATATTGATGTAGGATTTGTGTAACATGGAAAATTTTAATTGTGGAAGTTTAGAAAATCTACATTTGTAAGAATCTTTGTATACTATATCTAAATTCAATGGTTTAATGCTAATGTTTTTGAAAACAAAAAGAAATTGGTAGTGAAGATATTATTGTAATGTTTACAGATACAGAGGTGTTAGGGTTAAAGCTCAAGACACATTTGAGTTATCAATTAGAATTTGGAAGCATTAGGGTTAGAATTAGAATAAATAGGTTTAGAGTTAAACATAATTTATTTAAAGGGACACTATAGTCACCCAAATAACTTTAGCTTAAAGGACCACTATAGGCACCCAGACCACTTCAGCTTAATGAAGTGGTCTGGGTGCCTGGTCCAGCTAGGGTTAACCCTTTTTTTTATAAACATTGCAATTTCAGAGAAACTGCTATGTTTACACTGAGGGTTAATCCAGCCTCTAATGCCCCTAGTGGCTGTCTCATTGACAGCCGCTAGAGGCGCTTGCGTGCTTCTCACTGTGAAAATCACAGTGAGAAGACGCCAGCGTCCATAGGAAAGCATTGTAAATCCTACCGCGCATGCGCATTCAGCCGATGACGTCGCTAGGAAGGAGGAGAGGAGGAGGAAAGCTCCCCGCCCGGCGCTGGAGAAAAGTAAGATTTTAATCCCTTCCTCTCTCCAGAGCCCGGCGGGAGGGGGACCCTGAGGGTGGGGGCACTCTCAGGGCACTATAGTGCCAGGAAAACGAGTATGTTTTCCTGGCACTATAGTGGTCCTTTAATGAAGCAGTTTTGGCATTATGTCCCTGCAGTCTATCTGCTCAATTATCTTCCATTTAGGGGTTAAATCACATTGTTTATGCAGCACTCAGCACACCTTTCTGCATATGACTAATGTTTACACTTCCTTTATTGCAAGTTTTGTTTAATTTAGAATTCCTTATCTACTGCTCTATTAACAGCCTTCTAGACCAAGTAGGAGCCTCCTGTATGTAATTAAAGTTCAATTTACAGAGCAAGATAAAAAAAAACTTTTAAAGTAAGTTACATTTGCTTGAAAGTTAAACCACCTTGTTTCCATGCATGTCAGTGGCCCATTTAGAATGGAGGTGCTGAAAATTAGGAATTAACAGATGACATATGTTATGTATCCTATGTACATCCCTTGAACACACGTCTTTATTTTGGCAGACCATGTGAGAGAAAGAAAGAATAGAGTCCAAAAATATTTGCAAGCCATAGTAGTGATAGGTCTTCATTCACTTGTTCTAAGGGAAATTGACCCTTAAAGTGTGCTACAGATTTTGGACACATGTAAATGATTTTCCCTATGAGTTACAGGTAATGTTTAATCTTTTACACTACTTTTATTATGTAGTAGGGAACTATGATTACTATTATTATTTTCTCACTTTTCTTTTTCCTATCTCTCTTCTTGTTTGATCTCTCTTTTAAATTTACAAATTCTGATCTGGAGCATATTTCCGGCAAAGACTAGACATTAGGTAGAACATTAGCGAGTACTAAACAGGCTAAACATTTAAGATTGTGTAATTAGTGTTAAACAAATGCAACTTTAAGATTCAAATGTTTTTTAGCCTTGCATGGGCAATACAAAGGCATATTGTTTTAATGCTACAAATCCCTTCATACTATATATGAAGTCTCCATGCCACATTGAAGCATGCTATCACAAAGTGCAACTGTCACCTCAAAACTATTTTTTTTATGTAATACTCCTTTCATCAAGTTTTGAAAGGAAATAGATTTCTTTTTGAATTAAGTATATGAAAAAAAAATAGGAAAAACGTATCCATGCCATTAGTATATGACAGAATCCTTCAGCCATGTACATGCATCTTGGGTCAGACAGTGTTTGAAAACCTCTATACAGGTCCGACTTACTCTCAAATACAAACGCTGTCTGACTCCTCTCACTTTATAATGGGGGTAGATTTGAGTCATCATCTAAATTATGTGCTTCACTAAATAAGTTTGATCAGAAAAACAAAAACCTGGATGAGTAAACATGAACTATCTTTGCTTTATATTATTTTGAATTACTTTGAGTGAGACCCATTTTACTGACAGATAGAAATAGATGACTTACCATACATTTTAAAGAGTGAAACGTTTAAAATAGTTATGATCCTACATGGCAGCAATACAGCACAGAGAGTATGAACTTTATATACTTCATGGTCACGATCATCCTACATAGGCTGCAAGAGAGAATTGTTCGCCGAGTTGGACTCACCTGTCTCAGATCCGTAACAATTCACCTAGATAGGTTCCATAAAGTAAAAATTTTAAATGGTATGCCAGAGACAGTGTTTCCGATATCTGCATGCTCTCCCTTTCGTCTCTTTCTTTTTCTTTGAGACACTTTCTCTGCATTGTTATATTTTGATATTTCATTCCCACTATCACACAAAGCTTGTGTTTCAAACGATCCTTAATTCAGTTAAATTGTTTTGTAGCTAATTACTTCTGTCTATGTGCACTCCCTCTGCTGAGCCCTCTCATACTGCACATGTAATACATCTTTCTTCTGCAGTGTCCCTGACAGATCCTGATGGGTATTGTATTTAAGTGTTCTAATGGAAGCCCTTGGGACTGTTATTCCTTGAAGAAATGAAACAAATATTTGCAAGGCATTTTCTATTACTAATTAATTCCAATGCATATAACAGTCTTTAATTAAAAAAATGGAAAAAGGGGATTTGGACCAGTTGTATGGACACATGTGGCTTATATAGAATATAAGTGGTATCTTGTGTATTCAATCAACAATAGCACATTTAGTAATAGTCCAACTTTACTTGAAGTTACATTCGTTGCTTGGCAAATCTGTAATAATGTAACTTTTGATTTGTTCTCCACCATGTAATTTAGGCTATTGATTGTGGAACATTTTATGTAATCTGTTACTTTACTAATATTGCCTTTTATGTACTATATATATTATTGTATGAACTTAGTGACAATTTATGTCCACCTTTTAGTGCACTGTTTTAACACTGCATAAAGAGTGAAGTAACGTTTTATCTGTTAGCAGAAACTAATGAAGGTTAACATTTGTTTTCTGGCTTTATTTGCCTTTATTTGTATGAATAATTTGTTAAGTAAAGGAATTCTCTATTATTATAAGTAAATACATTTTATAACAAAGTTTTGGGCTGCTACTTAAAAAATGTAAAATGTTGCACTCACCTTTAATCCAGCACACTGCAAATACACTGCTAGCTGTGAGATCATCGCAAGGAGTAAGTCTGATTCTCTTTAGCTTCACGAGGTCTCCCTTTGGGGTCCTTGGCTTTCCATCGATGGCAGGTGGTAAGGCATTATTATGGCCATCAAAACACCTACTTCTTGATATTTTTCTCCAACAAGTACTTTACTTTCTAAAAATGGAGAGTGAAAGGGTTGTCAAGATCAACAAACGTTACTTCCCATGGAACAGAGACAGGCTTGATTCTGGAATGGTGAATCCACAGGGTGATCTCTGCAACTTTCACGGTGTACTACTTGGCATGTGGTCTTGGTTGTCACATTGGTGACTGGGTAGGCCTCTGGCCATCCTGAAAACATGTCTACTATAACTAGTGCATATTTGAGCCAACCACTCTTTGGCATCTGGATGTAGTCAACTTGGATTCTTTGGAAGGGATAGTGAGGTTTGGCTAGATGCTTGGGGCTTTTCTCCATTTCTGCCCGAGTTGCCCTTGGCACAAATGGTGCAGGATCTGCAGTAACTGTTGGTCAGAGAGGTAATTCCAGGAGCTTCAGAGTATTTGTTGATTAAAGAGTTCATGAGGGTCTTGGACAGGTATGATGCTCCGTAAGCCCACTGGACCACTGCTGAGTACATGTCCTTGGATAAACAGAACTTGAAATTGTTAGAGTACAGCCCTTCTTTAAGGATTGCCCCTTTCTGCTTCCAGCTTTGTATTTCTTCAGGGTCAGCAGCTGCTTGTTATTCCTTCAGGAGCTTGAGATCTGTGGATAGGATCTTACATGGTGAATATGGGAGTTTCTTCAGCGGACACTCTTCTGTCCACTTCCCTTGGTGCACTTGCGGCTTGTTTGGCAGCTTGGTCAGCTAGATAGTTGCCACATGCTTCCTCTGAGTTCAGTCTTCCATGAGCCTTTACCTTCAGTATGGCCACCTCTTCAGGAAGGGGTAGGGCATCCATCAGCTCCTTGATAGCCGTGCTATGCTTAGCTAGCGTGCCAGTTGCTGTGAGAAATTTTCTTGTCTTCCGGATTGATCCGAAGTCATATGCCACGCTAGTGCATATCTAGTGGCAGTGTAGATATTGGTGTGTCTTCCGTCAGAGATCTTACATGCTGTGGTGAGAGCCTATAGCTCAGCTTCTTGTGCAGACATTGATATTTGAAGTACTTGGTCCACCGTAGCCGGAACAGATCAGTTATGGTGAGTTGCATCTCCACCAACTGGAACAATTCTTCTTCATAATGAGCTTCAGGTCCTGGTATATTTCTGAACCACAAAGTGCATCGTATTTGTGCCCCAGATCCACCATCTTGTGCATATACACGTCTAACTCTTCTCTTTTCTCAGGATATACCAAGCAGTAAACGTCCCTATAAATGCCAAAACCCAGTACAAATTCCGGGATGGACAATTTTTTGTTCAAACGGGGGTCTCTTGCCCTTAGAACCACAGAAATGCAAATATCCTATTCTCAAGAACATCCTGGGAGGCAATAAGTAATGAGACCAGGTTAACGCCCTTGCCTTCCAGAATGTCCTTTTTAAGGTGAGATGGGACCATGTGCGAGGGGTTAATACATTCAGGGACAGAAATTGATGCCAAAGAATTACCGGGCATAACATCAGTGACTGTGTGACTGGAATTAGTTAGATTTGCAGGAACCTGGGGAGAACAAACTGCCTCCAGTTTATCCAGTCTATCACTAATGGTGCCGATAGATTACATTAATGACATCATCATAGCATGAAGACCCACTAGGCCCTTCCCCAGCATTGGAGTTATCGGTGTTGGTATTTAAGAGTCTACATAATTCTGCTTTCCTAGCGGTAGCTGGGAAAGGGATGCATCGCCTTCGTAATTCTGCTGTGAGACATGGGATAGTCCATGATCTCAGGGAAGAAGGGCTATTGACATCAGCTCCTGGGCCTGGAGTACCGGGCCTAGCGGGTGTGCTGGGTAGTGACAGCTCCTCAGGGATATCAGGAACCTGAGACATAACTGAAAAAATATAAAGCCACTTAATCATTATCTTATGATGAAGTGGACGGATACTGGCAAGGCTAGCACAAATAACAAGCGGCGAAACAATTATGCTTTGAAAATTGACAGATTAGTCCCTGCTAATTGCCAAGCGGCATGAGAGGCTCTACCTATGCGTTGGCCCAAGGGGAAAATATGAGGCCACCGCAATGTTGTGGCGGGATGTTGGCCTCTTGGTGATAAACTAAAGCATAAGATAGAATGGGAGTGACATGGGAGGCCCTCTCTATGCGACCACGCGAGGCGTCTAACTATGATTTGGCCCGAGGGGCATATACCTCCGAGTATAAGGATGGTGTTGGCCTCGCGGGACCACTAGACTATGGATTAAGACCGGAAAGCATCACCTATTTGGGCAGTCTAAAACCCTGAAAGCCAGTGACCACTCTAAAACTAGAAAGGTACTGGTTCTAGTGTTGTACCTGATAAGTTTGAGTCAGGACGCGGAGTAATGGAGTTAATGAAATAGTCGGTGGCAGTAGATACGTGCTGTGACCTATAGATATGAACATGATATGAGTATCTGTACATATAGGTGTAGCTGGCCAGATCGTGGGCCCGAAAAGTATAAGGCACCTACCAGACACTATGAAGAGGATAGTAAGATGAAAAGAATGATGACGGGTTTGTCGTGCTTGAAAAGCAACCGTCTGTAAGTTCAGGTACCTAAGGAAAGTAAAATGTCATATGCCTAAAAAGTGTCAACATATAGGCGAGCCATAAAATAGAAAACTGTTAATTAAATTTCCAACCAAACTAAAAGGCAATTAGTATTTTTTTAACACAGTTGTCAGAAATTCCAAAGTAAATATTCGAAATGAAACCTGTGGGAAATAATATCAGAACAATATCAACTATAATAATCCAGTCTATCATTACCTGTAATTTTAGCCTAATTCATGAACATAACTTAATGCCTGCAATATCCTTTGTTACCCATAGGGGCATATGATTATGCTAATTGGTTGACTTATTCCAGGATATACCGCCGAACAATTAAGAGAAATACATGTAGAAACTGATCATTCGAATGTTTCCCTATATGTACCGTTCGCATTAACTTGGTCTATGAAACAACCGAAACCTATTGCTGGAATTTAACGAAATGGATGGTTGCATTCGTGTAATTGCGTTTATATGAACACATGCGTATGCTGATAATTTTAAACGAAAGGTTGTGCAGAACGGTGTGTAATCAGTCAGCGCGATTTAACCGAACACAAAATTGAAATGAACGGGACCCCTGCCGTAAAAGCTGACTTGCGGCAGGGGTTAGACTTATGGTTTTAGACCTATTGGCCGTGCTGAGAACGAGCTGCTCGGACGCCGGCGGGAGGCTGTGGAGCGACAGGCTTTTGGACGCAGTTTAGGCAGCTAAAGAACCAGGAGACCACGAGGGAATACAGGTACAAGAAAATGGTGGACTGAACCGGAAGTAATCCTCTCAGACTCGCTAGACCATGAACGGTAAAGTGAGAGAGGATTGGCAGCCCTTTAATAGGGGATTCAAGCCCCTCCCACAACTACAGGCCAGGGCCTTAACATATATATATGTTAACATATATATATTTTTTATTGCTCAAAACGATCAACATTTCAGTTTGTAATCCAAACTTTCAAACGTCGACCTTTTTGAGCAATAAAAGTTAAGTTTTACTTTATCACTTGGAAGTCCTTGGAGTGCTATCCACACTTCATTGAATCTGTGAATGCTGACAAGCATCGATATATACCAGTTTAAATGTGTTCTAACTGTATTTTGAAATTAATATACATATATATTTAAATAAAAATACATTTAAAATGATGTTATAAATACATATAAGAATGCAGGGCCACCAAAATCACCCTTAGAGTGACAATAGCCCTATAGGTATTTTTAGAGGGATCTGGACAGGGTCCATAGTCTATGGGAAGAAGTCTCACCCCAGGAATTGAGGCGTTCTCTACAATCTTATTGACCCCCATAGGATTTATTATTTTTTTTAAAACTATTTAATGGGATGCCTTTCTAGCAAGCACTGGCCAGTTGTCACATAATTAACCCTTGCTCCTCTGAGGGTTTTAACTTTTTGTTAAAAGTTTTTTTTGTCTTCTTTTTGTCTTCTGGTTGCTAGCGATGCCAGTATGCAAATCATTCAGATTTTTTTTAAATCCAGTCCCAGATGTGAAGCATCTAGCCCCGGATTTGAAGTGTTCAGTCTGACTAAATTTCTGGCCTAAATTACAAAATTCAGGCATTGTTAAATAGTGTGAACAAAGTCTGGATTTGCAGTCCGAAAAATCCGTATGCAGCCCAATGGTTTTACACCATTCATACGGGGCCATTTTGACTTTAGTGAATTACCCTGTAAGAGTGTCCCTTTACAGGTTTATTATTTACCAAAGTAAGAATTCAAAGTGTATTCAAAGGGAATCTCAAATTTAAGATCAAAACAGCCAAACTTTAAAAAATCTTTAAGTTAGCAATGCTTTCACTTTGGCCACTCGGATTGTAAACCCTTAACGCCGTTACGACGTTCCATGCTGTTCTGCATTTTATGGGCTTTAAAACCATTGTGGCAGCATGGAACGCTGTAATAGGTTTTGGCCCCAGAAGCTTCAGTGGACTTACCTTTGCCATGATCCACTTCGGGCGGACTGTCTGACAGCCCAGGCAGTCTACCCTACTACATCTGGCCCCCGGGGCCATGTGATTGCTCTCAAAGAGAGATCACATGGTACCAATAGGTGTCTGTGAAGCTTTTTTATTTTTATTTTTTTATTTATTTATTGTTTTACTTTACTTTATTTTTATTTTTTTATTAAAATATAAATACACTAAGTATGAATTTTAAATTCAAATATATATACTTATCATACATGATACATACATGATAAGTATATATATTTGTATTTAAAATTCATACATATATATTTATAATTTCATCATAACTGTAATTTGATAAGAATATATATATATAAATATTCATATCAAAATACACTCAGAATAAAATAATAAATATAAATATATAAATAAATTAAATTATTTTAAAAAAATATACATTTATATATAATTGCATAAATAATTACATAAATATACACCTAGAATTTATATAGATATATATGTATATACATTTAAATTCTATGTGTATATTTATGTGATTTTTATACATAATTAAGTGATATTATTAATTACACTTTGAGGAACCTGCCTGATAACCTAGGCAGAAATTTCAGATAATTTAATTTGCAAGCCCTATATTTAACAATCCAAGATTCCAAAAACGCCATAAAACCTGTATGTGGGGTTACCGTTTTACTCAGGAGACTTTGCTGAACATAAATATTAGTGTTTTAAAACCATAAAATGTATCACAGCGATGATATAATCAACAAAAGGGCAGTTTTTGTTTGAAAAATGCAAAAAACTAATATGAACGCTAACTTTGGTCAGTGTTTGTGACTAAGTGGCTACTAAAAAATACTGGCAATACCCCAATTTAAAATACCTTGGGTTGTCTACTTTTTTAAATGGTATGCCATGATGAGGGTAAATCTCATTCCTGGGCTACCATACGTTCTCAAAGGCAACATAACAAATCTGGAAAATTTCAATGTGCAAAAACAGAAATGGCCAAGTCTTATATTTGACCCTTTAACTTTCCAAAACACCATGAGTACATGGTGGGTACTGTTTTATTTGTGAGGTATTACTGAACACAAATTTGAGTGATTTAGTTTAGAGCAATAAAACATATAATGCTGATGATATTATCGGTGACAGGGAAGTTTATTTGTGAACAAGGCAAGATAACAAAAATATCCGCTAATTTTGGCCATCGTTTGGGTCTAACTGGTTACTAAACCCTGGGTTGCCTGTGTTTTCAAATGGTATGCCATAATTGGGGTAAATTTCATTCCTGGGCTGCCATACGGTCTCAAAGACAACATAGGCCCAGCAAATCACACTGGCAAATTTTAGTGTGTAAAAACTGTAAATGAGAAAAGCCTTATATTTAATCCTGCAACTTTCTAAAACCCATTAAAACCTGTACATGGGTTGTACTGTTGTACTTTTGAGATATCGCTGAACACAAATATGTGTATTTTATTGCAGTAAAAGCTAATAATATGACATTCATAGTTAAAATGTCATGCAGAACTTGAACTATAACAACATTCCTTAATTTCTCAAATTGTTTTAAATATTATTATTATTAAATGTTTCATATATGAATATTAGATATGAATTGAAAGCCATGTTTTTCCTGAACAAAATAATATATATTAAGTGTGGGTGTACTTAATATGAAAGAGGTGAATTATGGTTGAACACACTTATAATGCAAATTCAAGGTTTTGTTTTGATTAGAATGTGCACAATTGCCTCCATCCTTAAGGGGTTGAGTTTGAACATTACTTGGAGTTCTCATTTTAGTACATAAACCTGTTAATCTTTTCAACACTTAAATTTAAATATAATGCTGTTCCAACATTCACCACTAGATGATGGCAGAGCACAAGGTTATGATAGATACAGTGCAGTCAAGACACTATGGAAAGTGTTCACAGAGCTTATAAATTATCAAACGAAAAAAGGAGTAAATATATGGATCTTCAATCAAAGTCTAGCTTTTGTGCCTATTTCATGGAAACTCAAAACATTTGTTATGCTTGAGTATACACTGATCAGCCATAACATTAAAATTGCCTGAATAATATTGTGTAGCTTCCCTTTGTGATGCCAAAATGATCTGATGCGTTGAGGCATTGACTCCACAAGAAAAAGGAAATGAGTGAGTGGCGCTTACACAGTAAAAAAAACCAATATGAACACAGTTGTGGAGTGAGAAAGGTGTTCCCCAACACCCTAAGGTCAAATAGTAAAATAAAGGTACTTGAGGACAACAAGTGCCACATACACACACCACTCCCTGTGTACAAATGGTACCAATAAAAAATGACCAAAAATAGTTAAGAATGCTTATACATGTGCAGATGTATGCAGATAATATTCCATGTAATAGATTCCTACAACACAAAAGAACAATACATAGTATAGACTGTATTTGCAAATAAATTAGTATAAAAGTAGTTGGATACACTCACGAATTCCAGAGCCGTGCCAGGCTCTGTATATAATGCCCAAGGGTGCCTCAAAAGGCTGTGTAGAGGATCTTGAATGGTGTCCCCCAAGACTCAGGAGTTCACAAGTGTTGAAATGATGAATTGTCTATTTACATGCACTTTACGAGTTATTATAGGTGCCCATTTATAACATTGAGCTTTTGGCTTCAATTGGGCAAACGAACTGAATCAAACCAAACTAATGAAATTAGCGCCGAAAATACCGGAAGTGACATCAGACGCCGGTCAACCGAACTTCCGCCCACGTGACCGGCAGCCATAGAAGTGGCGAATTCAAAAGGAACAGCATCTGGATGATCTTTATGCACTGATGAAAACTCAGACTGAGCTGAAATGCGTCTGCATAGCTGTGAGCTTGTGTGTCACCATATGGGACCTGCACAGTTTATTTAACATTTATTGTAATAAATTTGTTTATTTTTAATATCATCATTGCTGCTTTTTCCTGAGCCTTGGGGGACACCATTCAAGATCCTCTACATAGCCTTTTGAGGCACCCTTGGGCATTATATAGAGCGTGCGCTGAAAAGCGCTTTGAGTCCCATTTGGAGAAAGGTGCTATATAAATACGAGTTATAATTACTAGGATTTTAGTTCTGCACATCCTTTTTATCAGCAGAGCTCTTTTCCCAAACACCCGATGACACTCCCTTTAAAGAACACAGCACATGTATTTATGCCCCAAACAGTCTCATTTGCATACAATAGGGTGAATACAGCACTATAGTACAAGAAAGTGGTGTCAGACAATAGCAAGGGCTGAGAACCAAATGGGAGATTGAAGAGGGACAGGGCTGCTAGTTTGAACTGGTCTAGCAGTGTCCCGTGAATAATTCCCTGCTGGGGAAACAATAGTACAGGAAAAAGGGGGAGGAGGAAAGGCACATACAACCTGGAAAATCAATACATTATACATACCCTGCACAAATACTGGGCACAGGGTGAACAAAACTAAATAATAGTCTGGGGATGCACATAATATGTCCGTCTTCTGACCCCAGTGATGGTGACTACTGTCACAAAAGATTTTCAGGGTTATTTACTAAAGTGAGGGAGAAAAAAATGAATTTCAAACTTTAAGGCCAGAGTCAAATGAATGGATAGCTGAGTTAGAGAGTGAAAAATCCTGTATAGCTTTAAGAAGTACTCAGATCATTAACTGAGCTGCTTTCAGCACCACGATTAGGACGTCCAGGCCCTACATTTCTAATGTGTATATATATATATATGTATATATATATATAGTGAATATCAGGGCTTAGGGGTTGAGATACAATAGGGGCTGGGAGGGAACAAGACACATGGGGGGGCTCAGGGAATGAGACACATGGGGGGGCTCAGGGAATGAGACACATGGGGGGGCTCGGGGAATGAGACACATGGGGGAGCTCGGGGAATGAGACACATGGAGAGGCTTGGGAAATGAAACACATGGGGAGCTGGGGGATTAAGACGCATTTGTGGCTGGGGGTATGAGACACATGTGGAGCTGAGGTGTTATGGACAACATACTTGAATGGATAAAATGTCTATTTACTAATATCTATTTATTCTGTGTATCTGTGTTCACTGTGTAAAACTGGCTGCTAGAGTAAAAGCTTCCCCTCCCCCTTTCTGTGTGCTCAATAACCATTTCCTCTGTAAACCCCTCTCACCCTGCTCCCCCTCCCATCGTGTAACCAAAATGGAGAATTGCTGTTAGAGTAACTGCTTCCCTTTCTAACCCCTCCCCCGCTTCCTTTATTCAAGTAAAGGCTCTCTCTAGAAACATGCAACGTTAGTAAAAATGGAGCTGGAATGGAGCTGGGATACAAAGAAATGTCATGTGATGATGCTGGGGTCACGCCCAGTAGGGTGGGTTTAGACAAGACCCCTTAGACTGTTAACCAATTGTTGAATGTATACTTTATGTTAACTGTGACTCTGGTACATGACGTATTTCTGCTTTAAAAGGGAATCGCCCCCTCTGGAATAAAGGCCATTCTGAAGTCTTTCATAAACCTGCAATGCGTCCGGTGTGATTTACTTCTAGAAGACTTGCGCACAATCAATTTAGAAAGGAGTAGATAGACAAATAATCAAACAGTTTGTTTGATCCAAATCAGAGGTATTAAGACACATGGGGGAGTTGGGGAATTGAGACACATAGGGGCTGGGGGGTTGAGACACATTGGGAGCTGGGGAATTGAGACACATGTGGGGCTGCGGGAATTAAACACATCAAGAGCTGGGGAATTGAGACACATGGGGAGGTGGGGCATTGAGACACATGGGGAGGTGGGAAATTGAGACACATCTGGGGCTGGGAGAATGAGACACATGGGGAGCTGGAGAATTGAGACACATGGGAAGCTGGGGGATTGAGACCCATGTGAGGTTGGGAAATTGAGACACATGTGCGCTGGGGGAATGAGACACACTGGGGCTGGGGAGAGGAATGAGACACACAGAGAGGCTGGGAAGAGGAGAAAGAGATACACATAAGGGCTGCAGGAAAGGAATGAGACACACAGAGACAGAGGGGGGCTGAGGTAGACAGAGTCACACAAAGGGGCTTGGGGAAGAAAGAGACACACAACGGCTTTGCTGTAGAAAGAGACACACAAAGGGGCTGGAGGGGTGTAAGAGACACACAAAGGGTGGGATGTAAGAAACACAAAGGAAAAAAATGTGGGGATAAGATATACTAAAATAAAGTGTAAGACAAAAGGAAGATAAGATACAGTAAAGGTGGTAAGATGTTCAAAACAGAGAATAAGAAACACAAAAGGGGGTAAGAAATTAAAAAGTGTGATTAAGGGACACACAGGTGAAAATTCACTTTTTTTTGGGGGGATACATTCTTCCCTGTGTAGCCAAAATTCCTTGCACACTCAGCATCCCTTATACACCATGCACTGCATCCTTGTGAGTGGAATTTGATGTGTCTTGTGGACAGACTATGGGGTGGGCCTTGATCTGTGTAAAGGGTACCAAAATTTCTCATGGGACCCTCTAAAGTACTGGTAGTCAACATGGCTCCTAGAGCCCAATAGTGGGTGATTCCAGCTTCCACGGTGGGCGGTGGCAGATAATGACTGGCCAGGTGGGTACAAGTGTGGGTGTTGTAGGTGCCCGGGGTGCAGGTTTGGGGTTATGGTTTCTCTCCTGTCTTGGGGAAGCTCCAGTTATGTAACTGCCCATATATGGACACACACAAGCCTCTGATGTCCCAATGGAACCTCCTTACAATGGAACATTATCCAGGCGAGCAACTCCCTCCAACCATTGAGAGAGAACTCACAAAAATGCCCAACACAACGCATTGTGTGAACGCCTCCGTTTGCTAAATCTCTCTTGATAGCTAAAATTAAGCGTGCAGAGCTACATTCCTGATCAGGACAGACAGGTGTGATGTAACACGCCAAAAGAGGAGGGGATGCACCTGATGTGAAAGCAGGAACAGAAAGAAGTGTAGTGTTTAGAGTGGCTGATATTGAACTTTGGCAAGCTAAGTTCTGGTACTTTCCTTTGACAAGTTAAGTTCTGTTATTTTCTGTTTACTTGGTTTACTTAACATAAAATAAAAGAAAGAAGGAAAGTAAGGAGGAGAGAATAAACAAAACGGAAAAAAGAGACCCCTGATATATAGATATTCCTTTTTTTGTTGTTGGCTAATAATAAAGTGGGCTACCTAGTTCATCCTTCCTGCAGATTGCAATAAGGAAGGAGAAAAGAGAAGAAGAAAGAAATTGGAGAAAAAAGGAAAAGGAAGAAAAAAAGTAGAAAAAAGCAAAAAAGAAAGTAGAAAGAAAATAGTAACGGTGACATGTAATAAAAATGGCCACCTAATGCTCATGCAGCGTTGTTGTTGGTGTTTGTCATAAAAAGGAAAATAGAAAAAGCTTTTTAAAATTCATTAAATATAAATTATATATGTATATACATGCTAAAAGTATAAATAAAAAGATAGATTTAAGAACATATTTTTAAAGAAACCCTTGTTTCTAAAAAATGTTTCACACTTGTGCTAAATAAATTGAGTTAATGCGGCACCGGTGGGTGGTAAGAAAATTTTACCATCAAAAAAAGATACATAAGTGGGCTGTAGGTATTAAAAAGCTGGCTACCCTTGCTCTAGAGCTAGGCATTACTACTACTGTAGTTTAATTTAATGATTACACTCGGGTGCTAGCTCCCAGTTTTTTGTCCAACCATTTAGAAATGGGGAAAAACTAAATTGCAAAATACAAGGTAAATAAAACATTTTTATTCTCTAGTTTGCTCTTATATTTTGCAATGCAGTAGCCAATTCACTGTTTAGTGAACAAACAGGCGCCCACTTATCTGTTTCAAGTGCTTTAAGGTATACATTTAGTGCCATCAGTAAACCTAGGCAAATAGTGTAATATATAATGAGGAGAAGGTAGAGTCTGCATAGAAAATATAGCCGTATAACATGCACGAATTATAAAATCTCTCCTTTCAGAAATAGCCCATAAAACACACTGCTTAGTTGTTATAACAACTCTGACAGGCTATGGAAGCAGCTCGCTTAGTTAACAACCATACTCAATTTCATACAAACATTTCAACCTACACAGCAGAGTAAACATTGATCAGGTGAATGTTTTGTCCAATGGGAGAAAAGGTCTTGTGATCTGCACTGATACATCGTTCCTGGGTCCTAACTGGTTCTTTTAGAATCACCAGGAAGCAGGAAGTGGTTTTGGGTTTCCAAGTTATTGTTAGTCAATCCAGAGCATTCTTAGTGTGCGGGTATGTCATGCCGTTTGATAAATATTGAAGCTTTTTATTGCATGTACTGTCTGAAATTTAGAGCACACTTGTTTAAAATCGTCCTTGTTCGTGTCTGCAATGTTTATTTTCGATATTTCCTGTTTTTTCCATGATAACATAACATATAACAGGCTATGTACACAGTCATACAGGGCCCATGGGTGTGTTTTTTTTGTTTTAAGAAAACTGGGTGTGTTGACTAATCGGTTTATTAAAAGCAAAACTTGCTAAAAATAGGTCATTATAAGCTATGCAGGTATCTTAGCCAGAAACAAGCATATCTGAATTTCAGTTCATTACAATTGACTGTTTAGTAAATAAATCCCTAATGATACTTATAAACCTTAGCCTTCAGATCCATTGGCTTTACATTCCAAGGAAATGCAGTGGTGGGGAAAAAGGAACACTCTAAGATTCATAACCGCTACAGCTCGCAAAACGGTTGTGGTGCTAGGAGTGCCATGAGTACCCTATTGTAGGTTAGTCAAACCATTTTAAATAGCTTGATTTCTTACCTGGGATCTGCCAAGCGCTGCTCCTTGCCTCTACTAATGCTAGAGAACCGTAAGCTCCTAAGCAGAAGCTCTTGTTAGCTAACATTAGCTGACAGACAATATTCTGTTCGTCAAGCTGAAGTGGTTTTGATGCTTAGAATGACCCTTTAGGATGCAAGATGGTTTCCTATATGTCTGACCAGAGGCTGTTGAGACCCAACATATATATTGCTGCATAGAATTATTCCATAAAGTTTAATTTTGCCATGTTTTACACATTATAATTTGTTTTAGTCTAGGTGTCAAACATGCCTTCTCGCGACACCAGTTTTTCTGGCTCCTCTAGACTTTCTCTGGAAAATACTGCTCTTCGTGGAGGGAAATCACTGACCCAGCCTCGTTGCAAACTAGCCCTTAAGCTTCCCGGTTCTGAATGGCTGAACATGTCTACCTTACGTCAGCCTTGCACTGATGCTTATGGATCTCAGAAACTATCTCTAGTGCCTTCCTGGGAAGAAAAGTCATCTGACCTTACACAGTTTACCAATCAATCCTTGCTAATTTCTAAACATCCACTGTCATGTAACCCTCTTCTTAATTCTGAAAGTACTTTGACTTCCACTCAATCTCTCAGATCTAAGCTGTCTCTTTCCACTACAGCTACTGATCTGACTTCTTCCATTTTGACTACTAAACCTGCATTGTCCTCACTTTCCTCAAATCTGTCACTCCCCTCTAAGCTTGCAACAACATCAAATTCATCTATATGTTCCATACATCCTGATAACTTAGATTCTTCCTTGACCTCTGTATGTGTAACCACAGAGCTCTCTAAATTGGTTTTGACACCACAGTCAACGTTATCCTCTTCAACAGACACAAAAAATAACTATAATCCAAGTAAGCAAAATCTAGTGAAGTCCTTTCCATCTGATGCTACTTTGAACCCGAAATCTACTTTAGGTGGCACCCAAGGAGAATCAAGTGCCTTTGAATCTGAAGGAGACAAGACTTCACTTGAGAGCCTTCCTTCTCTTGCTGAGCAAGCGCGACTGTATGCCAATGTACTTTCTGAGGTATGTGTGCATAATGAATTCATCAATGATGGTATTGGTTAATTTGTGTTGGTACATTGATTTATTTTTTTGTCCCCCAGAATGTTGAGATTTCATCCTCAAAACAATGCCAACCTGCACTCCTTGTATCCATGCCAAAAGACACAATGCATACTGTGAGGCAAGAAAGAACTACTTTAAACAGCCAACAGTCAGAAACATATCTTCACCAGAAGAAGGTCGGATGTTTTTATGTATTGTTTGTTTTAATATCTTCCTTTTTTTATCACAAAGTAAAGTAAGATGGGAGAGCATAGAAGCAGTTATAAGTTAAAAAATGCCTAAGAGCAGGGTGCCTCAAGTCAGGTGCCAACAGATTGCAGGCAAATTATATATGGTCCCTTCCACATACCTATTTAAAATATATTTTTTTATAATCATAAGCCTGCACATTTACACACCAATATCTTCCTGGTTGATATGATCTTCTTCTATATGTGTTGTATTAAGACATTATAAGTCAACATATACAGTCATGGGAAAAAGAAAGTACACCATCTTCGAATTATATGGTTTTACATATCCAGACATAATACCAATCATCTGTTCCATAGCAGGTCTTAAAATTAGGTAAATAGTGGATGCGCCAGCAAGGTCAGATGTTGCAATGCTCCGAGAAATAGCAAAAATCCCAAGAGTTACATCTCAGACTCTACAGACCTCAATTAGCATGTTAAAGTTCATGATTGTATAGTTAGAAAAAGACTAAACAACAAATATGGATTGGAAGGGTTGTCTGGACAAAGCCTCTCTTCTCTAAAAAGAACATTACAGCACAGCTTAGGTTTGTAAGGTTTCATCTGAACAAACCAGAAGACTTCTGAAATAATGTCCTTTGGACAGAATTGGCCAAAGTGGAAAAGATTGGCCATGATGCACAGCGCCACGTTTGGCGAAAACCAAACACAGAATATTAGCACAACCCCTCATACAAAGGTGGAAGGGTGATGATTTTGTTTTGCAGCCACAGGACTTGGGGCCTTGCAGTCATTGAGTCGACCATGAACTCCAGTGTATACCAGAGTATTCTAGAATAAAATCAGAGGTCATCTGTCTGACAGCTAAAGCTTGGCAAAAATTCGGTCATGCAACAGGACCATGATCCCAAATACACCAGCAAATCTACAACAGAATAGCTAAAAAAGAAAAGAATCAAGGTGTTGCAATTGCCCAGTCAAAGTCCAGACCTCAACCCGATTGAAGTGTTGTGGCAGGACCTTAAAAGAGCTATGCATAAACAAATGCCTGCAAACCTCAATAAACTAAAGCAAAATTGTAGAAGAGTGTGTCAAATTCCTCCACAACGATGTTAGACTGATAAAGTCATACAAAAAAAAAATTATTTTAACTTATTGTTGCTAACTGTTCTACAAGCTATTGAATCATAAGGTGTACTTAGTTTTTCACACATGGCTTCTCCATTTTGGCTTAATTTTTGATAAATAATGACACTGTGTTATATGTCATGTGTTGTTGTTCATCTAAAGTTGTATTTACCTAATTTTAAGACCTGCTATGGAACAGATAATTGGTATTATGTCTGGGTGAACTTTATTTTTTCCCATGACTGTATGTGTGTAAATAACTAAACCAATAGAAAAACCGATATGTGTACACATGTGATATGCTGGAAAGTGGCACTGTTTGTAAAGTGAAGATTACAATGGTCTTTGCATTTCTCAGATGGCTTTGGTATCTGCTGCTTGCTGCTCATTAGTAAATGGACCCAAGTTCTCAGATAGCTCAGATCTGACTCGGGCCGAAATATGGAGCTTATGTGAGGAGATGGCAAAGTTGGATCCAGAGTTTGTACTCAAGGTGAGACAAGATGTTGTCCAATTATGTATGGGAGAGTTTACAATATAACTCGAATATTTGAGTGATTGGAGGCTCAGTTTCTCACTGATGAACCTGGTTTGTATACATTAGCATTCAGATTATTAAAATGTTGATGTTCATTTATTAAAATGTACTGGTTTGTCATAAAATGAAAGTAATATGGGACCCTAATGTTGCATGATTGAATAGACACATGTTTAAGCATGATGTAGAATATACAGATTATGCATTGGATTTAAGAAAGTTTTCCTCCTGGTTTTGATGATAGCTTGACTGCCTAACAATTGAACTTAAAATTGAGAAGGTTGTAATTAGGAAGCATAATGTGGAAAGTTAGGAGAGGGTCGCATCTTCATGTGTAATCCATAAAAATAATTGATGTCTAAGGAATCATTATTTTTTTTAAATTAATTATTATTTTTTTATACAACCAGGAAGCAATAGAAGAGAGAGAACCAGTCTGCCATCAGATTGGTTTCTCCTGGTAGATGTTCCATCATCAATGTGATATTGCGTGGTAGGCAATAGTTGAAGATTTCCTTTGTGAGGTCCGTCAGTGTCTCAGAACGAGTGCCACCTAAGTGGCTGATGTAACGAACTGCGGAGACATTGTCTATATATAGAAATGTAGTGTAAAATACACCACCTAGTGGAGCGCTAATACAAATATAAGTGATAGAGGGGTTCACTTAGCCTAAACATTTTGTGTTGTCTTAAATTCAGGAATATGCTTTTGAACATACAATGAAGGGAAAAAAAGAGATAAAAAAAAAAAAAAAACATAGTGTAGATGTTTTTTGTGAAAATGAGTGATGAAAGTAATGGTCTGGAGCCTATATGATATTGGCTCTGTACGTAAACCTATGTGCTCTTTGGGCAGCAACACATCCCTTCCTCTGAGATGTACCTCCACAACGACAAGAAAACAAAAGGAGAAAGAGACCCAATGGGGGGGTATATGTGCAAACAGGCAGATAGGTGGTAAATGTTATGCTCACCTAGTTGAGAGCCTTAAAATCCTGGCTTTGAGGGTGGTCAGCGATGTGCCAGTATGAAGGGATGGCACTTCCCTGTAAAGATTCCCAGAGGCTCCAAGGACTTCAATGGATAAAGAAAATGTATTGATTCCAAATAAAAAGTAAATATAAAACCAGAATTTTGAGTATTAAAATTGTAAATGTCCAAATCAGCCAAAACATGTTTCACTCGTCGACTTTTCTCGAGACCATGAAGCCGAGGGATTCCAACACGGTCACTGTGGAAGCTGTAGTTGAACGTAGTTGGTTGTGGTTCTGGTCGAAGAGTAGAATGTCGTCCAGGTAAATCAGGCATCTTATGAAAAATAAGAGAACAGGCGAATGCGAGCACACGAAAGTGTGTGAACGCAGAAGCCTGACAGGCAGGAAATCTCAACAGCGCCACACGCCCTCCCATGCCCTCCCTGAGGAGAGTGTGTGGCGGCGGGAGAGTGCCTGTGGAGTGACAAGCATAGCCACAAGGAGAACAGGGTAGTGGGGGGACAGAAAAAAGAGCTGGTAGAAGAGGACAATCCTCAAATTCTATACCATACTAAACGAAACCAGCGTCTCCACTATCAGAAAATTGAACATAAATACATATGCAGTATGAAAAATAAAGAAATCAATCAATATAAATAAGTATAACAAGACAAGCCAACAGAGTATAGACACACAATATTCTGACGTGACATGTTTTGGAGCAGCAAAGAAAGAGGAAGTGACTCAGTGGGAGGTGTATCTTATACTCTCTGCTTGTCTTTGATTGGTTCCTTTTTTTCTAAATGTCTTTGCTGCTATGGAGTAGTAAAGGAAGTTAATGCAAAATATGAAGCCTCCTGTCATGTAATAAAATTTATTATTTTTGGCATTTATGTAGCGTCCACTTATTCTGCAGCGTTTTACAATAATATAAAGGAGGAAACTAAACCGTAATTGAGACCATTACAAAATGTTACAGGAAGAATAAGCTGATAAAGACCATGCTCAAAAGATTAGAAGATTTAATTCTGAAGTGAAATTAAATTGTATAAGGAAATTCAATGGTTAATTTCTGAGTGCTCCAAAGTTATATATGTGTATGTGGGGCTGTGTCTTAGGTATTTAAACATTGCGTGTAAAGGTTAAAATAAGGCAGTTCAGAAAGCATCCACAGGAGATGCAAAACACTTCCAGCTTCTTTTGGTATGTGGTGCTCCCCATGTGTAGTAAGTATACAACTTTATATACTGTTGTCTGCCTAACTTTTATATCAAAATTTTGTGATAGTGAATAAAGAGGTTGATTTTTAGATCTACCTGCTGCCAGTCTCTTCAATAGGTTATTATTTTATTGATTTTTGCAGATTTTTAAGCATACTTTTGTATGACTATTTTTTTTTAAATCTTTGCAGGTTGCCCTCTACACTCGGCAAGAACTTAACATTCGCAGCACTGCAAACTTCATGCTGGCAGTGTCTGCTCTGCTTCCTGCATGCCGTCCATATTTGCGCAGGTATTTCTGTGCTTCTGTTCAGCTTCCATCTGACTGGATGGAGGTACCACGGCTGTATCAGGTGTGTTACCAAGAAAGGATGTATACAACCCTAAGTGATATATTTTAGGTTTAACAGCAATGACTGATTTTTAACTTGATATATGTGCTGGGACATAAAGAAAATTTAAGATACGATGTGTTCAGTGTCAACATCATACTTATCCCTTACAGAGTTTGGCTGGAACAATTAAGATGGCTCCCTTGCCTGCCTGCCTTCGCCGAGCTATGACCATTAAATTCAAGGAATTCAGTGAATATCAATTGGCTAAATACAACACACGCAGACAACGTGGGAAATCTAATCATAAGAAGCGAGACAACCGGACACTGAATGTGAGCAAATGTTTTTGACAATCTCCATCGTAACTTTGCCTTAGACCTTTATGGACCAATATTATTCTATGTCAGAACATTTGTTCTTTAGATATCCTACCTCAGAATGGGATGTCTTACTTATAATGTAAGCAGGGTTCAATAGAACGTCTTATAGTAAATAAGTAGGACATAGCATGAGGAAATAATACTGAACTGTCTGGTCCTATCCCTTGGCTTATTAATTATGGCTCCTAAATAGCTGTGGGAACAATTGAGCAAGTATAGCATTATTTCATAATGACATAATTAGCTGTAAATAAAGTATGTAATGGTCTGCACCAACCTACCTCGTCAGCAAGCGTGCTGACGCTCAAAACAGACCTGGCCTCCAGTGTTCTGAAATGCATTTCTGGCATTCAAATTTTAGATTGTGATAATGGTATAGATTTTACTGATCCCAAAGGTTAACAATTTATTAAACACTATCTGGTATGTATGAGGATATGATGGGAACTTGAACACACATGCAATATCCTTTTTTTTTGAAGGGCTGAGATGGAACCACAGTCCTGTGCTATAACTGGCACAATCAGCACTACAAGTAGAAAGCTGTTCATGTGCTATTATTATTGGAATTTACAGTGCCTTGCAAACATATTCACCCCCCTTGAATTTTTACCTATTTTGTTACATTACAGCCTTAAATTCAATGTTTTATTAACCTGAATATTATGTGATGGATCAGAACTCAATAGTCTAAGTTGGTGAAGTGAAAAGAGAAACATATATACATTAAACTATTTTTTTTTTTTTTTTTTTAGACAATTTTTTTATTGGTTTTCAAGTATATGGGGTACAGAAGAGAGAAGGGAGTTATAGGGGTAACAATGGAAAAAATGCAGACAATATGGTGATGCCCAAGAGTTGTTGGCAAGATTATCGACAGTGACATTCTGGGTTTTGTAGGCAGACTATATCCATAACATCATTACGCCTAATACATGTATAAGTAAGGTTACATAGTATAGTTTTACACTCTCGTAACGTCTGCCTGTTGTTAGGCGTTTGTGGGCAAAGCAGTCTGGTTTAGAAGGAGGGTTGGTTCTCTATGTATGGTGTTGCGTATCGGTACAGTCTGTTAGGCCATACATAACGGTCTTAGGGTGGGTTTTGGGGATTTGTGGCTTGGTTGTATAATTGTGTCCACTGTTTCCACGTTGAGTGGAACTGCTGTGATTCTATACTATGGGTCATCGTAATTCGTTCATAGACGTGGTATTGTTGAATCTTGTCCCATAGTTGTAATTTAGATGGGCATATGTGCGACTTCCAGTTCGTTGCTAGAAGGTTCCTGGCCGCTAATAATGTGATGGCACATACCTGTCTGTGTTCTCTAGCGAGATCACTGGGGAGCATAAGCATGAGGTATGCAGGCTTGGCAGTAAGTTTGCTATGCCCAGCCCACCCAGCAGTCTCCTAACCTCCGTCCAGAGGGGTTGAATCACCGGGCATGTCCACCATATGTGAAGAAATGTACCAGTGTCTCTTGAACACCTCCAGCATGTTGGTAATACACTGGGGTATATTTTATGCAACCGAATTGGCGTCATATACCACCTATAGAGTAGCTTCCTATGGGCTTCTATGTGCGTGTAACATCTAGTGAGTTTTGAGAGGCTATTTAGGGCTCTTACCCAATCTTCCTCTGAGAGTTGAAGGGAGCAGTCTTCCTCCCATTTAGTCCTACAGAGGGGGATGTGCTGTGGTAATGTGGTTTCCCACATTTTGTAACAGAGGGAGATGGCTTTTGGTTTGCTTGGTGTGGCCCAACATCTGTCTAGGATCCCGCCCACTAATAGCGATTGCTCCTGAGTACTGTTGTGCAGGTTCACATGAGTCATTATGGTCCCTTTGAGTCTTAGGTAGGTAGATACTTCACTCATCGGTAGGTGCCATTTGGCCTGTATATCCGCAAATGCTATTACACCCTTATTGTCTAATAGGTGTTGAACGTTGGTGATTCCTGCCTTAGCCCACCTTGTTAGAGGGAGGTCGGGGGATGCGGTTCCTAATGCAGTCAGTGGTGCCCGGGTATGGAAGGAGAGTTTACACCCCATTGTGGCCATGAATGTGTCCCATACGTTAAGCGTCAGAGACGTTGTGTGAAATAGGTCTAGTTTAGGCGTCCATAGGACGTCAACTATATTTAATGCTTGTAGTTGGGCATTCTCCATATCTACCCAGTTGATGTCCCCTTTAGGAGAGTGTAGCATTATGCCAGCTGTTAACGCTGTCGCCTTATAATATTGGTTAATGTTTGGTAGTCCCACTCCACCCTGTTTGACCTGGGTATACAGAAGTCTATTAGGGATCCTGGGCTTTTTATTGTCCCATATAAAGGTGTTGCATGTGTTTTGTAGGCTCTTTAGCAGAAGTTGTGATACTTTGAGAGGGAGCATACGGAAAACATAAAGAATTTTGGGTAGTATAGACATTTTGAAGGCATTAATCCTTCCTAGCCAGGATAGGTGCGTGTGTTTCCATTTTAGGGTTTCCGCCCTGCACATGTGTGGTAAGGGTAGGTAGTTTAATTTTACAATTTTAGCTATGGATGTTGCGATTTTGACTCCTAATTATGTAAGAGAGGAGAGTCTCCAGTCAAATTGATGTTGTCGTTGTAGTGTCTGTGTGCGTCCCAGTGGTAGGTTAACCGTCAGTGCTTGAGTTTTATCTTGATTAAGTTTATAGTGGGAAACTAAGCCAAAGTCGGTAAGGGTGTTCATTAGGTGTGGTAAGGACTTCTCCGGGTCTGTCAATGACACCAAAACGTCATCGGCAAACAATGCCAATTTGTGTTCCTGGCCTGTCACGGTAACTCCTCTTATGTCAGAACTCGTACGAATCTTAAGCACCAGAGGTTCCAATGATAGGATGTAGAGGAGGGGGGACAGGGGGCAGCCTTGGCGCGTCCCATTAGTGATGGAGAATTTGTCAGATGTGAAACCTCCATTGGAGACCTTAGCCGCGGGTGCGCTATATAGTGCTTCTATCCCCCTAATCATTTCGGGCGGGAATCCATACCTCCCCAAGACTTCAGACATGTACTTCCAATTGAGGCGGTCGAAGGCTTTCTCTGCATCTAGTGCCAGGAGAAGGCCCCCTGTGCTATTTTTTTCCATATGTGTCAGTATGTTGAGGATCCGTCTGGTGTTGTCCGAACCCTGCCGCCCCCTGACAAACCCTGACTGGTCGTTGTGTACTAAGTGTCTGAGGAGTGGTGCTATTCTGTTACTAAGTATCTTGGCATAGATTTTAGCATCCCCATTTAGTAAGGAGATGGGTCTGAAATTCTTAGTGTGTCGGTGGTTTCCCTGGCTTGGGGAGGGTGGATATATGTGCCAGGAGTACTTCTGCCGGTAGGGCTCCTCTGTCATTGCTCTGTCTGTACAGTTTCAACAAGTGTGGGGAAAGAGTATTCACGAACAATTTGTAATAGGCATTGGTGAGACCGTCGGGTCCAGGTGATTTGTCAATGGGTAATTTTTTGATCACCGAAGTGATCTCCTCTAAGGAAATAGGCTGTCGTAATGACTGTATTGCGGTCGGTGTCAGGGAGGGTAAGCAAAGGTTCTGTAGGAATCCGTCTATGTCCGCTACGGTCGGGACCTTATTAGCACCATCGTCACGTAGGTTGTACAGCTGACGGTAGTAATCTGCAAACATATTAACAATTTCCCGTGGATCAATGATTTTGTGACCCTTTCCATCTTTGAGGTAGGCAATCCTGGAGGCGATCGTTTTTTGTTTCAATTGCGCTGCTAGTTTAGCGCCAGCTCCATTCCCTGCCGCGAAGAATTTGTGTTTTGATTTTCGTAAGAGGTGGGTTGTTTTGGTTAATTCTATATCTCGTAATTGTGTTTGTAAGCTCAAAAGCTTCCGTTGTAGCTCTGGGGTGGGTCCGTGTTTGTTACTGTGGGTGATGTGTTTGATCTCATTGATAAGGGCTAGATATTGTGCCTTTTGCGTCTTGCAGGCATGGCTGGCGTGCTTTATGAAGCTGCCTCTAATAACTGCCTTGTGGGCTAGCCAGACATAGTCCGGGTCAATGTTCTATCTTTGTCCGCAAAGTAGTTTTGCAGGTCCCGTGTGACTTGCTGGACTATATGTGTGTTCGTCAACAAAGTGTTGTTTAACCTCCAAGTCATCTGGCCAGTCTGAGGGACCCGGTCCTTGAGTGTTAACGTGATCGGTGCGTGGTCGGACCATGTGATATCCCCGATGGTAGTGTCTAGTATCTTAAGGAGGGAAGTAGATCTAACCAGGAACCTATCTATTCTGGAGTAGCTATTGTGTACCGCCGTATGGCATGTGTAGTCAGATTCATTGGGGTGTGTCATTCTCCAAGGGTCTACGTAATCATGTGTTGCTAGGATATCGCATATGTTGTGCGATTGTGCGAGCCGTCTCCTAGAGGTGTTGGGTGCTATTGTATGTGAGGCAGAGGAGTTTTTAATGCTATCCAGAAGAAAGTTGGTGTCGCCTCCAAGTATTACCTCCCCAAAGCTGTACATATTCAACAAGGCAAATATTCAGTGCAGAAACACTTCTTGGTTATCATTGGGCCCATATATATTCATTAATGTAAAGGGGTTGTTGTTAAGATGGCACTGAATGATGAGATATCTACCTTTCTTATCGCTGATCTTGCGGACCAGCTCGAAGGTGAAGTTTCTACTTATTAAAATGGAGACTCCTCTTTTTTTTGTGGAGCAGCAGGAGTGGTGATCAATAGGGAACCAGGGGGAGTTAAATATGGGCCGTGAGCCTCATTTAAAATGGGTTTCCTGGAAGAAAGCTACCTGCGCCTTATATTTTTTGGCTTCTAAAAGTGCCAATCGTCGTCTATGGGGCGTGTTCAGCCCTTTGGCGTTGAGAGAAAGTACAGTGATCGACATCACTCCAGCTATAGTTAGGTGGGTGGGAATGTATATGGCTATGCCGTACTACCCAGCCCCTTTTGTCACCTTACTTCGTCGATATCGTGGGTAGGGTTGGGAGGGGTGTGGTAGGGTATCAACGTACAACAGTACAACTTGAACTATATACAAAACCCGTTAGCCGGGTGGCTTAACGCAGAGGTCTGCCGATGGGTAATGAAGTGGCTTACTAAGTAAGCCGTGTGGGGCGCTGTGGGCGCTGATGGGAGGTACCTGTTACGATTTTTCTATTTTATGTATGTTTTTTTTTTTTTTTTGGGTTAGGTTACTCTGAATTGCCGTCAACAACCGGACGTAACGCTATACGTGTGCGTCACCCTGCTGGTACACCGTACAGGTGATACTTCTTAACGGTACAATTAGATATAGGAAAAGGGAATAACAGTGCCAATCAATTAACGTAAACAATAAAGCGGTTCGCCGCCTGTGTGGGCTCTCGGCTGTGAGACACATTGCAAGTGAAGACAGCTACGAGGGTGCACCGGGGGGAGCCAATCGTACAGTTCTTGTGTAGGATACATATCTGTGTTCCATCAGTGTTGTTCGGTATCCTTGGGACTCGTGTGGTGAGGTGGAGTCGTCGTTGAGCCCGCCGCGTGCCATGGGATAGGTCGGTAGTCCCGGGGTTGCTTTCTGGGTGGTGAAGTTGCTGGCGAACGTGCGTTGTCAAGTCGAGCCATTGGGATGTTCCACTCTCTGAGCAGTTTTGCGCCGTCTCGTGGAGTAAAGATTACTAAGTCCACTCCGTTCCGTTTTAGTAGTATTTTCGTGGGATATCCCCATTTGTACGGGATAGCTGCATTCCTGAGCGCTACGGTGATAGGTGCAAATGCTCGTCTCTTGGTCATGGTTGCCGCGGACAGGTCAATGAACATTTTGACATCAGCGAACGGCTTTGGCAATGGTGGGTTGGTTCTGGATGCCTGCATTAGGCGGTCTTTGACCTCAAAGTAATGTATTCTTGTGATTACATCCCTCGGCGTAGTTGGGGGTAAGTGCTTCGGCAATCTGTGAGTGCGATCTAGACGCAGATCTGAGGTCTCCAGTGCCGGAATGAGCGCCTTAAACATATCCTTAACGAATGTGGCCAGGTCTTGAGGGCCCACTGCTTCAGGGACACCTCGCAGTCGTATGTTATTCCTTCTATCTCTGTCCTCGTTATCTGCGATTTTGCTTTCTAGAAAGTGTACTTTTCGCTGCAGTGTCGTGTGCGCTTCTGCCAGCTCGTTATGAGCCTCTCTCAGCCCCTCCGTTGCCTCCTCCAAGTGTGCTGTTCTGTCCCCCAGGGCCTGAATATCCACCCGGACGTCCGCCGCTATCTTGGAAAAGTCCGACCTGAGGTTGGTCTGGAGCGTCTGTAGCATGCTACTCAACGAGGCATCAGTGGCTAGATGAGTGTTGGGGATACCAGGGGGGTCTAGGCTTTTTCCACTCTCGCGGTCCGAGGCGGGATATTGCGCTCCGTCGGCGCCATCTTGGTTACCGTTATTCCCCATCGTTAGGTGAGAGTGCAGTGTTTTCTGTTTCAGCTTCTTGGACGATTTGGTAGTCATGTCCTCCCCTGTGCCCTCGCCAGCTTGTGGGAAAGGTATTGGGTGAGTATCGCTGGCATCCACGCTGTGTTAGCCCACGGAATGGCGGAGCTCTCAGATTATGCGACTGCTTCCATACGGAGTTAGGCCACGCCCCCCCACATTAAACTATTTTTTAGAAATAGAAAGCAGAAAACTGGCATGTGCATTTGTATTCACCCCTTTTGTTATGAAGCCCATAAAAAGCTCTGGTGCAACCAATTACCTTCAGAAGTCACATAATTAGTGAAATGATGTCCGCCTGTGTGCAATCTAAGTGTCACATGATCTGTCATTACATATACACACCTTTTTTGAAAGGCCCCAGAGGCTGCAACACCTAAGCAAGAGACACCATTAACCAAACACTGCCATGAAGACCGAGGAACTCTCCAAACAAGTAAGGGACAATGTTGTTGAGAAGTTCAAGTCAGGGTTCGGTTATAAAAAAATATCCAAATCTTTGATGATCCCCAGGAGAACCATCAAATCTATCATAACCAAGTGGAAATAACATGGCACAACAGCAAACCTATCAAGAGACTGGCTGCTCACCAAAACTCACGGACCGGACAAGGAAGGCATTAATCAGAGAGGGAGCACAGAGACCTAAGGTAACCCTGGAGGAGCTGCAGAGTTCCACAGCAGAGACTGGAGTATCTCTACATAGGACGACGACAAGCCGTATGCTCCATAGAGTTGGGCTTTATGGCAGAGTGGCCAGAAGAAAGCCATTACTTTCAGCAAAAAACTAAATGGCATGTTTTAAGTTTGCAAAAAGGCATGTGGGAGAGGAATAGGCAAAAATCCTAGTGGTAAGATGTGGCAAGCTCGTAGACTTATCCAAAGCGACTTGGAGCTGTGATTGCAGCAAAAGGTGGCTCTACAAAGTATTGACTTTAGGGGGGTGAATAGTTATGCACATTGACTTTTTCTGTTATTTTGTCCTATTTGTTATTTGCTTCACAATTTAAAAAAAAAAAAAAATCTTCAAGTTGTGGGCATGTTCTGTAAATTAAATGGTGCAATTCCTCAAACAATCCATGTTAATTCCAGGTTGTGAGGCAACAAAACACGAAAAATGTCAAGGGGGCTGAATACTTTTGGGGCACTGTATATAGGTCCAACCGATTCTGCAGCGCTTTACAATATTATTAAAGGACCACTATAGGCACCCAGACCACTTCAGCTTAATGAAGTGGTCTGGGTGCCTGGTCCAGCTAGGTTTAACTCTTTTTTCTATAAACATAGCATTTTTGTATAAACATAGCATTCTATAAACAGCTATGTTTATACTAGGGTTAATCGAGCCTCTAGTGGCTGTCTCATTGACAGCCGCTAGAGGCGCTTGCGTGCTTCTCACTGTGAAAATCATGTGAATTGTGAATGCTTTCCGATGAGACTGGCTGAATGCGCGCGCATTCAGCGGAGTAGGAGGCGAGGAGGCGGAGAGCTCCCCGCCCGGCGCTGGAGAAAGAGGTACGTTTAACCCCTTCCACTCCCTAGAGCCCGGCAGGAGGGGGACTCTGAGGGTGGGGGGACCCTCAGGGCACTATAGTGCCAGGAAAACAAGTATGTTTTCCTGGCACTATAGTGGTCCTTTAAGAAAACTTAAACAACAAATGTAACAAACTATGACAAGTTTTGACAGGAACATTATGTTAAGGACCCTGCTCAAACAAGCTTGCATTGCTTACTGTGAGTCATAACAAAGTAATTTTTTACTTGTAAATGGCAGGGAATTTATCAGTGAGACTGCAGGGACATCATTAAGCTAAAGTTATTTGTGTTTAGAGAATTCCAGTTTAAACTCCTTTATTCCAGTTCAAGGACAGTCTCCTCACTCAACCTGGTCCCCATCTGATGAAGTTATCACTGATAACTCGTGTCCAATTGAAAAGAATTGGGACACACAGTGCATGCATGGCATTTGCCATGGTCTGCCAACAGTGCTTCTGTTCAAGAAAGTGAGCAGGAACTTATTCTTTATTCCTTCCTTCCTTCCTAGCTTTCTGGTTAACAGTCCAGATGTTGTACAAGTGGAACTTTTATAAACTAGTATAGCTAACCCTTAAAGCAGCCCCGTTACCAAAAAAAAACCTCTTCTGTATAGTTTATTGAGTGTCTGAGTATGTTTTTTTGATTGCTGACGTTTTCATAAAATACACAAGGAAAAGTTATTTTATGTCTAGTGGTCAAATTGACATAATGTAAAAATAGATGGGTCTTAAAGGGACACTATAGTCATCAAAACAACTTTAGCTTAATGAAGCAGTGTGGGTGTATATTTCATACCCCTGCAGTCTCACTGCTCAATTCTCTGCCGTTCAGGACTTACATTTCTTTGTTTATGCAGCCCTGGTCACACCTCTGTACTTACACAGCCTTCCTAAACACTTCCTGTGAAGTCATCTGATGTTTACACTTCCTTTATTACAAATTTAGTTTAATTTTGAATTTCTTTCTCTTGCTCTGTGTATAGCTTGCTAGACCCTACAGGAGCAGCTACCTGTAGGTAATGAAAGTTTGATGTACAGAACTTTTAAAGTTCGTTACATTTGATTGAAAATTAAACCATTTTTTTTTTCATGCAGGCTGTGTCAGTTATAGTCAGGGGAACTGTGGCTAGGGCTGTATAAACAGAAACAAAAGTTATTCAACTCCTAAATGTCTGTGTATAGATCATGCCACTACAGTCTCACTACTCAATTCACTAACACTGCTTCATTAAAAAAAATTGTTTTGGTGACTTTAATGTTCCTTTAAAGCAAGGTTCTATTTAATTTGCCGATCAAAATTAATCACAATCCATAAGTAAAATCAATCCCACATAATGGCAACCTGCAGACCTCATTGGCAGAGGAGAATAAAATGGCCACGCCCAAACATTGAGATCCGATACAAAGCAGAAAAGATGATAAATATCAATAAAGGCAAGTGGCAAGGAGGGAGGAATATAATCATAAACATACAGCAGATAAAAGGAAAGGAAATACAAAAGAATAACAAAATTGCAGGGCTTATTTTGGAGACTGGAGTGTCCTTTTTTAGAACTTGTTGTGGAGTCAAACTTTTTTCATAGGATATCATCCCACAAACTTTTATTCTCAGGTTCCCAGACAGGTGAAAGTGGGAAAATCCTTGAGATTTTTGGAATCCTCTTTAAACGCTCTCCAACAGAAGGTGAGTGAATTATTAAGGAAGTTAAACATTTGTCTAAACATGGCATAACGATCATACAAGCATTAGCAATAACGTAATTTACGTTTTCCTCCTATTGCAGTTTGATACTTCTCCTCCACCTTGTTGTAGTAAGAAAACTAAAGATAATGTTTCTCTCAAGAGTTTGATTCAGAGGTTGCACATCTCCAAGCCAGCTAACTATGTCATGAGCCTCCTTGGTTGCAAGTATGTCATTCTGTCTGTCTCGTGTGTGTGTGTGTGTGTGTGTGTGTGTGTGTTTTTTATTTTTTTATTTTTTTTTATTCATGCCCACCCGAAGTCATCATACTTTAACAAAGAAGTCTCTGTTTTATTACTAGGTATCCTAAGGACCTAGAATCCTTCTCTCGTAGTGGTCTTGAGGGACCCTGGCAGCCCCAGCTTGCAGGTTGTAGAATGAAACTTAAGCAGCCTGAGACATGGGAGAGAGAACTGAGCCAGAAGGGGAACACAGGACCAGTATGGGAAATGTTACTGGGTGAGTGGCAGTTTGAAGACTTCAGTAGAAAGAATAAGTTCAGATAAAGGACATGATATTTACATTGTTTGTAAATAAAATTAAAAAAAAAACTCTGCAAATGTTTAGCTATTACCATGCTCTTTCATCTTTTATACAGACAACAACCAGGTTCCCTTCATGGCATTACTAAGAAATCTACGAAGCTTAATCCGGGCAGGTATCGGTGATAAATATCATAAGCAAGTGACATCCCGCCTCTCCAACCAGGTATCGGAGTCAAACATATTTTCTGACCGATGTTCTTTTTGACATGTCTTTTTCTCCTTGGCAAATATAATCAGTTATCAGATATGCTCTTGTCATTGAGGAGCTACCTCAAAGGAAAAGCATAAAAATGACCAAGTGAAGAATAAACTTCATAGTAATGCATAAAAAAATCTACCCTACCTACGGTACTACCAGTAATATTTTCTGAAAACGTTCTATTACTTCATGAGTATCAAAAGCATCTCTGTGTTACCTGCCTAGCCTGACTTGCACTCTGCATCCTACCTTGCTTAGTAAACCTGTCAGCAGTACACAAATCTCTCTTGTTGTGGGGTCCTCAAGGCTTCCATCAAAATCATGCCTGAACAAGGAACCTTCCAATCTCCCCCACTCAATGAGTGTAAGTTAGTTCCTCTGGATCCACAATATACCAAACAGCAGAAAAATGCAGCTGGTGGAGGAGCACAGAAAGGTTAATATAGAAGATTGGAAACCTCTTCTTTCACTTCATGTCGGAGGTGAAAAATTAGGCCATAGCCATTGTTTCATCTTCTCCACCCATTGTTGCTTTCGGACAAGGCAAAAGATTTATAGCTATGGTCTATTCCTGTAGCTATGAAACAGTTGTGGTTTCCCAAGAGGCCCTTGTGATAATTATCTTTCCACCCCTAATATTGCTGGATATAACCTGTACCCAAACCTATTCAAATCAGTAGGACTAGTCTACCTTCACTGTGAAATCATGCCATATCACAATAATGATAAATATCATTCTTCATGATGATAAGAAGACCACAAAGCCATTAACATGATTTTGGTGGTAGAGGAGGTAATCATAACTTTTTTTTTTTTTGGTAAATCGGTTTCCTTCAGAAAGATTTGATGAAACTGTATTCTGTGCTTACCTTGTAGAATGCTGTGATTAAGAGCCGTCAGTTCCCATTCCGGTTCCTCTCTGCCTACAAAGTAATTCAACATTTAGATCTTCAGAGATGCAAAACAGGTAAATCGTATTAATCTCTGTATATTAATCAGGTAAGTAAATGTATTCTATATTTCTGTCTCCAAATTTTAATGCATGTGTTAACTGAAGTTTCTATTGTCTGCTCCTACCAGCCTCATATCTTTTTAGTGGGCAATAAGTTATGATGGTTAGTGTTTCATGAGGTCTTTTTTTTAATTTATTTTTTTATGTGTTACATTGATCATTTTCTTTCTGTTTTCACAGAAACGCCATTCCCATCTAACAAGACCCTCCTCGAACGCATCATTAGGAGGGAAGGAAAATTTGATGCCCAGCTGAGAGGGCGGCACTTTCTTAGACGTCATCTAAGAGCTTTTCTTGCAGTTCCTGCTTTGTACCAAATGCTAAAAAGAGAAAAAGAAGCAGTGAGGAAGGCCAGGTATGGAGGGGCAAGAGGAGCTTTTCAGCAAAGAAAATTGAGAGAAAGTATGGATAGTTAAAAACTGCTCATTTCCCTTTTAATTCAGATCATTGAAGCTGGATAAGGATGTCCTGCAGAGTTACAAAAAGGCTCTGGAAGATGCTGTACAAATTTCTGCTCAGCATAACATCCCACCCCTACCAGGGCGTACGGTTATCTTTTTGTGTGCAAGTGACCCCATGCATGAAGATTGCCATGGAGCCAAAGAACTGAGCATGCCGACTGAAGACACAGACATTATGGATAGATGTAAAAATCCCACGGTGAGAAAATCTACCTACATTTCTGTTAACTGCTTACCATCTGAAAACATCTCTCAGGTTTAAGAACCTCTTACATGGGTTCTCACCTTTTAAGTTAGTATCTGTCTTCTAAATCTAAATGTGTTCTGTCTTCAGAGATGTGAGAAGGCAATATATTGAGCATAGTCTTCCTTTTCCAATATGTTGAGCTCCTTTCAAAAGCTTTCATACTATTTATCTGGAGCGGTGAGACACATTTAAGCCCTTTTTTAGGTTTTAACTGCATTGGGATCTATTTCAGTTGAACCCCACACATTATTATAAACTCATGGTCTAGGACATACTATTTTCTCTTTGTCTATTCAATAAGTAATAAAGCAATACATATTCTTAAACAAATCAATAGTTTAATGATTGAAAATGATAATACACGTCTGTGGGAGAGGATGAATGAGTCTAACTTCAGCTGTCTATATGACTATATGACTGAACTATATGACTGAACAGACATTCAAAATGTTTTAGCCGCAAGGAAGATGGTAATTTCAACATTTGTGGCAGGGTAAAAAAAAATAAAGTATAAAATGATTAAAAAAAAAAAAACAATATCACTCACAGTCATTACTTAATCACACAAGGAAAACAGAATGCAACAACAGCAAAACATAAGGCAAATATGAATGTGTCTCTGTGTGTGTGTGTGTGTAATGCACCAAAGCTCTATAGAAGTGATAATCTTAAAGAAAAGCAAATGTATATACCAACAGCTTTCCAGAATAACAATCTATAGACTCTGTTCAGTTATGATTGGTTTAGGGATTACCTTAGTTTAGAAAGGTAATTATAAAGAAACATAATTTTTTTTTTTTTTATTGCAGTTTTATTTCTTTGCTGCTGGGGAATAGTGAAAAGAACCAATAGATAATATAAGCTTGGCTGTCATAATATTCTATGGCAAATGCGGAGCAGTCACCTTGAAAATGATTAGGTCCTGATCACTGCTTAAATTTTAGCACTTGACCTTGAAGAACTGGGCTGGAGTGCAAGTCTGTGCACTGAATGCATTCTGATTGGCTGCTCGATTCCATATAATGAATAATGCTAAATTTATATATTCCCCCCAATCAAATTATAAAGCCACATTATATTTTTGCCAGTGCAAATGTGTATTTTATTTAGTAGTCACAGGCTTCCCATGATTTTTCTAGTTATTGATACCATTAGGGTATTCGTTGTATTGATTCTGGCAGTCTAAAATGAGAAGTTGCCGAATAAGCATTTTTAAAGTGTTAAGCATTTTATATCCTTTTGGTAAAAAAAAAAAAAGATTCTTCACCAGTCTTACAATTTAGTCTCGTGTATCTACAGCTCCTGGATGTGGGTCTACTGCTTGGTCTCATGGTGAAAGGCATTTCAGAGAGCTCTCAGTTAGTCTTGTATAATGAACAATCCTTTTTCCTCGATGAAACTTCTTCTAGCAATCTTCTACAGAATTTTATCAGTCTCAATGATCAAGTTCCGGTAAGTCACTGGCATGGCTAGTGTTATTTGAGAGCTATATATACATATAAACCTGCATGTAATTAAGTGATAGAATCATTTTTTTACCCTGGTTTATAGGAGTTTGCAACATATTTTAAAAAACAATGAATAAAGTGTGCAGGTGCTCTTAAAGAAATTGATGACTAAAGGCATTTAAGCTACAACCAACCCAACAGATACTCTTCCAAAAGAAAACTCACTTAATGAACCATATAAACCAAATATAGGGAGGACCCCATCATGCACTAAAATCCACTGTGATAGTGTGTGAAACCTAATAAAACATGCAAAAAAAAGTACTATAAACCTGAGAAAAAAAAAACACAAAAAATTGTTAATCTCCCCCCTCTTACAATGGGGAGGCACCAGGGTGCTCCTGGCACAATAACCCTTACAGTATGCTATAGTAGTTATGGTGCATTATGTATTCTTAAATGGGAACTTTGCCATCCAACTGTGCCAAAAAATCTTAATTTTTGTTTTACTTTTGTAAGTGAAAATTGGGCTCTCTGAATCTTGCTGATCTGTCTATGGCATTGCTAAAGTCATGACAAGTAACATCTACTCATGTCCCTTAGTATGTCAGTTAATTTATCTCGTCCAAAACATAAATCAGACTGGATTAATATGTTGAGCAAAGATTCCATGTAATCTGTCACAAACCATTAGTTAAAACAGTTTAGAAATCCAGTGGTTGTAATGTAGGCCACTGTTGAAAAAACATGCCAAGTTCCATAACCTCTATAGCCTGCTGTATTGGTTATGGTGACAGGAGTGACCTGATATTGTTACTGTGTAATGTTTCAAACCGTTTTAGAAAGATTTGGCAATTTACCTGGGTCCAACAGGGAGCATTTGACCACATATACTGCTTACAGATTCTCCTGCAAAAAAATCTGGTTAGCTTTATGGAGCCTAATAAGCCCATGGAGGAGGTGCTCATTAGCTGAGAGCAGGGCTCAAAATTGACAGAGGAAAATGTAGCCCTGACGAGTAAAATTCACAGCTAATAAGTGTGTCAAGGGCCTTTCAGGCTTGCTGTGGCAGGTATCTTTTTAAGGCCTGAATAAGCCCTTGCTGAGAGTATGAGTTGAGCACTCTCGGTCAATGAGTGTGATCATGTATCGGCCATACCTAGCTCCAGAGAGACATCTGGCTTCTCATGCGGGAGACGACCTGATGTGGTGCGGGCACATGAGGGGCGTTGGTGCACTTCTGGCATCATAATCACTACATTGGGTCAGTGTTTTTGGTACTTGGAGTGTCTTTTTAAGATTCTGATAAACAATGCTTTTTTTTTTTAAAACAATTTAAATGTAAAAAATGTTTGCGCTGTATAAAATGTTCTCGTTTCTGAACTATTGCTATACTTTTAGGAAAAACTGCCATGTGGAATTAATTTATCAGTCGAAAATGTAAAGCCACCAGTGAACTATCTACTTGAACTTCTCTCAAAGCGAACTAAGGTATAAGAGACCATTTCCAAGAGTTTACACCTTTATTTCATACTCTAATTAACAGGATTATTCACTAAAGTGAGTATTCGAGGTCAATTTTAACTTTAAGGCCCGCTACTCTTTCGGTTTGACTTCTCTGGCCCTGAATTTGAAATTCTCTTAGAATTTACTTAGAATTCTCACTTTAGTTTATAACCCTATAAGTGTTAATAAATGTTTTGAGAGGTCACTCGACCTACAGTTTTATTTTTTATTTTTGACAAGCCATTGGAATATTATGTAAATGCTGGAAAATGTATACATGAAATTATAAATATTTGAGTATCGAGTCTCAGTGAGGAGATGCATTGCACTGGAATGGATACTTTGTTTAAAAACCTTCTAGTATTTTAAATTGGTATGTGTCACCTCACATCATTACATTACAAAGTATTGCCTTGTGTATTGCTGTGTAGGTGGATACATTTCTGGTGTTTGCACCCTCTCCACTTGAGGAAGAGTTCCGTACAGTGATGCGCCATTACCGCAGGGAAGTGAATGCAGACTGTCTCTGTGTGACTGTGCTGCCTGCTGGTTATAAAAGGTAGTTATGCTTCCTGATATTCACACACCCACCTGTCTGTTTTTAGCATATTAATTTAGGCGCTTGTGTTAATTTTCATATATTATTCCAAACTATTATTTATCTTAATTTGTTTATTTTTTTTTTAGTTTGTCCACCCTGGTAGTTAAATGTTTTCTCTACAGGAATGTACTCCAAAGTAAAACAGAATTTAGCAATGCATACCCCTAAGAGCAACAATTTCTTGCTAAACATAAAAAGCTAAATATTTAGGTATATTTGTTCCTGTATTGCACTACATTGAATATAGCACTCCATAAGAATCCCACAAGTCAGCTAACCTAACTGTACATACCTATTTAAATTTTCAGATTATGTAGGATTTTGAAGGTGTTGTTCAATTTAAAAATAATATAATTATATGCAAATAATCTATTAGGTTTTCATTATTCAGTTTTTTCTTTTTTCTTTGTTGTTTGTATGTGTTTTAAAATGATTGAAAGTTTCTTTTTAAAAAATGTGTTGCTTATTTTAATGGCAATATCTGAAAGTCTGCTTCACTGCTTTCCTATGGGATTTTACTGACTCTGAATGTCTGATTGACAACCACTAGAGACAGTTTTAGTCCTGCAATATAATTATTGCAGTTTCCCAGATAGGACTTAGCTTTATAAAAGACCACTTCAATGAGCTGAAGTGGTTGTTTTTTTTGGTTTTTTAAAAACAAAACTCTTCAGTCACACTCTATTTGTAATAATACATCTGGATCAGGATACTTCTATCTCCTGGTGCTCCTCCTACCTCTCCCAACACTTTTTCTGTGTTTCTTTCTCTGGCTCTGCCTCTTCTCCCCAACCCCTCTCTGTTGGCGTTCTCCAAAGTTCTTTCCTTGGTCCCCCTACTGTTCTCTATCTATACTGCCTTCCTTGATAAACTCATCACCTCTTTTGGCTTGCATTATCATTTATATGCAGATGACACACAAATCTACCTGTTCTATCCTGATCTCTCTCCACCCATCTTGACTCGGATCTCTGACTGCCTCTCCACAATTTCCAACTCAATGTCTTCTCACTTCCTTAAACTCAACCTGTCCAAAACAGAACTTCTGGTCTCTCCTCCCTCAAGTGTTGCTACTTCAGTGTCTCTTTCCCTCAAAGTCAACGGCGCCACCATCACCTCTACCTCGCAAGCTTGTTGCGTAGGTGTTCTCTTTGACTCTGACCTCTCCTTCACCCCTCACGTCCTGTCGATTGCCAAATCCTGCCGCTTCCATCTCAAAAACATAGCTTGCATCCGCCCCTATTTAAGGGACTGGTCCATGCCGATGTTCTTTCTTGCCTTGACTACTGTAATCCCCTTCTTCGTGGTCTTATGTGCTCCCAGATTGCACTGCTGCAATCTATAATAAATGCGGCAGCAAGGATAATTTTCCTGTCTGCCCACACCTCCCCCCTCTGTCAGTCCCTACATTGGCTTCCAGTTAGATATAGGGCTCAATTTAAGATTCTGGTGCTTGCTTACAAATCCCTACATAGTGCTCCTCCAACCTATCTACCCTCCCTAATACACAATTATGTCCCGTCGAGGCCGCTGCGCTCTGCCAAAGACCTACGCCTATCCTCTGTCTGTTCTCCCACATCTGATGCTCGCTTCCAAGACTTCTCCAGGGCTGCACCTTTTCTGTGGAATTCCCTTCCCTTCTCCGTTAGACTTTCACCCAGTCTCCACTCCTACAAAAAAATCTTTGAAAACACACTTCTTCCGGAAAATATATAATTTAAACTGTTGCCGCCCCAACGACTCCTCTCCTGCAACAGTCAAAAATAACCTTCTTAATAAGTTCAGTGAATACTTTTCTAGCAACCAATTTCATTACCCCCACTTATACTCTTTTTGTGTCACTATATCCCACTCCCTCTAGCATGTAAGCTCCATGAGCAGGGCCCTCAACCCCTCTGTTCCTGTGCGTCCATTTGTCTGGTTACAATTACGTGTCAGTTAGTCCACCCGTTGTACAGCGCTATGGAATTTGCTGGCGCTATATAAATGATAACATAATAATGGTCATCTACCATCATGCAGATTATCTGTTGTTCTTATGCTGGGGAACTGTCTCTTCATTTTTGAAAAATCATTAATGAAGCCTCATGCATTATTAAAGTTGTACCCTCCTTAAAAGATACAGATGGGATTAGTGTATAATTCCATGAACTGCTTCTTGGAGAAATACAAAGGCTGTGGCAGGACATTGATTAATAAAACCTTGTGTAATGAGCACTATTGTATTTTTCCATGGATAATATATTGATTTGCTTTGTACTAACATCGCAGAGTTTGGCTTTTCGGGTGTTTCTTGTAATGCCATGTATCCGTATAAAACTTTTCAATAAAATCTAATTGGAAACAAAAAAGTTGTACACTGCATGTATTTCATTAGAAAGCAATATGAACAGCTTTAATGTGTTACTTCTTGGTTGGTGAGAGCTCACCGTAGAAGATACAATTGTGGAAATCTGCAGGAAACACAAGACCTTCAAAGGTTGTTTTTGTTCTTTAAAATAAGTTTTTGTTTTTTTTCAAGTCATAATGTACGCCTATGTTCCAGTACCCAAGAAACTACTTTAATGTGCATGTCATTTACACAAGAACGGCACAATTTCTGCTAAATGGAAATATGTCTCCAAACACATCTCCTGTTAATATCTACTTCAAAAAACGTATAGATGTTTTGTCAAAAAGATTGTGTCTTTAAAATCAGTGGAATTGAATTATTGACCCTATGTAGGCATAGGGCTATCCTAGCTATAAGATAAGGCCAGGGACTAATGAAAGTATTTAGAAAATTGAGCAGACTCGATGGGCCGAATGGTTCTTATCTGCCGTCACATTCTATGTTTCTATATTTTTCAGGGAGGATGACATTGAAGAGTGCAATGATATCACTCTCTGTGGTTTCACTGAACAGGTATTGCGGTAAGTTGTGCTTTCACTGCTGTGTACCTCTTAGTAGTAGTGTCAAAATATATATTTTTTTTAAAGTTAATTCACCAAACCATGAGCTGGCAAGTTAGTTACAAAGTTTAGGGTGAACCCATCTGCCAAACCAAAATAAAGTAGATGTTTAACCGCTTAAAATCGGAGGGCGTACTATTACGCACTATTCTAAGTGGCTCTAAACACCGCAGGGCATAATAGTACGCCCTCCGTTTTTTTTTTTAACTTACCCGGTCGCCAGCGATCGCGGTTGGGGAGACTCACCTGGGATCCCAGGGAGTCCCCCACGGCGGATCCTGCCTCCTCCGGCCCCCCCCGGCGGATCCTGTCTCCTCCGCCCGGCCATGTGAGAGTGAGGTCCTTGCGAGGACCTCACAATAACATGGCCGGGTTAGCTGGCTGCTGCATTGCCAGCAGGGGGACTGCCTGTAATGACAGTCCCCCTGCTGGCTGGAAATCAAATCAAATTAAATTAAAATCAGTGTAAAAAAAAATAAAAAAATTATATACTTAGATCATATATATATATAATATATATATTCAAATTACACGTAGACTGATACTGATTAAATATATAATTATTGTTATATATATATATATAATCTAAAAAAAATATGTAAATACGTTAAATAAAATTTAAAAAATAATTAAAAATAAATAATTAAAAAATATATAAATGTTATTTCGTTCTAACTGTATTGTGATATTAATATAATATATATATATTTATATCAAAATACACGTAGAACGAAATATATATATATATATATATATATATATATATATATATATATATATATATATATATATATATATATATATATATATATATATATATTTCCCCAGGTCCCAGCACTCAATGTTCCCGGTCTTTTCCATGCTCCGGTGCAAGTAATCTCTGACCAATATATAGCATCCAAGTAGAGAGCACTCTGGAGTCAGCGAAGTCTCCCGAGCAGAACAGTACCCCTCATTTACAGGTTTTATGGTGTTTTCAAAAGTTACAGCGTCAAATATAAGGCTTGTGTTTCATTTTTTTCACATTAAAATTCGCCAGATTGGTTACGTTGCCTTTGAGACCCTATGGTAGCCCAAGAATGAAAATTACCCCTATGATGGCATAACATTTGCAATAGTAGACAACCCAAGATATTGCAAATGGGGTATGTCCAGTCTTTTTTAGTAGCCACTTAGTCACAAACACTGACCAAAATTGGCGTTTTTTTTGCATTTTTCACACACAAACAAATACTAACGCTAACTTTGGCCAGTGTTTGTGACCAAATGGCTACTAAAAAAGACTGGACATACCCCATTTGCAATATCTTGGGTTGTCTACTATTGCAAATGGTATGCCATTATGGGTGTAAATTTTATTCCTGGGCTACTATACAGTCCCAAAGGCAACGTAACCAATCTGGCGAATTTCAATTTCAAATGTAACGTGCTATATTTGACCCTGTAACTTCCCCAAACGCCATAAAACCTGTACATAGGGGGTACTGTTTTACATGTGAGACTTTGCTGAATACAAATATGTGTATTTTATTGCAGTAAAAGCAAACAGTATTATGACATTGACAGTTAAAATGCCATGTAGAACTAAAACAAATAACAAAATTTCTTATTTTCTCCCATTTTTTTCATATTAAATTATGTTTCATAGCTGAATATTTGATATTAAATGAAAGCCCTGTTTCCTTTAAATAAAATGATATATAATAAGAGTGGGTGCATTTAATATGAAAGAGGTGAATTATGGTTGGACACACATATAGCGCAAATGCCAGCTTTCGTTTACGTTTGGTTTTGTTCACAACGTGTACATTTGGCTCAGTCCTTAAGGGGTTAAGTGAGTTACAGTTTTGTTTTGTTTTTTTAACACTCTTCTTCTGATGTTATTTTCTTAAAAATTGCTCAAGCATACAAAGTCATTTTTAATGTTATTTTAGACTGTTCTATCCCGGAGAGACAAAAGTTTTTTTACTTTCTAAAGAGACTAATATTTTAAAAGTAAACATCATTGCTTTAAATATTGCCATTCAATATATCTTATATTATGGTGAGAAGTGTAAAGTGTTAGTTTTTGCAACTTGTATATACATACTGCAACTGCGTATCCTCTTTGTCTAGTTTTGTGTCGGAGCGTGGCACTGCGCGGCTCATTGATCACGTGGAAAAGGTAAATGAAAGATTTAATGTTCCCGAAGACCCAGATAGTGCAAGGAGAAAGCAGGTGTCTGCCCGGGAGATAATCACCATGCCTGCAAAACAGAGGTATTTTCAACCGTAGATTATTGGCTTTTTTGTGCATTCATTTATATTCTGCAGTCAGATATGCAGCAATGAAATTATAAGGTTAATATTTAATCTGGTGTTACAGTTGAATACAGTTTAATGTAGCAGAGATTTCACTCCTGTAGCATCTGCTAATTTCCATTTGGTAACATATATTTGATGAAAATTGTTTTTGAGGATCTAGGATTAAAATAGCATAAGGTAGTTTTATTTTTGTACCATAATTTAATAGTTTTGATCATATTGAGCTTTGCCCCAGATACTTCTTGGAGCCTTCAGACAATCATCATGTTCTGTGGGTGTCCTAATAGGTCAAATAGAACTTGTGTTAATAAGCTGTTTATATGCATTTATTTCATTATATAATATCAGTCTTATTGTACACTGGAATCATTTGATAGGAAGAATTGATGTCAGTGAGATTAATCTTGAATATTATTTCATCATGAAGACATTCGAAAATTATTGTTGTATGCCTTGGTTTTGTTAATTGATTTGTTTGTCATTGTATGTGTCTCAGGTGGCGCAGCATTCGTGTCTTTATATCTTCAACTTTCCGTGACATGCATGGTGAGCGAGACATTTTGATTGGCCGTGTGATACCAGAGTTGCGTGTCCGAGCTGCACGTCACTTTCTGTCACTGGAGGAAGTTGACTTACGGTGGGGAATTACTGAAGAGGAAGCAAAGAAAGACAGGTGAAAAAGCACAAAAATGTTTAAACAGAAAGATGCACATTGAAGATACAATTTAGAGAGGAGTTGGTTAGAAAATATCACATTGTACATTTTTTTTTGCTTGTGATAATTGTCTGTTTGCAACTCATGTTTACCTGTATTCTCTGAATTAGACAATTGTCTCTGTGCCTCTCTGAAGTTTCTCGAAGCCAGATATTTATCGGGATCCTAGGCGAGCGATATGGGCATACTCCTTCTGTGTATTCTGTGCCACTCCTGCCTGACTTTCAATGGGTAAAAACTATACTATTATTAATTGCCAAAAGAATGTTTGCCAAAGTACATCAAACATGTTTATTTCTTTAAAATGCTTAGTTGTATATAATGGTTTATTTTGTATTCTTATTTAGGCTTCTACACCCATCATTTTTTTTGACCGGTGGAAATTATTAATACTACTGACAAATAAGTAAACGGGGCAATACCCATGAGCTGAGCTAGATGCTAAAGCTCTTTATACAAAAAATTTAGCTAGGCCATGCAATTACAATCTAAAGGTTAAAATGGCAGTTGAGACCAGATGTAGCATGGGTAATTTCAAGGTGATGACCAGACTGTTAATTGCAGCCACTGGTAAGTTGTGAAGCTGGAGAAGCATGCTATAAAGTAAGAAGGAGCCAGGGTGTGCAGGAGGAGGGACAGGTAGGTGAGTAGTGCAAAAAAAAAAAAGGAATGGAATGGTGCAAGAGAGGGGTTCGGTAAAGCAGAAATATGTTGCATACAGTTGAAACATTTGCCAACCAAACTTCTTTAGGTCTCTCCTGTAAGCCTTTACTATTTATTTTAACAAAATTAAAAACCTTATAAAAAATATTTTTCAAAATACACTAAAGAATAGCTATGTACCAACACAGAGATCCATTTGTCCCCATTGGGTCATGAAGGTGCCTGATATAGCACTGATATATTATTGTTATAAACCAATTTGGACATTCTCATCCACCTTTGACTATAACTTAAATGTAATTGGAACATACGAAATTAATCCCTGCATTCAATCTCCAACAACTCCTGGGCAGATGCAATGACTATAGTACACAACAGCTCCAATACACACAATAAAAATCAAAGGAAACATATTTACATTTTAGATGAAAACTGCAAGCTGAACTGTTAGTGTGGGACTTCCCTTCAAGATTTTGCCTTAACATGGCAGCTGAGCTTACACTTTAATGGCAATTGGAGTGATAATCCAGTTATTTAAAGGTGCGTAGGGATTTGGGATAGTGCGCAAGTACCCCTTTTCTTTCGTTTTTAAGCGTTATTGGACTTTGTTAAAGTATAAAGATGAATGTTCCACAGGACAAAATATTAACCACATTACATGGTTTGAAATATAACAACTGTTCAGGTTACATTACATAATTAAGTCTAACAAAATATTGTAATTGTCCATTCTTCCTGTAGATTCAGACTTACCCTCCAGGACGATCCATCACTGAGCTAGAGGCTATGCAGTTCTTGAATCACTGTGACCGCAAAATATCAAGTTACCCCAAGGCTCTCTTTTATTTAAGGGATCCTGGTATACTTCGGTATATAACTTTTGTTTATCTTTTGGTGTCCCTAGTATCTGTTTGTGTTGGCAATTGCGCTATCCATATAACTCTGTTTGTGACCATGTATTGCTTTTCTTATAACTTGCATCCTTTTTTGCTGCTCAGGTCTGTGCCCAAAGAGTGGCTGTCAGATTTTGCTCCTGAAAGTCAAGCTGCAGAAATTCGTGTGGCTGACTTAAAGAACAGAGTGTGCAAACATCCAGCCGCCAAGAGCTCTCGGTAATCATTTTAATTTTAAATGGTACATTGGACAGTCAGCTAGATCGTTTCAAAACCTCCTTTCCTTCCTCCTAGGTATGATTGTCAATGGGGCGGCGAGCGAGATGGGAAACCATTTGTGACAGGGCTGGAAGAATTCGAGGCTCAAGTGATGGAAGATATTTGGCAAGTGATTGAAAGGGACTTTATCAGGGTAAGTAATACTACAAAGTCTTCAATTTTTGGATCTTTTTTGTGTGCAGCAGTAATGACTCTTGATCCTTGTCAAATTTTCTTGACATCCTTTTGAAGTTGTCTCAACAGATATTAATATAAAACTAGGGAAACATTTTTGTGTATTCTCTATACTTTTTCATCTTAGGACACATCTGAGGGATACATATTTTAAATACTTTTGTATAGTATGAGTGTGTGTTTTTTTTATTTTAAAAATTGTTTCTTTCCTTTTTTGTGTTAGGAGGAGACCGATAGTTCTGGGGAGGATGGAGAGCAGGAGGGCTTCCAGGAGTGGCAGGAACGACTCTTCTGTGCCAGGAAAAAGTTAGTGTTGAGTACACAAAACCAGATAGTAGAGAAGACCTTGTCATCTGCTTCAAAAGGACAAGTATTCCTTGTGTGTGGAGAGCCAAGCCAAGGAAAGACGGTGTTCATGGTAAGTTTTCGACATAATGTAGAGTACTAACAGAAGGGAAAATGTGCCTACTTCGTGGAACTGGGAGATCAAATTTTATTTATTTATTGATTTAACAGTTCTGACATAGTGCTTTTATCCTGAGTGCTTTACAGTTTATGCAAAAATAGCTATTATGTGTGACATGCTTTGTGCCAGTACATTACTTTCGGGAGAGTTATGATCCGTTTTCATACAGATGGGCCTAGCCATTATTTATATATTTATATATATATATTTATTTATTCATAAATAAACCTGAGTATTGGGAATATATCTTTTGAAAAAAACAGGGTTGTTCTGGAATTGGCTAAAATATATTGAGGCTGAGTATGTTATGGCTGATAGCTAGTGCTAACTGGTTGATTTTAGTTGTAAAAGGATTCACATCTTCCCGGCAGGCAGTCCTTGTGAAAGAACTGAGACTTGCAGCATCCTCTTCAGTGATTTATCACTTTGCGGGAGCCACCCCTGAGGCACGGGGAGTGGAGAATATGCTGACACGTGTCTGTAAACAGCTGAGCTTGCATCTGCAGAGGCCAAATGAGAACATCATCTCCTACAGGTTAGTGGCCCTAATGTGCTTAGAGCAAGTGGCTGGAATTTATTGAAGCTCTCTTATTTATGATGTTGCATAAACCTTCCTGTTAATTATACTGTATATGCATTCTAATTCTTAACGAACCACTATAGGCACCTAGACCACTTCAGCTCAATGAAGGGGTCTGGGTGCCAGGTCCTCCTAGTTTTAACCCTGCAGCTGTAAACATAGCAGTTTCATAGAAACTGCTATGTTTACACTGCAGGGCTTATCCCGCCTCCTTTTATTTATTTTCTTAATTCATGATTATGAGTAAACTAACATTTTACCCGCATATCACAAGCTCTATTGAATCTTACACATTGTTATCAATTACTGCATGATTCACTTCCACCTTTGATTTTTCTGCTTGCAATGCCCTAATCATGGCACTTCTGCTACTGATCGATCTTTTCTCTGACACACACAAAGAATAGATCGCTCTAGTTTCAACTGAATTTTGTACAGCATATAAGGCATTAACCATTTCTTTGTAATCTTCCACAATCTATACAGGGCACTTAGGGATGAGTTCAACTATCTCTTACTATTAACCTCCCGGTCTCTGAGACGAAACCAAACATTCACCCTGCTGATTGATGGTGCTGACTTGCTTTGTGGACGTGCAGGGGATCTCAGTTCTGATTGGATCCCTGAGCATTTGCCTACGGTATAAATAATGATAATAATTTAAATTTTTCATTCACCATTGCTAGAGACTGAGTATGTCTAATGGTTTTGTGTGGGCTAAAATAATAAACAGAATAAAATACACTGAGCAATTTATTTAAAAAGGATAACTCCTCAAATGTCTCTCTGGCATTGTTCTGTGTTTTATAGAGGCTTTTGTCACCTTTTCCTAGTCTGCCCTTGAATAGTGTATTTTCACAAACTATTTGAATTGGATGTTTTTTAGTATAACATGTACATATTTTTTTAATGTAATAAGTATTGTTTTTTTTCCGCCTAAGCTGAGGCCAGTGCCGATGACCGATATCGGAGGAAGGAGCGGTACCTGAGCCCTCTGTGAGCTGCCTCAATAAGGAAAACGTCTTCGCTGTCATTTGAAGCCTGTATTTTAATTCATGGATTTGGGATTAGTCAGTTTAGCACATGATTGCCCTAGAACAGATCACATTGACTTTAGTAGGGTTTCAACTTTGAATATGCGCTTGAGATGAACTAGGAATTCTGAAATATACAATTCTGTATGCAATTCTGAGGGCTTAGGCTATAACCTTTTTTTTACAGCACATTTGGGTGTCAAGGTGACATATAAAAAGCTAATATATATATATATAAATAAATAAAATCTGAGAGAGTTCTTATTTACTGTACCTAAATGTACCCTTACTATGTGTAAAATGTGCTTTAAAATTCACACATATTAGCTGCATAAGTGAAATGTTAATGTAGTTCTACCGTCATTATTGAATATATACTTTATTCCGCCAGAGGGTGAACCTGGTCCTGAGCATGACCGAGGGATCTTCCCTCTCTGGATTCCTGCGCCGTCGGAAGGACACCGTGCTCATCTCTTTAGGGAGTCTTGAACCTTCAGATCGAGCAGAGTTAGTGAGACAGAGGCTAGCTGTGTATGGGAAGAAACTGGATGAGTCTTCCTTCAACAACCAGGTGTTATGTGTTTGTCAGCCCTTCTGGTGTTTACATCGTATACATGTCAAAGCTGCTGTTTCACTCAGTTCCACTAACATTTTACATCTTTAAAAACCATGAATTTGCTACAAATATACTTACTGGCTTTTGACAGAAGCCCAATAGTGTAAGATGTGTATGCATACTTCTCAACGCTTGGTTTGTGTGTGCACAAGCATTTTACTCCAGTTGTATTATGTTCTGGCTGTGCTCTCTATTCACTTTATATGGATTGGCTCTATCATGTATCACTAACACACTTGGTGATCACCTTCTTTGTTTTGAAGAACCTCAACACTTTTCATTGTTGTGCCTACATGGACACTTACACCTCTTCTTCTGTTTAGATGCGTCTACTTCTGATTAAGAAGGGAACAAAAGACCCTTTGTACTTGACTATGGCCTGTGAGGAGCTACGTACCAATGCAATCTTTGAGAAGGTCTGTGTAAATGTTACTGCCTTATATGTGAAAAGTGTGTGTGTGTGTGTGTGTGTGTGTGTGTGTGTATATATATATATATATATATATATATCATTTTTTTATTTTATTTTTTTAGATGCCCCTTACTCTCTCTAGATTTTTTTCTTTTCTTTTACAGACACTTACTATATCAAACTTTTTGCTTTTTAAAATACATTCTATCCTTTTCTGCTACATAGCTCTCTGATGATATACAAAAGTTGCCTGCTTCCCTTGCCCCACTTATCCAGAGAAGACTTCAGAGTTTGGAGAATGAACATGGGACAACAATGGTAACCATAGCTCTGACTGCCATCTGCCTCTCACGGAAAGGTAAAAGCAGCCAACTCCCCATCTGGATTTTTGCTTGAGTATTCTGGCATGTAATTAATTTGAACCTCACAGATGCTATACTAGGAAGTACTCAGGTGATTCTTGATACTGTTGTAGGAATGCTAGAGCGAGATCTTCTCCGGATCCTGAGCTCTTTGAAGAATCTGCACTCTGTATATGCTACAAGTTGGAATAAGATACTGACTGTGGCTACTCAAGCAGAAAACCTTCCAATGACCACCTTTACACTACTCCTAAGGGGCTTAAGAAGGTAACAAGCTGTTCTTGGCTTGACTTGTACAATTCTTCTTTTTAGTGTCATAGTCCATCACCTTCACATTTATCATTTCTTTTATTTCTTTCCAACGTGTCCATTTTAACTATTCATTGGAATGTGCCAGAATACAAAGTAATGGAAATAAAGCATGTGTCTGTCCAAAGACTGCATTTAAAATATCTGTGCTCAGGGAAAGAGAAGTTACAGCTGGTGATGTAGAAGTGTGTTTTTTTTTTTTTTTTTAATAAACTGGTCGTTTATTTCTTGGTTAATCTATTTGCTGTCATAAACATATTAACATCTCCGTGAAGGAGCTGACACATAACTGTTGGAACATTTGTATTGTGAAATACATTCTTCAATAGAGAGATTTAATTGTGTAACCACCAGACCAATAGAAACCAATACACTGACCCAAGTAATAAGCCGTTTATTGTGACCCAGGTAGCTGACAAATGAAATGAATTCATAGGGATTATATTACCACTGCATGACAATTAAATACCACAGAATTAAATGTATACTGATATACTGATTTATTCCAACACTTCCTACACTAGATAGTACTATAAGAATACATTGACAAAATACTTTATTATAATATTCAATTGATAATAATATAAAATATTACCACTATATCTAGTACCAAAATACTACACCTAATATTCTGTGATAAGTCCTCAGTAGGCGCACTTTAAGAATAACCTCTTAAGAGGACATTATAAGAACTAGAACCACTATAGCTTAATGTAATAGTTCTGGGACAAAGAGTCTGTCTCTTAAGGCTGAGCAACGAAAACACTGCATTTGCTAGTGGCTGTCGCTCCTGAAGAGATTCATCAAGTCATGTTCCCTGTGGGGAAGCATTGGACTTGCTGAGTTCATTAGGATTGTTAATCAAAGGTAGCAGAGTGGGGGCGGCCGCAGCAAGACTGGTGCGCCGGGGGAAACAGGGTTTTGGTGGATGGTGATAATAGTTTTTATAACTCAATACATGTATGACCTCTCCATATGTTCAATATGCAATTTGAAAACATAATCTGCCCCTTGAAGTAGTAGGACAGTTTTCTTTCTTGCTCATTCTCTTGATCATTCACTTTCTTCTTCATTTTGTAGTGTACTTGGCCTTTGGACTTCTGATTCTAGACTACACCTTCCAAGCGGCTTAATTAGAGATGTTGTGGAGAAACGCTATCTGGCAAAATCAGAGGTTATCAGGGCTGTGCACCTTCTCATTGCCGGTAATGTCTCATGAAAAATCATTTGTTTTCTACAATTATTGGGTACCCTAAAAATAAAGTTTTGTTATATATTAGCCAATACAAACTGTGTATCCTAATTCTAATCGGAAATTTCCCACTGGATATTTTTTTTTTTTTTTTTTTAGCACACCTGTGGACGGTTTGCTTTCCTGCAGACCCACAATCCTCTCCTTTACCTCCAGCTGAGTGCTTGAGTGAACTGTCCCATCATTTGGTATGTTTATTTATTTATCTGATTCTGCGTATTTAAGAAAAATGTAAACGCAAAATAAAAAGGGATTCCATTTATAATATTTAAATGTAAGAAATGATTTGACCAGGAAAGGTAAATTAAGCTTGTCACTATTATTATTTCCATTATGTACTTTGGTCTAGATTATATTATCTGTAATGGATATGTTTTATTGACCTCTGCACTAATCAAACATGTGATTCTAAGATATCACAGCTGGAGCTCTTCTATTTGACCAATAAGAAAACTCATCCAGTACATCACATTTGGATGAACAAATAATTTTTACAGTTTTAATGCAGTTATTATTGTTTTATTTTTTAATTTTTTTTCTGCTGTGCATATCATCATTATATATATGCTTGTCATGCCCCAAAAGCAATTGACGAGCGAAGAGCATACCATGCATTGAAACATATTTGGGACATTCAGATAAAACGTGCACTTTTTTAACCCCTTATGGACCAAACTTCTGGAATAAAAGGGAATCATGACATGTCACACATGTCATGTGTCCTTAATTGGTTAATATAACAAGAGTTAACCATTGCTAGTTAAGATGAGTAACAGTCTGCCTATAACTATAGTGCGAAATTATTATTAGAGTATTACTGAGGCATCATTTGTATCAGAACAATTGGTACAAAAACAATGTATTAGTTGTTATAACAAGCTAGTGCGTTATGATTATTTAATTGTGGAGTGTTGAAATGCAAGCTAATCTAGTGTTCCTTAAAGGGACACTGTAGTCACTATAACCACTTTGTCTCTTTGAATTGGTTATAGTTGCTGGAGTGGCCTGGCACTGTCCCTCCATTCAGTGTTGCACCATGTTTGTGCAGTAAACCACAAAATTAGAGTCCCAGGCCACCCACAGTCCGGCCCCTTCTGTATGTGTAGCTAAGGCAGAGATTACACACTTCCTTGTTGTCATACCCATTCATACCATCAGTTGGAGCTCTGACAGGTTAAAAGCAGTCAGCTGACACACTCAGCCAATCACAGCTGCCCATTGCCTCTCAGGGTAATACTTCCTTATTAGCCAAAGCAGCACAGAGGGGATAGACTGCCGTGGACTCTTGTTTAGCATTAAAACATTACAACATTAAAAACTGTTTAATGCTGAAAGAAATGATGGTACCAGGGGACTCCAGACACTATGATCAGTTTAATGAGATGAAGCAGATACAGTGCCTACAGTGTCCCTTTAAATAATTGTATCTCAATCTCTAAATTGAACTTTAATCACATACAGGAGGCTCTTGCAGGGTCTAGCAAGCTATTAACATAGCAGGGGCAATGTTAACAGAACTTGCAATAAAGAAAGCCTAAATAGGGCTCTCTTTACAGGAATTGTTTATGGAAGGCTGTGCAAGTCACATGCAGGGAGGTGTGACTAGGGTTCATAAACAAAGGGATTTAACTCCTAAATGGCAGAGGATTGAGCAGTGCGGCTGCAGGGGGCATGTTCTATACACCAAAACTGCTTCATTAAGCTAAAGTTGTTCAGGTGACTATAGTGTCCCTTTAAAAAGGGTTTAAATACGCTGAAATCTAGTAGCGAGCGTCTACTATGTATATACCACTAGTAAAACCTGTGAGGGCAATTAAATACGTTAGGCGATGTCAGGGCTCTTGCTAGAAATAAAAATAAATGTTGAAGCGTTTTTAGAGAGTACGTTAGAGTACATTAAACAGGCCCAGGAGTCCTTGGAACGCATCCTCTAGGGCTTAGGCATCAGATAATAGTTTCGGATAATCCTTCGGGTTAGCAGGCTGTCTGCGTTTGGTGTGCAAGCAGTTTCATTTGCAGAGGCACTTCACCCCCCATCTGGGCACTGCTCGGAGGTAGCAAATGAGTCCCTCAGAGGGGGCTCTGCTGCGTCCGCTGTATGAGGTACCTCGTGGCTACCGTCCCTTTTCGGTGCTTGCGATGCCTGAAATATGGTAACGGGCAGAGGTGGCAGCACGTTGAGGGCGGGGAAATTGCTCCCTCCAGCCCCAGGCCTGTGTAGAGGCAGACATCTCAGGTCCACGGACCCGGAAACCTTGGTGGGCCGGGTCGGGAGTGGCGGGGGGCTCCGATGTTGTGCCGCCGCCTGAGGCGGGGCGCCCTCCGTCGGTGTGGGCGATGTCTCAGGGTCATGCCCCTGATGGTCCTCAGCCCAGGTAGGCCAGTAGTAGGAGATACGGGTGTATGGGTGTTCGTTAGGCCCAAGGGAGTACCTCACGCCCCCGGCTCTCGTCCCTCCGTTTGTCCATCAGTTCTTGAGGTGGCGACCGGGCTCTCTGGTTTTACAGGGCATCCCAAAAGGGCTGGAAGTGCTCGTCGAGCCTCTGCAGGAGTCGCTCTATGGGGCACAGAATGGTTGTGACAGGCTGCTGCTTGTTGCGGTACAGTTGATTGCCCTGGTTCCATTTTCGGCCCTGCACCTTAATGGCCCTGTCATCCGCCATCTTGTGTGTGGTTGTCCCTGATCAGGCGTTAGGCTCTTAGAGTTGGGGCAATTAAACAGGTCTGTTCAGTGGGGACCGGGATAACCCCCGCCGGTCCGGGGGGGTGGAGAGTAGGAGATTTGCCGTGCAGGTTGGTCGGAGTAAGGAAGTCGGCCGCCCTTCCCCGACTCATGCGTTTGTAGGCCTCAGACTGCCGCTGCGGGTTCTGGTGGCCAGGGTCCCGTGAGAGGTCTCAAAGGAATCAGTGGGTTACCCCCTAGGTACGTATCTACTCGGCTTGAGGCTCCCGGGTCGGAATCCCGTGATATCACCAGGGATTCAGTGGCTACGGCAGGAGCCCATACAAAACACGTCCGTTTAGTTCAGGAGTTAGGCTCCGCCCCCAGTTTTAATGCAGTTATTATGGTGTAATGTATTTATTTTTTCATTAGATATTTTAATAAGTGCCATACACCATGTAACTAATTACTTCACCCTCCCAATGTTGTAACATTGGAATTTAGATTGTGCCCCATTTACTTCCTACTGTGCCTGAAATCTCTAGCTCCTGTGCAAAGTGTGTGCTGAACATACTAACATTTGGGATCCATTCATTGGGTAAAATCTTTGTATTAACGCATGTATTACATTTATTGTTGATATAAAGGAACTACAGAGTTTGTAATACTACTCGCATGTATTATATAGGTACTAGACTCTGATTTTATTAGTGAAACCTGCTGTAATACATGCTATTTATGTCAGTGCTTTTCTCTTCCTAGCTGTGCAGTCGGCAGTTACAAATCCTGGGAGAACTGCTCTTGACCCTTCCATTCTTGCAAACACACGCAACATTGGGCTTACTCCCACATCTGTGTCAGGTGTACTGTCGCTATGGTGAGTGCATGAGTTATATTTATAAAACTATAACTTTCCTTTTTCCAATTATCTTTTTTTTTTCTTGGTAAGAAATAATGGAAGATTCGTTGCTAGCCCATTTTAATTTTATTGATTCTTTAACGTTCCTTTTGCTGTTCCAGTTGAAGCTGTGTCTTCCAACCAGGACCTGAAGGAGTTTGGTGGCAAGCAGCAAGATTTGCATATGGTGGTATCATCTGTGGAGGAGCTTAGAGAGTTCATTCAGCGCTCCCTACCTATTCTTTCACAGAATCCTTCAATATTTTACCAACTGGCTTTGAATGAACCTTGCTGCTCCATAGTATGTGTTGAAGCTCAAAAGATCATGAGTGCTAGAAATGATACAGATGATCAGAGACTCGTATTGTGGATTAACAAACCTCAATCGGTTAATGTCTGTTCCAGGTCAGTGTTCTGATGGTGGAAGGGAGGATTGGTTTCTTTTTTTCTTCTTCTTTTTTTTTTTTTCTTCTCCCTACCTAGAAATGTTGGTCAGTCTTACATGTAAATAATTTTATACCCACAGCAAATCATTGGAGGTCCCTTCTTCTCCCAGTTGTGCTGTGTTGGGCTCAGAGGGTAGAATGGCCGTGGTAGGCACTAGTGATGGCTCACTATACATCTTTGATACACAGAGTGGGGAGGTGAGTTGAGCTCTCAGTTTGTTTAGTAATATTTATTTATTTATTTATAAAATATTTTACCAGGAAAGATACATTGAGATTTATCTTGTTTTCAAGTATGTCCTGGGTCCACAAATTATTGCATTGTTACATTAGGGTACAATAAGATACAAAAACAATATTAATACACAATAAATACAAAATTTAACATAGAACAGGTTGGAAATATATAATCAACCATGACAGGTGCATTCTGTTAGTAATAGGGCATCATATGTTGCTCTTTGGTTTTGGAATATATCCTAATTTGGTTCAAGTGACACTGGGTCATTGTTCCTCTTTACTTGAAATCATAAATAATTATTTTAACATGTAGCCTAATGGGTATTTATAATTTGAAGATGACTTGGTTCTGTACTTTGACAGGATTTGAAAATACTACAAAGTGGCTGTGATGGAGTAGCTGCTTGCTCATTTATTTCCTCTGACACTCTCTGTGTAACTTCATATGATGGAATAATGGAGATCTGGAACATCAAAGATGGCTGCAGGTAACAACAGAGCAATATGCAAATGTAATCTTTGATCACTATATTGTGAATAAGAATATCACTTTTGTTTGAAATGAAATTGAAATGGGATTTGTTTCGGAAGACATAAAGATTCCTTTCCACAATTCAGCTAAAGATTTTTTTTTACTTTACTACTTGAAAAGTCAAATATCACATGTGGAATAAAAGCCATAGTGATATTCTGTTGTCCTGTCCAGTTTACAGCTGGCGTGCTTACTTTTATAAAATCACTTTTATTAAGTGGTAAACACTCTTAACTCCTAAAGCATCTCTGCTCAGGAAGTGCTTTAAGAATGTGGAGTGTTCTTTGAAATATTATGCAATAAGTCTCTTTCCTATCTAACCATCACCTGATTATTTTTCAGACAGCCCAAGGCAACAGGTGGCTGTTAATGAGCTTGCAAAGTGTTTGTGTGCAGACTTGTGTGTACTTGGCATTTTGAGACAGAGCATGTCTGGACATAGTTATTTTGGTGGAATTGTACTGATGTTGGAAAGGAAGCATCTTTTGACTGATGGTCTTTTGTTGATTTAATACACAAGTAATAATTTAATACAAGTCAGGATGGGAGATGGGCAGTTTATTACTCATGCATGTGGCTAAATATTGCTGCTATTAGTTTGTTTACACTGTATATAATAATTGTCCTCAGAATGTATAGAACTGAAGCTCACAGGCGGCAGGTCACTGGTTGCCGTGCTACAGCTGATCGTAGGCAGATTCTCACTTGTTCTTTGGACTGCCAGCTTAAGGTTTGTTCTTTTTATATTCCAGTATGTGGCCTGTATTGCCTCTTAACACTCCTGTGCACTGGCCCTTTCACAGTCCTATACACAATGAACCTCTTCTCTTCCTGTCCATGTTACAATAATTTCCAATCACTCCATGTTTCTTTTATTTTTATTTTTTTCTCAGCTTTGGGAGACTAGCCGTGGTTCCCATTTAGGCTCAACATCTTTTCCAAGTCCCTTGAATTGTGTTGAATTTCATCCACGTGAACATGTGGTTGCAGTGGGATCCTGGGATGGGAAGATAACAATGGTTCATCTGGGCACCTGGAAGAGAAATGCTGTAAGACTGTAAGCTACTGAACAACAGTTTTCATTTTTTTTCTGTGATATCTTACTTTTACACTTCACTCTCCATAGATCATTGGTGGAGGCTCCTCAGTGAGAGCCATCTCTTTCTCTCTGGAGGGCAATATGGTGATTTCAGGGAGTCTTGATGGCTGTGTTTCGCTTTGGGCCTGGGAGGCTAATGTCCAACTTGCTCACTTCAGTGCCCATAATGGATCAACAATGACTACCAGCTTATTGAGACAGGGAGAAAATCTACTAACAGGTGGAGAGGATGGCAAGGTAAGGCCATGTTATCAGGGACAAAACCATGTTGGAAGTGCAAATGATGTGACTTAACCTCTGGGAAAGGATTGGGTATAATTATGTTTCTTCTGTAGGTACAAGTTTGGTCAGGTGGTCTTGGGAAGCTGAAAGGTCAAGTTTGTATGGAGAGCACACAGTCCCCAGCACTATGTCTTGGGATCTCACCTAATAAACAACTGCTGGCTGTTGGCTATCACTCAGATTCAGTGTTTGTCTATAATGTGGATTCTGGTGAGATATCTGAATGGGGTAGATATTGCATTTCTGATGTTTGTACGATGCATTGTTTTGTATGACTAGGTCACTGCTGATCAGTAAAAATAAATTCTCTACAGTGAGAGTCTCCCAGCTTCACACAAATTTATTCTTAAAACTGTGACTTTTTTGAATTAGATTAGATAACTTGGAGACTCTTTTTAGGGGCATATGTTTTGCCATTGTGATGTCCTCTCCAGTAATAATGACTAAACACTTTTTTTTTTTAGGATTTTTTTTTTTGTGATACCAAGTCACTAGTGCCGTCTACATCGCAGGGTAGAAATGACTGCATATATTAAAGAGGGTGTAACTTTTCTCACCTTTAATGTGATGTCTTAAGTTATTACCTGCAATTTCTGAGCTTGTGACCCTCATTCTCATTCTTCCTTGGGTGACTTATAGTTAACATTTCCCAGCTAGTATGAAATTATGGATAAATAATTGAAGAGGAATAATTTGTATAAGCTATGTTAGAATGAAAGACCGCATTAAAGGGACACTCCTAGTGCAACAATTGCTACATGTTATTGTAAATGTTTTTATTTATTTGTGGAATCATTCTACACTGAGCATGGTACAGATTATTAAAATTATTTAATTTTGCATACATTATTTTAATTCTTTGTGTGTGTGTGTGTGTATATATGTATATAAATCTGTGTATATATATATTATAAACACACTTCTTTTATATGTTGTCGTTACTGGTTATAGTTTAACATCTCTTTACTTCTGGCAGGTGACCGTGTATCACTATGCAGTTTCACAGATGTGGCAGTAAGAACTCTCCTATGGCTCTCGGACAGTGTGCTGGTCACTGGGAGTTCTGATAATTTGGTGCGAATATGGAATGTCACACCTGGAGCTTCTGTCTGTCAACTGACACTTCATGGACATCAGCGCCCTGTGCAAGCACTTGCTATATCTTCTCAACTTTTGGCATCTGCATCTGGTGAGTATTTGTAGTCACCCATGGTCTATAATAAGTTTTAGTTGTTTGTTTCTTTCTAGAGTTTGAATGTATATAGCTACCTCATCACAGGATATTAGGGCTCTTCTTTTCATAAAACAGAGATTTTCCATTGAATAATTATATGCTGTGGCACCAGAGCCCTTTTAGATATGCTGAGGTTTAAGATTTTTTTCTGGAAAGTTTGCATCTGTATTAAAAACAGCAGCACACAATAATCCTATATTTTAACTGAGACTACACCCTATTGAAGCTATAAATACCCTATGTGTCTGACCAGGTACAGTCTATTGAAGTGGTACTATGAAAGTGCTAATGTGAGTTTTAAAATTGACTAGTATAGTTCCATGTTCTAACAAGTCTCATTGTATGTCACACTTTAGACGATGTTTCTGTCTGCTTGTGGACATTGGAAAATCTGCTTGGAGTTGCCTTGCCTTCTGCCCCAGTTTCTGTCCTACGAGGCCACACAGCCGGAGTTACATGCTGCTCTTTCAGCCAGGATGGAAGACTTTTAGCAACAGGAGGGAAGGACCGGGTAAGGGAAGATTAAGAGTTAAAATAATATTAGAAAAAGTGGAACGGCAAAAAATTGCCTGACCAGTAATTGCATTTCCAACCAGTTTAGTAGATTATGAAGGGTGGAGAATGATAAAGATGTGGACGGATTATTGGGTTATTTTCAGGAATATGTGTTTTAATTTTCAGGGAGAATCAGGGCTAGAAATAAACTGGATCAAAGTATAATGATAGGATCTAAAGGTTGAAGGTACAAGTTAAAAATGGTGATGATTTACAGGCTGGTGAAGAAGAAATACATTTAGTTTTAAATCAATGGAATAAAAATAATAGTTGCAAGAGCTAAGGATGCATGTCCATTACATTTAAATCTTAGGCCTGATAGCTCAACTGGCAACATTTCTCAAATCTGCTATTCCAGTTCAAGAGAAAAGTTACAATTTCCTTTTTAATTCTCATCAGTTTAGTGAATAACCCTAAATGTTAATAGACAGATATAGTTATTTCATTATGTGACTGATCTTCCTCTCTTTCAGTCTGTGTTTTGTTGGGATGTCTCTCTAAGCCCACCTGCTATTGTACACTCTCTGCTGTCATGCCACAGGGACTGGGTATCTGACTGTGCATGGACTGAGGATAATAAACTGGTGAGACATGACTACTTGTATACATGATCCTATTGTTATCCTAAACCATGAACAAAGGTGGAGAACACAAGTATGTCTCCACCTTGAATTTATTATTACTGAACAAAACAAATGCATCTATGCATAGTGCCTGCATATATTTACATGTGTGCACCACTGTGTGTTAGTGTACCATAACAGTGACTGTACACTTAGCAAATGAATGGTAGTTGAATACATTCATATACATTACAAAAGCTTTCTTTCTAAGTCCACTTCCTACACCATAACACCTCTAAAACATTTGGTATTTCTTAATTTGAACTTGAAATCACAATGGGTGCAACTATTGGGCTTTACGATTATATTGTTTTAGCAATATAGTGCATTCTAATGTCGGCAATCCTTATTTGAACACTAAGGGTCTGATTTGCACTAATGCATATCAGGTCATTTGTTGTGGTGAACGAAGAGGGTATGGATATTGGTCATTCCCGGTTTCAACCGTGCCCCATTTATATTTAGTCTTCTTAAATAATGTAGCATGGTTGGAGACAAAATACTGGTTCTTATGGGCAAAATGACTCGGCAGTACTGGATAGCCTTATTCTGATTTCAAGACTCATGTTAGTTCATATATAGCCATCATAGCAGTCACCTTTGTGAAGGTGTGGTCTGCCTCTTACTACATGGAACTGTGATTCAGAGAGTAGATGTGTATGTAGTAGGAACAGCTTCCTGGGAAAATTTGCCATTTACATGCCAGTTTAATAAGCCAATTAAAAAACCTATGCCGCAGTGCCCCAGCTCCCTTTATTGTTAAGCAATGCTTTCATATGTTTTTATCTAAACGGTTTCCAGGACAATCATTTTTTGGTTTGACATAACAGAACACTAAACTGTTAGGAATACAAAACTGTATTATTTTTTTTTTTTACAGTGTACTGTTTAATACACTGCAGGGTTAAGCGGACAGGTTGGTTTTGGATTTCGTTAGTGGAAGTGAAATTGTCTAGATTTCGTTTTTATTGTAAAAATATTAGACCTCCCCAAAAAATTAATTGCCCTTTTAAAGAGTTAACTTTATAAATGTTTATTATTGTTACTAAGAAAGAAAATCTTACAACTTTTTTTTAATTCTCTAAATTTTCAGAAAAAAAGTGGGAGAGTACAAAACTGCATAGATATTGCCCAACAATAATAAGAACATCACTTAAGATAGTGATTGCATTCTTTGTACAAGTAAATGCATGGATACATTCACCATGGCAATGCATTCATATGAAGGAAATGAGACAATGTGGTAATACAGATGTATACAGTTGGACATATATGGGTTGCTGCCCAATCAAAACCAAAAAGTTCAGAGTTTGTAGTGGGGTTCCCTTTCCTCTTGCTCATCCTTTGATCTGCAGCAACGGTCAAGAGTTTCCAAGGAGCCTGTGAATGCGTAGCTTCCCAAGCTCCATTGTTCCTTCTTGTCTGTTGTATTTCCTATGCAGGAAGAGAACTAAACTATATCTATGTTTAAAACCATAACTTTCAAAGTGGGGATTAAGAGAGAGAATGAGAGGGAGAGGGAGGGAAAAAAAAGTAAGGGAGATGTTATGCTGTAGCAAGGAAGGAGTTCAAAAGAAGAAAACGATCAGAGTAAGTTGTGGAGCCAAGGTGTGATCCGACTAAGAGTAGATAAAAAGGATATAGAAGTCCGTTCAGGTTTGCTTATAGATTGATTTCATTATTGTTCTCGGGGTTCACAGCTCTTTTTTTGTTTTTTAATGATAAATACATTGAACTGCAAAACGTGCACATGAACAAAGAAGCATTTTCTTATTGATAGCAGGTAACAAGCCCTTCCTTCTCTACTTGTAGGTATCATGCTCGGGAGATGGCTCCTTGTGTCTCTGGAATGTCACTCTGCAGGAATGCCTTTTGCAGTTTGCAGGACATCATAGTGCAATCAGTAGTGCTATTTGCGTGGTATGTACTTATATTCCATTTGAAAATTCACATCTCTGAATAGTCACAGAAATAGATGTCTGCTTTGTAATGCTGTTACAGGGAGAACGTGTACTGACATCAGGTAGGGATGGATGCCTGAAGGTTTGGAATATGTCAGGCGTTGAGATTGCCAGCATTCAAGCTCACCATGACCAAATAAATCAGATAATTGCGTACTGGGATTCAGAAGAAAGCCAAGGTAATTGCATGTGGCAAAGATGTCAATACATTATATTCTGCACATACGCTTTTGAGTATCTAATCTGAAGCATTTATTAATATCTACATAAATTAGACAGAGACACCTACAGTTAGTGCCTTAGTCTGACAGTATTGTTTTATGAAGATAGAGTTCAGGGTCAGTATATTATCTATTTAGCAGTCTAAATATGAAAGTAAACAAATTCACACAAAAAAATATGGTATGGCAGGCAATCGTATATATTTGAATAGAGACCATACATTGAGAACAGACACAAATTGTTAACTTTTATTGGGCTAAAACATTGTGTTTTATTTAAAGCTCGAGGGGGCATAACAAATTGTACACTTTAAAACAATTAACCAAATAACGTGTAACTTTGTAAACATAATTTATTAAACATCACCAAAGTGCCAGTCAGTCCTAGATGACTTGACCACCTTTCATACCATATACCACCAAGTACATGCTCATAACTTTTTGCCCCACATTGCTTACATAAACACCACGACAAGTAACAATCAAAATCGTGGGGGGGCGGAGAGGGAGGAGGTCTGTCCGTGCCACTCTTTATGTCCACTGAACAGGCTGACATGATTTTATCTCCCAGTGTTTATATTCTTCCAAGTTTTCAGTTTTCTAATCCCAGGTCATGTCCAGTCTCCTAGCAAAGACACTGTCCTCTACATCTGCTTAAGGGGATACAAGAGTCACCAGAACAACTACAGCTTAATGCAGTGGTTCTGGTGTCTATAGCATGTTCCTGCAGGATTTTTACTGTAAACACTGCCTTTTCAGAAGGCCACTAGAGGTGCTTCCTAGTCCAGTGCTGCACAGTGTGATTCAGTGCAATTCTTTGAGGAGATACTAGTTGGCTCAGTGCAGTGTTTTGCCATGCAATCACAATAGCCTTCCTGTGCTTTCCTATGGGAAAGCATTGCGTTGTCTGAGATAGTCAATATTGAGGATCTCCGCCACAGAGGCAAGGCCAGATGCGGCGAGTATAATCTCCTTTTAAAAGGCAAAGGGGGCTAAACATTTATTTTACCACTATAATGTCAGCAATACATGTTTGTATTTCTGATACTATAGTGTTCCTTTAAGACTGAATTGTATTAAATGATTTAGCCAGAACTTTAGGTGGACTTGCCCTAAATAATAGCTATATAGCTCAGAACTTGTAATGTCACAAAAAGGTTGTTCTCTTTGTTAATAATTTTTAAATACTTCTTGTTGCAGATGATGACAATTTAGTGGCTTATACAGCCGGTTCTGATGGATCTGTTTTAAAGTGGAGCCCTCTGCAGGTGAGACACTTTGACAAATATGCATGATTAATTTCTTGACTGCAGATGGGTTGGTTAGCATTCTGACACCATCCCTCAATCTGTCTTCTAGATGGAAAAGATGCAAATGTTATGTGGTCATGGAGACACCGTGATCGCTTCAGCAAGTGCACCACACGGCGAAGTCACGGTTACAGCAGCACTCGATGGCTCAGTGCGATTGTGGGGAAAGCCTAGCAGAGAGAGTATGTCAAGTTGGAAGAACTTCTGAGTTCTACTCTGTGTGACCGAGTTAAAATATGTTGGTTTGAAGATGTAATTTATAGTTGTAACGTGTAAATCAACTGACAGGAACACTGTATGTACTGTGGCTGACTTAAGTAAGTAATGCACAGTTGAATTGTTGGGAAAAGTGTCATGGAAATAAAAAATAGGAACTGTTCTTGCATATCATTAGCTGGAAATCACTAGGATTACAAAGGAAAAAAATAGTTATATTATTCTTTTTCACTCCAGAGAGCGTTTTACCCATCAGCCACATCGGTGCAGTTTCTGCTATTGCCTGGTCGCCTGATGGAAAGGTAGTGGTGTCAGGTGAAGAGACTGGAGCTGTAATTGTATGGAAGCAATATAAACCCATTCTCACATTACAGGTAACGCCAGTGCATAGGAGTGGTTGCTGATGTAGATGATGTTCCTGTACTATTGAAATATGGCATAATTGTGTGTTCTGTTGTGTTTTTTATTCTATTTAGTGCAGTGAACTTTCTGTGTTTTCACTTATATTTACCACTCAACGGTCATTCTGTGTGGTATCCAATGACAAGAAGGTGTCACGTTGGCTATTGTTTCCATGCAAAGCTGGTGGCTTCAGGTGAGTTTGTAAGAGAAGGAATCTAAAATAAATTGCACTTGACAGTCCACTCCCCTGACACATTCTTCTTCCCTTACAACTTCCAGTCTTTCTCCTTTCTGCCCAAGTGAAGGTGTCGATGCCCATTGCTTGCAGAGATGAGGGTGTCTGACATCAGCAGGGGGTAAACACGCCACTGGGAATTCAATGGGTAGACAGTGATATTGTATACAAATTTCCTCTGAGTGGGAGATTCTTGGACACTTGAGCATGCATTAAATAACGTTCTAAATATTTGTGCTTTCGGTTATTGCAGAAGTAAGAAAGCATACAGTGTGGAAATGGAGTCCCAGGTGGTCAGTGCAAATCTAACCTCTTCAGAACAGATTGAGTTGATTACAGTGCTTGGAAATAGGTTTCTCCTTGAAACAAAGACTGGTGTACTAAAGGTATTGACAATGAATGGCTATCAATAGCTGAACATGGTTTCTTTGTGCATTATTTAAAGCTAAATTATGAAGGGCTGTTTCTTTAAATCAGCAGGGAAATTATTCTGAATCCAGCTCTGTGCAAGAAGCCAGGGTGCCGCCACCTGAGGAGTTGCAGCCTGGCACCTTTATCAATGCAAAGAAATCGGACATTGGTACAAAGCTTTTTAAAACTTAATAATACTTTTAATATGTGTACTCTTATAAGTCCATTTGTGATGTTTGCTGTTTTAATCTATTATGTTCCTAAATAATGCTATAATGATCGATACTTAGTTTCATTTAACTGAGAGGTCCCCAGAGTTCTGCTAGAAAATAATACCTGACTTCTGCGCACCTATTTTGCAAATTTTACTCATGCAGTTAACTACTAATTCTAATGGTGTGAGATGGTACACATATTTTAATGCGTGAAACAAATGTTTTACTTAATGCTATTCTGACTTGCTCACTTACTTTTATACAGGTGTATGTGATACAGCAGGGGGTCTGTGGCTTCCCAGCAAAGAGGTTAAGGATTCTAAAGGAAAGATGACAGTCAAGTGGGAAAAAATACAGGTACAATTAGTCATACTATGTGCTCTTTTTCCTCCATTTCAAAGGACCTGTAAAGGGGAAAATGTATTTGTATTTGCCGTAATTTTATTTCCTCACTAATTTCAGTGGCATCATCACAACTGGGTCAGCTCTCTCCCTCAACAGCTAATAAAGAAATAAAACAACCAATTAAGGCTATACATCTTACTTTTTGTATCTCTATACCCCACTCCCTCTAGCATGTAAGCTCATTGAGCAGGGCCCTCAACCTCCTCTGTTCCTGTGCGTTCAACTCATCTGATTACAAATCCATGTTTGTTAGTCCACCCATTGTACAGCGCTGTGGAATTTGTTGGCTCTAGTTTGTAACCACTCTCTAGAACTCATACATTGGGTATAGTAGTATTAGTTCGGATGAAAGGTCCTACTCCTTTCCTGTTCTGTTGCACCTTCAGAAGGCTCTGGACTGCTTCTTTTCTCCTCATGACTTTGAGATTTCCAGTAAGAAGATTGTGTGTATACTTGTCCTGATCCATAGTCTATCATGAAAGGACTAGATATCTCTTTATTTCGAAAAACAATGATGGTTTTCTTCAGTCCTGCAGAAGAGCTTTCTTACCCTCTGCCACTTTCAGAATGGCTTTATACAGAACGTCCATGGAAAGAAGATTTTGCCCTATTCTTTTATTTTTATCTGCTATAGAAAGATACATTCACCTAGATATGGTTTTAGTTAGAACCAAGGCTGCTGTTGAAAATATATATATTTATTTATTTGTGCTTGGAATTTAATACGTAATGGATAGTGTCTGAGATGAAAGTTGGTGGTGGTGTGCCGAAACCAACGTACGAGTGGGCCTCTAAATAAAAGAGGGCCCACCAAGGAGAATTGTAATGCTATAAGGGTGAAGGTGGGTGAGGACAATCAACTGGAACGGCAGAGGTGAGTGGGGGCTGGGAGTTTAAGTAGGGGACTTACTCCTCCCACAAATTCAGGCCTAATGGCCTTCCTACTTGTGCTCGGAATTTAATGCTTAATGGATAGTGTCTGAGATGAAAGTTGGTTGTGGTGTGCTGAAACCAACGTACGAGTGGGCCTGTAAATAAAAGCAGGCAAAAGAGAAGTTCAAGGAAAAACACACTTTATTGCATTTATTACATAACCAAATTCTTGAAGGCTTGGCGAAGCTTTCTTTCTGGTTGTGGTATGTACGTATGGTATATGGAGGATTTCCATCGACCCAGTCTCTTGATGATGTGGATCGGGGTGTTTGTACTGGAGGCTGATGAAGCGGCTCCTATGCGGAAGGAGTGACCAGAGAACGCTATGTGAGGACCTCCAGCGTCGCCGAAATCCCATAGGAAAGCATTGAATAATACTTTCCTATGGGGAGGTCTAATGCGCATGCACATTCGGTCTTAAGCCTTCAGCAACTTGGGATGGGTGGTGGGAGGGAGAGGGGCACTAATGTTTTCCTGGCACTGGAGAGTCCCTTTAACCCCTTCAGGACGGAGTCAATAGTGCACGTTCTGATTAAAACAAAAACTGGAATTTGCGCTATATGTCTGTTCAACCGTAATTCACCACTGTCACATTAATGCGGGACGGCATAGAACGCCCTTAAATTAAAGTTTAATTTATATGGCATGAGATAAAAACTTGTAAGTCAAGATCTGATTGAAAATGGAGGGGAAATAATGCAGGCTGTGTGAGTCACAAGTGGGAGCTGTGGCTACATGGACATAAATAAGTGATTTGACTCATAAATGGCAGAGAATTGAGCAGTGAGACCTATATCGCTTCTTAAGTTATATTGATGCCTATATTATCCCTTTAAGGATGCCATATTATTAATGGGATCCAAGCAAAAGACAGGTGTCCAGGCACTTAGTTGAACAACTGTAAAACTGTCTGGACACTGTAACTAAGGGTGTGTGCCTAATCCAGGGTCTGGAGCACCACATCTACCTTTGTATTACTTTGACTCAAGGAAATGTCCTACTGAGAGGACCCTCCAATAGAAATTTTGTATATTATCAATGTGGGAAGCACTGTTCATTTTGACAGTCTGAGTACTGCATATATCCTTAGTTGAGTTATGATTTACACACTTTTGCAAACTTTTCTTGAATATTTCATGTTTTATCTGGTTTGGACCATTCTCTGAATTTCAATCTGTGCACAGACTGCTAAACTGCTTTGGATGATACATCCTGTATTCTTTCTGCAATCACCTTAGATATCCAATTTTTGAAGATCTTCAGGAGTCATCCTATATTTTTTTACCGTACTCTGCCACCTTACTTACTCGTTTCATATTAAGCGTACTGCCTTCTAAGAGCAGCAGCCAGTCAAACTCTTATGATTGGGTCATTCCGTACTTGACTCCCTTGTTCTATGACTATTCCATAGCGGAGAGGCAGAGAGAGAAACCTATAAGCCATCCTAAATGAAAATAAAGATACATACAAATTTTGCAGAAAAATACAGTATAAAATTTTAGTATTTAATGCATGCCATGTTAGCCATTATTAAAGAAGCAAAATTCTGCTATGTCTTTTAATGGCATTCGAAGCAACCAGATACCGATCCCACTGAGCATGTGTGGTATCTTAAGCGGCTAGTGACAGACAAAACCTGCCCACTGCCTGCTGACATCAGCAGAAGTGGTAGCCTGATCCAATCACATAGGATTGGCTGAAACTGACAAAGAGGCAGATCGGGGCAGAGTCAGCATGATTGAAACACAGCCTTGGCCAATCAGCATCTCCTCATAGATGAATTGAATCAATGAATTTCTATGAGGAAAGTTCAGTGTCTGCATGCAGAGGGGAAGACACTGAATGTTTGAAGGATCTCTAACAGCCATCTGAGGAGTGGCCAGTGAAGTTATCACTAGGCTGTAATGTAAACACTGAATTTTCTCTGAAAAGACTGTGTTTACAGCAAAAAGCCTGAAGGTAATGATTCTACTAACCAGAACAAATTCAATAAGCTGTAGTTGTTCTGGTGACTATAGTGTCCCTTTAACGGTTGCCTTGTTTGCAATAATATTACTTCAATCCGAATTCTGTATATATGCAAGACTTTTTTTTTTTATTATACAAGACCACTTTAAAATGTCTTTTTAAAGAGCAGCCACTTTATAAATTTAAGTACAGCTGTATAGTTAACCAAAGTTAGTTATTGGTTGTGCTAAAAGTTTTGTATAGCATGAGTGTATGCACCACTGCTGGAGGAAATGCTGAGCTTGCATGTGTAAGTATTGCATTTCTCTGTTAGATTCGTAAGTGAGCACACATGTTGCATAGCATCTTGGAAGTGCACTTTGGGTTGAAGGAACAAAGAACTGTCACTTTTCTGGATGTGACAGTTGCTCTTTAAGGGGACACTGCAGTCCAGAATTTACACATTTCCTTGTAGTCATACCATTCATACTGGCAATGGATACTGTGATTGGCTGAGCGTGCATGGTACAGCTTTTAACCTTTCACAGATGCCCATTCTTGCTCGGGCTAATACTTCCACATTAGCTCAGGCAGCACAGATGGGACAAGGACTCTAATTTAGCATTAAAACTATTTAATGAAGAATGAATGGACAACACCTGGGACTCCAGCCAGCTCAATTAGTTCAATGAGATGAAGGGCCTACAGTGTCCCTTTAAGTATGTGAAGTAAAGTATAAGAAATATCTATAAAAATTGAGCAGACGGAAGACTACAAAACAATGTGCACTCTTCCCTCAGTATAGGGAAAGCCCAGCCTGGATCACTAAATTGATGAACTTATCTATTTACCCTGGCCGGCTAGTTATATACATTGAAGAGTGACTCAAATCCATATTGTTCAAGCAGTTACGGATTGTTGACTAAAAAGAAAGTGAAACATCCAGCTTGAAGTTATTTCTTATTAAACTGCAAAATAAAATAAATCCTGCTACCATAAAAAAGACAACCAAATCTGTACACAATCTGACAAAATAACATCCGAGGGGCAAAGGATTAAATATCTTTATTTCTAACTAAACAATGTGTTCTTTTATATTAAATGGCTATTGGCACAATTCTTGCCTTGAACTTCCCCTATTCCTGGCTTACAGATGCACAATGCTTCAATTTCCTGCCTCCGTGCAATGGATGGTTACGTTGTCTCAGCATCCATGGACAGGTCCGTGAAGATCTGGAAGCGTAACCCATTCAAACAGGTATGTGAATACTTTTGCAGTACTTATGATTAAACAGAAATTGGTCTTGTCATTTGTAGTAATGTTAATTTGTATTTCCAGATAGGAATGTTCCACTGTGAAGGAGCTATCACCTGCCTGTCACTCTGTCCTAAACTGGAGAGTGACTCATCCCCTGCAATCCCTCAGATAGCCTGCGGAGATCAGTATGGAAATGTGTATCTCTTGACTTGCATATAAGATGCAATTAAATAATTGAAAGCAAGTACCAGTGTGAGTAAAGGAAAAGCTGGGTTATATGTATGTTAAGATTATACTGGTGTGTGGATCTGTCATTGTAATATTTAGATAGTTACATCATGTTTGAAGGTGTGATTTTGCAAAGATTATTAATCTCAATCTATTTCGAATTATACTAGGCCTGCATATATTTTGTTGTTTAAAAGAAATGAGCAATAAATATTTCATAAAGAACATTTATTTTATTGATTTTTGTTGTATGAAATATACATAGGACCAAGAAACCCATTAAAGATCTTTATTCCGTTCCACAGCCAGAGTGCACTTTTCTTTCTTTGAAAGTGAGGCTGTGATAACATTGTATGCAGATTCAAATAAACAATGATTGTTAATATGTTTCGAGGACAGTTTTTTTTTTTGAATGTCCTCACACGAATATAATGTGACATGTTTAGCAGCAGAATAAATATGTTGTCCTTTTAGAAGAGAAATGAAGATCAGAGCTGCTGTACACTGAGTTGTGCTAAATTCCCCCTTGGGTCAGTTTAAAGAGACTGTCTTGGGATGCTTGTTACCAGAGAGACTCATAGTTGAAACGCACTTGAACCAGGTACTTCATCCGAACTTGGTTTGGATTGTATACAATGTATTCATTGTAGTTCAGAGTGTAACCAGCACTGTTTGTCAATCCTGTGTCCACCAGTGGCCCTAATGGAACCAGGGCGCCATCACTGCAATGAGGTTACAAAGTAAAGTTCAGAAAGTTTGTCAGTATAAAAATGTGCAATGGATGATAAATATATATTACTCACTGTATGATGCTGTTCTTAGGGGCAGGTATGTTTCGACCCATGCCTTTGGTACTATGTTTTCCCTTCAACTTTTTCTCAGCATCATAATCTGCATTCAAGAGTTCATTACATTCTCCAAGAGCAACCTGATAGTCAAAAGGTTAACAAACATATTAAAGGTTAAAATTGTGAGTATAAAAGACTTTCCAGTATAGCGATGGTACATGAGTGCACCATGCGTAAAGAAATTATTACCTCAGATAGCAGCAGCAGGCCAACATTCTTATCACGGGATGTGAAGCAGTAATTTGCGCTCTTTGATGAGATGTCTGCAAAATATATACCTTTCCCAAACTGAAAAAAAAAAAAAAAAAAGTTTATAATATTTGCTTTACAAAAACATTGATTTTAAATGTAAGGTAAGGATCTACACCAGTCAATTCCCTTATCAGATATGTAGAATTGTTAATACCAAAAGGCCACTACACTGTAGACTTGATCATTAATCAAAAGACAAATACAAATTGTGAATGAAACCAGGAATAGATTGCTTGTTGGACAAAATTCCCTCTGTGCAATTGGTTTTAGATTACAAGGAGGGAGATACAGGCTTCTGAAATCCCCTCATTTCTTTCCCCTCTGCACCCTAAATCCTTTCTTCTACAGGTGGGGGGAATAATTTTTAATATTAACCCCCACCCATGGACAATTGGTAGGGCTTTTTTGCAGTTTTGGTCTTTTGGATTCTTAGCACTCTAATGCTTATGGGATTGCCATAAGGATACCAAAAAGGATCTATCTACTAAATTGCTCACTAATTTGGTACCTTTAAAAGGACAGGATAGGCACACAAACAACCTCATATCATTAAAGTGGGCTAAGTGCACTGTGCACCAGACATCCACTAGAGGCGCTTCCTACTGTTTCATGGGATTAGACTACTAGAAACGACAAAAGACGTCCTGACGCGTAAATTGTTTTCAGAATCCCCATTGGAAGGCATAGTGCGGATTAAGTTCCCCCGATCGACTGAAGTTGATTTAGGAGCCTGGCCCAGTGCCAAAATGTCCAAATGCAAGAAATTCAATTCAGAATAAGCTACATTTCTTTTCATCCTAATGCATTCGTACAAAACTAATTTTGACAACATCCAAATCTACTACACAATTTTTATAAAACACATTCGACAAAACATTGCTCTCAGGCATTCTACGCATGGCAAAGGGGAAAATATCTTTTACACAGATACTTGACTTCGTCTAAAACCCCGTGCGCTACTCAAACATCTGTGTGGAGCAGGGGTTCCCAACCCAGCCCTCAAGTACCTTCAACCAGTCCAGGATTTAGGGATTGCCCTGTTGCGTCTAAAGGATTTCTTAAAAAAAATTCTTCTAAACATTTTAGACACAATAGCGTAATCCCTAAATCTTGGACTGGTTTGGGAACCACTGATATAGAGGAATCTGTCATCTACTCCATACTGCTGAAAACAGCCCCAGGAGAACCCTGAGAAATCAGCCTCTTGCTGAGAATGGGATACTGGAGTGACACTCAGACCAATAGTGGGAGAAGGTGAATATACTAATGCATCAAAGTGCTACGAGTGCTAAACTACAGGAACTGAATTAATAGCTGCTTAAAGGAAGGTACATTGCATGTATGGGGGAGTCTTGGAGACCTCCACATGTTGTGGTCCTGCACACTTAACTAAATTTTGTCAACTTATCCACTGTGGTCTTGGATACATCCCGTGCCTTTGCAGGTCATGCCAATGCTGTTACATCACACTAAATTGCTCCTTTGACTGTATAAAAAAAATCCTTGACTAAACATCTACTCAATGCAGCTAAGTCCCTGGTAGATGGCGGACGACGGGTGTGTTCGCCCTACGTCAATAGATGGCGGAAGTGTGATTTACCTCACGCCCTCCCTTCATGGATGCTCAGACTGCTGCGCCCAGACCTAAGCCCTGTGGGGTATCTAGCAGCACTTAGGTCCTGGGTTTGTCTTTGTGATTCATGGTTCGTCTCAGTTTGGGAGAGGGGGTCAATATCCCCCTTCTCTCCCCTTTTCATCCTTTCCCATTCCTCCCCTCACTTTCTCAACTCTATTTCTCTCTCCACTCACCTCTTCTTCTTTCCTCACTTAAACTTCTAGTGTTGGGAATCTGGGTTGGTTAGTTAGCAATCTTCTGGGCAAGAGCCAGAACTGACCAGGTTTGCAATGACCACACTCAATATCAGTTATAGTTACAAAGTTGAATTTCAAGCTGTCCTTATATATACATATAGTGCCAATTACACAGGTTCCCATTGGTATCACCAGGAATTGTTATATTTATATTGTCATGGTTGTAAACTATATTCAGAATGTTTGAAGTGACTACTGCCTTCTTATATCATTATTGACTGTGTTCCTTCTTATTCCACCAAATAAATAATTCGCTATTTATTGAATACTGCATATTTAAAGGGTTGCTGCAAGCACCATGATCAGTGATCTGCAGTGGGCACAGTGCCTGCAGCAGTAGTTTCCAAACCACTTCTTAAGCCACCCCGACCAGTCCAGGAATTGAGGATTATCCAGTTGTCAAGTTGTATTTTTATTTCTTTTTCTAATAACACCTTAGACACAACTTGGTAATCCCTAAATCCTGCACTGGCAGGCATGCCTTGAGGACTGGTCTGGAAACTATGTGCAGCATTTTGCATTGAAACCCTACACTTAAAAGAGATAACCCGCTTTGCTTGCTGAGGTGTTACTAGACCTCCGGAGCATCATTGGTGTGCCATTAGCCAGCCAGGAACAAGAGTTCCAAGCTGGTTAATGTACATTCTTAATGTACATAGCCTAATAAAAGTTAGCGAGGCGAACATAGAATCCGGTTGGGTTACGTTAGAATTTGGTAATAGCAAAGTAACTCATGTAGGTGTGATTTATAGGCCCCATGGACAAATAGAAGTGTTAGATAATCTAATAGTTGAGGAAATAGCTAGAATGACAATGAAGGGGGAAGTTATCATCATGGGTAACTTTAATCTTTTGGATATGAACTGGAAAACCAAAGTAGCTGCTTGTGCCACATATATTCTAAACTCCCTACTGGGATTGTCTCTAAAACAAGTCGTCGAGGAGCCAACTCGTAAAGAGGCCATACTAGATTTAGTGTTAACAAATGGAGATTTGGTATCAGATATTACTGTAGGGGAAAGTCAAAGATCCAGTGATCATCAGTCAGTGTGGGTTAATATAAGAATAGTCACACCACACAAAAAACAAAAAAACTTTTAGACTTTAGAAAAACAGACTTTTCTAAAATTAGAATATGTGTAAACGAGTCATTATCAGACTGGAGCAATTTAAATGGAGTCCAATAGAAATGGGATTATTTAAAAGTTGCACTGCTGAAGGCAACAGAAAATTGCATTAGGCTTGTCCGTAAAAGCCAAAAATTCAAGAAACCACTGTGGAACTCTGCAGATGTGACCAAAAGTAATTATAAAAAAAACCCAGAGTGAGGAAGATATACAAATCTATAAGATTAGGCAGAAAGAGGCTAAGCAAGTTATAAGAGCTTCCAAATCACACACAAGAGAGAAAATAGCACAGTCAGTTTAAAAAAAAAGAAAAGAAAAAAAAAGGAGGACAAAACATGAGAAAAGGAAAGTAAAACAAGGATTAGTTAGATTAAAAACAAAAGAAGGAAGGTATGTAGAAGAGGATAAAGGTCTAGCTGACTGCCTCAATGAATATTTTTGTTCAGTATTTACAGATGGAAAGAAAGGAAAGGGGCCTCAGTTAGGAAAAAGTACAAATAAGTAATTTGTTGTATGTGATTTTACAGAGGAAGAGGTTCTATTTCAACTTTCAAAAGTAAAGACAAATAAGTCAATGGGACCTGATGGAATACACCCAAAGCTATTAAAAGAGCTTAGTGGTGTACTATCAAAACCATTAACAGATTTATTTAACCAATCATTGTTAACAGGAGTAGTCCCAGAAGATGGGAAGTTAGCAAATGTTATGCCCGTTCACAAGAAAGGTAGTAGGGAAGAGCTGGGCAACTATAGGCCAGTAAGCCTTACTTTAGTAGTGGGGAAAGTAATGGAAACCATGTTAAAGGATAGGATTGTTGAACATCTAAAATCACATGGATTTCAAAAAACAGAGACAATATGGGTTTACTTCAGGGAGATCATTGTTGCACATAGAAGGCTCATCAATAAACTGCAGTTCTTTAAGTTTGGATTCCAATATTGTTGAATGGTTAAGGCAGTGGCTGAGTGACAGGCAACAGAGGGTTGTAGTCAAGGGAGTATATTCGAAGCATGGGGTTGTCTGTACTTGGACCCATTCTCTTTAATATTTTTATTAGTGATATTGCAGAAGGTCTTGTTGGGAAGGAGGAGGGATAAGCCTAATTGCAATTGATTTAGGTAAACTAGAAGAATGGTCAGAGTTGTGACAACTGACATTTAATGTGGATAAGTTCAAGATAATGCATCTTGGACGTAAAAACCCAAGGGCAGAGTACAGAATATTTGATAGAGTCCTAACCTCAACATCTGAGGAAAGGGATTTAGAGGTGATTATTTCTGATGACTTAAAGGTAGGCAGACAATGTAATAGAGCAGCAGGAAATGCAAGTAGAATGCTTGGTTGTAAAGGGAGATGTATTAGCAGTAGAAAGAGGGAAGTGCTCATGCCATTGTACAGAACACTGGTGAGACCTCACTTGGAGTATTGTACACAGAACTGGAGACCGTATCTCCAGAAGAATATTGATACTTTAGAGAGAGTTCAGAGAAGGGCTAATAAATTGGTTCATAGATTACAGGATAAAACATACAAGGAAAGGTTAAAGGAACTTAACATGTATAGCTTTGAGGAAAGACCAGACGGGGGGATATGATAGAAACATTTAAATACATAAAGGGAATCAACACAGTAAAGGAGGAGACTATATTTAAAAGGAGAAAAACTACCACAACAAGAAGACAGTCTTAAATTAGAGGGGCAAAAGTTTAAAAATAATATCAGGAAGTATTACTTTACTGAGAGGGTAGTGGATGCATGGAATAGCCTTCCAGCTGAAGTGATAGAGGTTAACACAGTAAAGGAGTTTAAGCATGCGTGGAATAGGCATAAGGCTATCCTAACTATAAGATAAGGCAAGGGACTAATGAAAGTATTTAGAAAATTGGGCAGATTGGATCTGCCGTCACATTCTATGTTTCTATGTAACCTACCAAGTGTTCCTCCCCCCCTCTTCACTTTATACCTGGGATTCCTCCATACCTGTTTGTCCTTCATCTCCCTGATTTATTTTTAAATTACTTCTCTCTCAATCATTCTGCTAGTTCCCTTCCCCATAACCAAGGATAGCTACCAACTGTGACCAATCAATCTCAGATGTAACTTCCATCTTATATATCCATAAAGCAGTGACTTCTCATTGGTCACTCAACTGAAATAGATGGTGCCATTCAACTTATTGATTGTTTAATATGTATAGAATTTTTTGTGTATGTGCACTTTATATCTTACTGACAAAATGTTTGCGTTTGTCTACGTTAATCTATAAAAGTAAATGACCATAAAGAATTCAAAGTACAACATCTAGACTTATTTTACTTGCAGCAAATATATTGCTGTTATGGCACAACCTAGCATTAAATGTATATTGATATACATGATTTCTTGAACACAATAAGCACATTGCAACATTCGGAATCATGGGACCTTGATGTTGCCGTGTCAAGCAAAAGTGTTTTATACCTATCTCAACTGCACACCTCACCCCAGTATACCCTGTAATTACATGTGCTGGGGTGTGTCATAAAGCAATAGTCACCAAAAGCAACTTGTTTTCTTTATGGAACAGTTAACACATAATGTGTACATATATGCATTGTACAGATTTGCCACAAAGTACCATTATCTGTTACATTACATACACAGTAGTAACTTAAATTCAAGCATTAGCCTAGACCCACCTGTTTACTGTGGTAGGCCAAACATTGAACGCTTCCAGTACCCAATCCCTTACCATGTAACCTGTGACTGGAGCCTCTCTTGGAGCAACACGCAGTCCTTGGCTGAGAATACCAACATAGTTTGACAGACGTGATCCATGCCAGAGAAGCATCCTGTCCAAAAAACAAAAATAATTAAAAATTATAAAAACAAAAATATTATAGTAGGTTTCTCTCTTTTATGTGTTTTCTTTTATTTTTTTTATTTCTGTACCATAGGAGAAGCATGGTTTACAGACTATTTTTATATTTAATAGCATAATTTAAATGTAAAAAACACACCATGATAACGAGGACTCAAGTATTTGTTTTTGCAAGAGACAGTCTTTATTATAACTCATTTACTAGCTACTTAGTTAAGATTTGTTAATGTGTTCATTTATCAATTTAAAAACTCATCCAAATTAGGTAATCAGTCCCTCAAACGGGTATCAGAGCTGTATTATAGTGTGAATATTCAAATCTTGAGACTTTGGAAGCCATGTCGTTTTAATTCTTCCAATTTGGATTGGAACTTTGTTGGAATAAGCCAGGAAAGGCTGTGGTTAATGAGTGTCTCTAGGGCAGTAGGGAGCATTGGTGTAGTGTTTCTGCATGATGACAGAGCATCTGGTGTCTTGGTCATATATCCAGTTTGTTTATAAACAAATTTTCTAAACAAATGAACAGTTGGCCTGGTCAAAGAAGGAGGTTTGTGATGATGTGCACTGTGATTTTCTCTTAGCTGTTAGGATATCAATAAACCAATATAAACTTTCAGAATGCCTTCAGTATTAGAAATTCTGCAATGACAATGGTGTTCAGGAACAAAAATTTGTGTAGCAATACAAATACAAAAAAATAGCCTGTAGCATATGTTGAGAGTTAGTGCAGTGGTTCCCAAAAGGACAAATCCCCAGATGAATTAAAACTACAACTTCCATGAGCAAAGCAACTTCTGGCTGCCTACCTTTTGGGCAACCCTGGTCTAGTGTGTCATAGTTGCAATTCTGGAATGCGGTCCGGTGATGATACAATGGTTTAATTATCTGCACTGTGTTCAGAACTTCAAAGGCATAAAGACAATAGAGACATATTATGGAAGAGTCTAGACATTGGAAATATAAGTCCTCAAGAGTCACAATTTCAATAAGGATGCACATTAAATTATTTTTCACTGACTGTTTGCAATTGAACAAAAATATTATGTACTATTTTCAGTCAGTTTCAGGCAAATTGCTTAAAACTCGGTGGCGCAAATTAAAAAGTAAAAAATAAATAAAATATTTATATAGTGATGTTGAAAATCTCCCTTATGCCCCTACATTCCATTCCACAGGTGGGATCATGTGTACTTAGCTGAAGTTTCTATCACTAGATCCTGAGAAAGCACTGGCCCTTCCTCTCTGCAAAAGTTTGAATTTCCACAGATGTTTAGGTTGGTGGTAGATGCCCTGTATAGTAACCCATTTGCCAAGGTGGTCAATAGTGGGTTTATTTCTGAGACAGACATTCACACTCTCTAACGGATCCAGGCAAGGCTGCCCCCTTTCGCCTTTACTATATGTATTGGCCTTGGAACCCTTCACCCACTTACTTCGAGAGAATGTAAATATACACGGTATAAAATTGCACAATCGAGAATATAAACTCACTTTTTGCAGATGACATCCTTCTTACCATGACACAACCACACATTTCATTACAAACATTCACCACATTATTACATCAATATAGTAACGGTTCATTTTGACTGGAGATGTGCTAATTTAACGTTTCTAGGTATCAAATTCACACAATCTACACAACATCTGTATAAAGCCAGTTACCTAAAACTATTTACAGACATAAAGGAGAAATTATGCTCTTGGCAAGGGAAATACCTTTCTTGGTCAGGATGCATTGCTGCGACCAAGATGGTTATTCTCCCCAAACTACAGTACCTATTTCGAACTCTTCCAATCTTCATTTCAGCTTATTATTCAAAGAGACTAAAAAATGAATAAACACCTTTCTTTGTGCAAATAACATCCCAAGAAAAGCAGCATTCACACTTTAATTCCTCCTTGGGTGAATTTGTTATAATCTCCCTAACATAAAACTATACCATTAGGCGGAAATTATTACTTCCATAACACAATCACTTACAATTCAACCTGCCGCAATGGGTACATTTAGAAGATACAATAACACAGGGTCATTCCTTTCTGTCTTTACTATGGCTGCCAAGACATCTCAGACCCAAAGAAGTATCAATGCTACCAACAACAACATTTACTATTAATGTTTGGGATACCCATAGACATATACATAGCACTAGTGAACCATTCTCAAGATCTATTGTTCCTGATTTTAATTAGGAAATTTGGGTACGACATCATATTAGGTTTATGTTCAAATTATTCCACGGTACTACTTTCTATGATTTTTGCATGTTGCAAACAATTTATAAAGTCCCCTTCATAGCACATTTTTCGTACAGACATACAACTGTGGATGCAGGAACAAAATAAATATAAAAGAGGAAGAGCAACAGCTGACAATCTTCGAAATAAAATCTGCTAAAATGAAAACCAGCAACTAAGTTAATATCTTTACTTTATTCTAATTCAATAGGCTTGAGTCTGATAAAAAAAACCTGTAAAATTTAATCACTGTAAATTCCTTTTTTCCTTAATATGGTGGCAGTACAACAGGCATGTACTCTTCCGAATGGACAAGCATCTGAAATAAACAATTAACATAAAAGTTCCTCCCCAAACAGGTATGACACCAACCTGCCTTGGAACCTCAGTACGTCCCAATAAACCCTCAGAGACATATTACTGCAAAAATATCAAATTTATTAACAAAGGGAGGGAGTGATGTACTTCCACCATATAAAGGAAAAAGGAATTTACAGTGAGTAATATTGCAGTTTTTCCTGACATGTGGTGGCAGTACAATAGGGATATATCGAGATTCCAGAGCTATGGGCGGGAATGAGCTTTTGAAGAGGCAGGCAGAAGCAGATTTGAGACAGAATAAGCCAATTTAATCGTGTCCACGAGCCATCTCGCTAATGTAGACTTGGAGGCAACATGACATTTACATTTTCCAAAGAAATTGACAAAAAGATGGTCAGTCTTCCTGTATTTAGAGGAGTGGTCTAAGTAGATCTTCAGAGATCTTTCGACATCCAACTTGTGCCAATTATCATCCAAATCGGAGACAGGTGGATAACCAAAGGAAGGCAGGGAAATTGGTTGATTGATAGCCTTGGAAGCGATGACTTTCGGTAGAAATGAAGGTTTCAGATACATAACCTTGTCAGGAAGAATTTTAGTAAATTCAGCAGATGATGAAAGGGCCTGAATTTCACCTATCCTCTTAGCGGAAGTTATGGGCACCAAAAATGCAGTTTTCAGAGACAGGAGTCTCAGGGAAGTTTCCTCCAAAGGTTTGAAAGGCTGGGTACAAAGAGACTTCAAAACCAAAGATAGGCCGCAAGAGGGAAAAAAAAAAAAACTCCTTTCTTGGAGGCTTGATGAACCTGACAGCCTTAAAATAATCTCCTAACGAGAGGATGTGAAGTTAAGTTTTAAGAGTGCAGAAACTTTAACTTTGAGAGTAGATAAATTAAGACCTCCTTTAACCCCTTAAGGACCCAGCTTCTGCAATAAAAGGGAATCATGACATGTCACACCTGTCATGTATCCTTAGGGGGTTAAGGCAGTCTTGAAGAAAATGCAAGATTATATCAGTAGAAGGAGAAGATCTTATGCAATGATATGCACCAATGAAGAAATTTTGTCCAAATTTTCAAGTAGATAGCAGAGGTAGAGCTTCTGGTAGAATTTAGCAGCAACTTGAACCTCTCTTTCTTAATGCCTTTGTTATGCAGGATTAGCCGTGCAGCAGCCAAGCTGTCAATTTGAACATTTGCCCTTCGTTCTCCAGGAGATCTGTTGACACCGGAAGTTCCCAGTACTTCAAAACCATCTTCATTAAAAGCAAGAACCAGCTTTGATTTGACCAGTATGGAATCATGGCCAGCACCATTGCTTGTTCTGCTTTCACCTTTTGCAGAATCCTTGGGATTAGGGTCACTGGGTGAAATATGTATTCAAGGCTTAGGTCCCTCCTGACTGACAGCCCACCCAGAACCAGAGGCATGTCTGCCTTGAAGAGGGTTGAGAAAAAAATGACTGGATTCAGAGACCACTCATTCTGGGACCATTTTGATCTGCTCAAATGTTGTCTATCCCTCGTACGTGAGTAACGGACAGGTCATCTAGATGACTTTGAGCCCAGGACATAATCCTAGTGCAAACTGAGTGCAATTTTCTTACCCTCGAACCTCCTTGTTCAGGTAAGCCACCGTAGTCTGATTGACTGAATTTTCACCGCTTTCCACAATATGAGAGCTCTGAACTGATGAAGAGCGTATAAGACGGTTATCAACTCCTTGTAATTTGAAGATTCCCTTTTTTCGTCTTCTGACTATGTGCCTTGCCTTAAGTGACACTGCAGGTGAGCCCTCCAACCTGTATTTGAAGCGTCCGTTGGAATTATGACCCAATTTTTTTGGTCAAAAAGATAGACCTTCTGCCATGAAACTGGTCTTTTGCCACCAAGTTAGTTGTATTTTTACAAGATCTGATATACTTATCAATGTATCCAAGTCGTCTTCTTTCTTTGATCATTGCGCAAGAATTCCCCACTATAAAGGCCTTGATTCTGCTCTGGCCCATTTCACTGCTTGGATGGTGGAGGTGAGGTGTCCCAACACCTGCATAGCTTTTCTCACAGAACATTCTGGTTTTCGCTAAAGATCGGTTATCAGTTTTTTTTATACTTTTTCTTTTTTCCCCAGTTAGGTGAATAGAAAGAGTGTCTGACTTGAATAAAAAAACCTAGAAACTGAATGGACCATGTAGGAAGCAGACAGGATTTTTACAGGTTTATAACACAACAATGATCTTCCAGGATTCTGAGGGTGTAAGCTACTTCTGACTCTAGAGCGTCTCTTGAATTTGCCTTTATGAACCAGTCGTCCAAGTATGGAACAACTGTGATTCCTTGCACCCTTAAGAAGGCTTGATAGGCGTGACGACCTTTGTAAAAAAAACCTGGGAGCCGAGGCGAGACTGAATGGAAGGGCTTTGAATTGAAAGTGATGAACCTTGTGACCTTTTCTTATAGCAAACCGCAGGTATTTTCTTGAGTCTACATCCATAGGAATGTGAAGGTAGGTATCTTTTAAATCCAAAGTCGCCATAAAATCCCCCATTTGAAAGATATCAGTGACTGATGCTATAATTTCCATTCTGAAATGCTGGTATTGAATCTTGTTGTTCAGCTCTTTCAGATCCAAAATGGGACGAAAGGACATATCTGGTTTTGGGACCAGGAACAACCGGGATTAGACATCCTGATGTAGCTGGGTACTGGGAACTCTTTTTACAACACATTTCTTTAAAACAGTGAACGTGGCGGAGAAGAGGGCTTGGTTTTTTACTTTTGAACGGTAGGAGACAAGGAAACTTGGTCTTGGTACACCTAAGAACTGTATTCTGTATCCTTTCGCAACCATATTCAGAATCCATGGATTTGCAATGGTCTCCCTCCATCAGTGAGCAAATTGTATCCCTCCGCCCGCTCGTGTGGCGTCAGAATGTTTTTGCTGTCAGATTTGATGTATTTGTGTGCATCAAACCTCAGATCTTTCCTTTGTTGATGAAAAAAACCTGGGTTTGTCTTGATTCCCCTACGGTTTTTGTACTGGAAGTTCTTGTATCTGGGTTTCCATGAATACTTCCTTTCCTGAGGGAGAACCTTTTTAGTTTCCAACATCTGTTGGATTAATTCTTCCAAAGGAGAACCAAACAATTTCTTCCTCTCCAAAGGAAGGTCATACAGTGCAGACTTTGATGCTGTATCAGCCGTCCAGACCTCAAGCCATAGTGCCCTGCGGGCCACAGATGTCAAACCCATGACACAAGCCGAAAGTTTAATCACCTCCGTGATAACATCTAGCAGGTATTTATTGGATAAACTTACATTTTGGAACAGGTGAGAAAGATCTTTGTCTTGATATTCACCACGGCTATCTTCCAATCATTGAAGGCAAAGGTACTGAGCTTTAGCCACCGAAGCTCCTGACAATGCTGCTTTAGCCTGAAAGCCTGCTGCCTGATATGCTCGTCTGCTGGATGTTTCTGCACTTTTTTCCATAGGGTCTTTAAGACTAGAGACTTCTCCAATCGGTATGGTAGTCTTTTTAGATAACTGAGCAACTTGTACGTCAACGACTGGCAAGTCTTCCCACTAGTTTTCTCCCTGTAGTTTAACAATGCTCTTGAAATGTCTGGAAATAAATGCCCCCCTTTTGTAATAGTTCTAACTAGACCAGGAGCTGCCTTGAAGCAGCTACCAGTAACTTTTAATAGACTATCAGGCTTTACTCTAGCTATCTTTTTCTTCACACTACTAAAGATATCCCTATTAAATCTGCTTTTTTAATAGGCAGTATATATCTATGGGTCATCGCCAGTCTAGCAATCTACTTGCAGCACTAAAACAACAGTTGGATTCCTTATTCCTATTTGTCTATCAGTGCTCTTGATAAATTACTAGCTATGTTATTTACAGAATTGTATACCCTTCAGAGCACACCCGACAGACGAATTTGGTCTATTATCTCAACTATTGTGTCTGTTATATCAAAGTGCTATATTCCATACAGCACCGTGTTTCTCTTTATGCTACTGAGTGTATTCCACTGATGATCTGTAAAATCACACCGCACTAATTTATTGTACTGTAAGTAACTGGGATATATTAATAGGGGATATCTTTTTCTTACTCCCATCGCTAGCTTCCAAATTGTTATTCAAATCAATTTGGAGTTTGCTGCTTTGGATTTCCCCATATATCCCTTTACCTTACCCTAAGAGACTGCACCCACTCTCCTGCTTTTGAGGGATTTTTTGAGCTTTAACATTTAATCAGTGATATACATATATCATTTCATTTGCAATTAACTTGCTGACCACTTCTCATAGCATATACATGTATATACTCTCCCCATAGTATACCCTTTGACAGCATCCAATTACCCCTAGCCTTAGACCTAGCTCAGCACCTTTCTCATTGCAACTATTTGCAACATTGTATTAGGGCAACTAGTGTTTGTGTCTTTATTTCAAGTAAGGGTTTACTTTTGTATACTATCATAAGGCTCTTCTTTTTTTGCACTTTATGCTAACACAGTCATTTATGTTTTTTGTTTCTTATTTATCCAGTTAGGGGTTTAGTAAAATTAAATAGTTTTTATGTATTATGGCACTAAGCCTACTATTGGATTAACAGCTTTCATCAGGGTAGTAGGACTAGTACTGGTCTTGCCTTTCGTAAGTCCGTTCTAATCTTCCTTATTATCTTCACGTTGACTTATGCCCTAATTACCCTACAATCATTACAATTTCGGTGAAAGTTCTCTCTCACACTGTCTTTGTATATTTCCTTAATAAATCTAAATTCTTCATGTGGAAAACAGACTTCTGTAACAGAAGACTCACTGGAAGTTTCCGAATAGGAAGAAATAAAACATTCGCCCAAGGACAGTTCTGATCCAGACGAAGATCTCTTCCGTTTTAGCCTTTGTTTGGTTGTTGCTTTAACAGGAGCTGTAACCTTTGACTTTGCAGAATCTTTGAATGACTCAAATGTCTGGGCCAGATTGTCTTGAAACCAAGACAAGAATGACTTCATGTCTTGTTGCTTGTCATTTATTGCACCAAAACATATTATACATCATTTTTTAGAGGGCAAACAGGGATTTAATTTGATGTCACATATATATTCTCATTAATTATATAAAAATGCCAAAAAAATGAAAAAAAATTAATAATAATAAATCCCCCCCCCCACACAGTTCTGGCAATAATAGCGTGTGCACAATATGTCCAGCTTAGAAAAAGTAATTCAAAATAAATTCATTTGTGTGTCTTGATTTATAGAGTACATAATTTCAGCTTATTTTGAAAGCTACAGGTCACAAAATACAAGGACTAAAATAAAATTTCAATTTGCAACAATTTTAGAATTTGGTATGTTTGTCTTGTAGGTTTAGTAGCCATCAGAGAAAACAAATTTGCCACACAAAAGTATATATTTATAAAAGGTAGACAATACAGGCTATTTAACTAGGGTTAGTTTGACAATTTTTACGTAGCCATTTCATCGCCAGTCTCTGCTAAATATTGGAGTAAAATTCAGTTTTTTCTTTATTTTGTCATATACACATATAACAAGGTTTTTGTAATGTGTATTTCGGAAAGCTGGTGTGTGCTATTCCTGCACAGAACCCCATATTGTGTTCAGCTACATCTGCTGAGTATAACGATACCCCCATTATATGCCTTTGGTGCTTTTCTGTAAAGCTACAGTGCCATATAAGAGAAAAGGCTATTTCAGTTTCTATAGTTAGAATTTTTGTAGATGGATTTGACAAGCCTATGTCTCATTTTAGGGTATTATAGCAGTGTGACTGTTCAAATAATGCCACAAAGGGCTTTCATTTGATAAAGCAGACACCCCAGGGTATCTTATATGGTGTATATATTGTGCCTTAACTTGTCACCATTTTTTCACCAATTTATGTCAATGTTTGTGGTGGTGGTGGGGACAAATGCCATTTTTACATATATGTTGCATTTTTGCTGAGTATTTCTTACACTTAATATGTACCACTGCTATAAAAATCCACAAATTATACTCAGTTACACCTTCTGATTAAAACAATATGCCCAATGTATGACCTAGACACTATTTTGTGAAGTTACAGTGCTGTAAAAGAAGTGACAAGTTCAGGTTTTTAAGTATGAATTTTCATGAAGGGTTATGATGCGTCCGTGTCCCACTTTGAAGCACTTGAGAAGGCGACATATTACAACTACACCGTAAAAGGCATACCATTTCTTAAAGAAGACATCCCAGGGTATTTCAAAAGGCATATTTTGAACCTTAGCGTGGGATAATTTTTCTGCTAGCTTGTACCAAGTGTAGTGGTAATAAGCGTTTTTTCTGCCTTTTTGACACACAAAGTGAGTTTGCACAGTATATTTTGCAAATCGTATGTGTGCTACGACTGTATAATACTTCATATGTTTCTCAGCTATGTCGGCTGAGTACAGCAATACTGCCGTATGTACCTTTGCCAGGTATATGTGGACATCGGAGCGGCAGATTTGGGACACAGCCATTCCAGTTTTTTTTCAAACTTAAACTTTTTACGCTGTGCCCATGCCCCATTTTTAAGTATTTTACCAGGCTATATAATCCAAATACCCCATATAGCCATACTATTTCTTAAAGAAGACATCCCAGGGTATTTCAAAAGGCATATTTTGAACCTTAGCGTGGGATCATTTTCCCGCTAGCTTGTACTAAGTGTAGTGGTAATAAGCGTTTTTTCTGACTTTTTGTCACACAAAGTGAGTTTGTGCAGTATATTTTGCATACCTTATGTGTGCTACGACTGTATAATACTACATATGTTGCTCAGCTATGTTGTCTTAGTACAGCAATACCACCGTATGTACCTTTGCCAGGTATATGTGGATGTTGAAGGGGCACATTTGAGACGCAGCCATTCAGTTTTTTTCTAACTTTTAAGTTCTACGCTGTGTCCATGTTCCATTATGGAGTAGTTTAGACGGTTGGTTATTGAAACTTCCCCACAAACACATACTATTTTTTAAAGAATACACCCTGGGGTAATTCAAAAGGCGTATTTTGAACCTTAGCGTGGGATAATTTTTTCTCTAGTTTGTTTCAGGTGTAGTGGTAATGAGCATTTTTAAATGTATTTTTTTAAAACTTTTTTAAACATTTTTTTGCTTATTCATTTTTTTAAACGTTTTTTTATTATTTTTTTTATTTTTTTTTACAGATTTAACAGTTTTATAAGCGTTTTTTTTTTTTTTTACCGTTAACCTCTAACTAGCAGTAGGCAGCACTAATGGTAAATTCCCCAATTTCCCATAACTCCCATCCACCCCAGCTAGCAAAATATATAATTTTAAAATATTAAAATGAAATAAATGTAACCCCTGAGGGTTAAAAAAAATATATAAGTTAACCCTATTAATACTGTTATCTGTATTTTTTTTTTTTGTGATTTGAAGGTGTTTAATGGTACAATGCGATATACAAAATAAGTAAAATCATTCATTTTAATAGCGTTAAGTGAAAATATTGTATTGGTAGGCAATGATATCATTGTAGCTTAATTTTCCATTTATCAGGGTTTCAAGAACGTTAGTGGCAGAAGAGGATGTTTTAAAAAAAAATTAAACAAATTAAAGTTGCTAAAATTCAAATGTTCATCTAAATGACCAAACTCACATTTGACCCAAACATGACACGGTATTTGTCAAGGATAGTTTACATGCCATTTTGGATGCAAAAAAATAGATCAAAATGTATACATTACATATAATGTCTATAAATGCAAACAGTTATCAATCTTCTGATTATCAATCTGATAATAAGGAAACAAAAAAAAAATATCTTGACCTCCATCACTGGAAATACTATATGTGAGCTTATGCCTTATCTATCTTATCTAAAAATCCCTTGTAACGTGGTTTTTTTATTTATTTTTTATTTTTTATTTGCAATTCTTTATTTTTGTTGTGCATGTTATACATAGCAATGACATACGCCACAACAGCGTGTGTAAGAATGTACTTAGGGTGAACAGTGGCAAGAGGAGTTGCATATTTTTGTATAAGCATAATAAACATCAGCTTGGCTAAACAGTGAAGACGTTAAATTGAGAATGAAAAAGTAGCTTATCATAACAGTTATAACTGAATATATCCTCGCTAAAGTTGCTGTGAATACCATGCGATAACAGATGAACTGATTGATATAGGCTGGGTCTAGCTGTTATACATGGGTGAGTCACATATAGGTAGAAGTCATTAAAATTAAGATGAAAAGGTAGCTTATCGTAACAGTGAAATTGTGCCTAGTTACAATTATGAAGGTCTTAGGCACATATGAACAGTATACCCATTAGAGTGCTTAGCTGACAGTGCAATTAATCTAGGCATTATAGTATAAAGATTCCTCCAATGGGAAGTTATCATGCTAAGCTGCCAGGCTGCTGAGTACTACCGGCTATAAGGGTACAGCTGTTTCCCTAGGGGAGTCAGCATGTCTGCAGGAGTGTAGGTATATTAGATAATTTTACTCCATTCTGTTTACTTGCACTCATTATTAGCCTCAGATATCCAACTGGTTATGCCTATCGTGCATTAGATTAAGTGAACTGATAAGGCTACGGTCGAGCAAAGCTAATAAGCAAAGACAACTTCAGTTATTGCAAACAAACATCATTGCAAGTTATTGGAAGAGTTCTCACTGGGTGTTCTCTGGCAAGAGCCCGGGATTGGGTATCCTGTGTTGGCAGTCCAGAGTGTGTGAATGCTGCATCCTCTTGTAGGGTGACGAGAGTCCCACAACGGTGAGTCGGAGTCCACAGAACGTGACGCAGGTCCTGTTGTCCGGTGTGGGGCTGCGTTACTGTGCCAGTCAGCGGTCAGCCAATTCCCACTCTTAGGCCCTGTGTGTGACTTGCTGGTCTATTAGGCTCCGCTTGGTCGGCGTATGTATAGACATCCAAGGTAGCCCCTTTGCGGCTCCTGTGTGAGGTGTTTCTCTGCTCTCTGTCCCGCTGCCTCAGCCGGGTCACATTCCCAAGTGCTGTGTGAGTTTTACTGTGCAAGAGGTTTCTGTTCCACCGTGCCCGAGGTGCAGGTTGTTCTACAGCCAAGCAGTCATGGGTGCTCCGTCGCCGCACTGTGTCAGAGCGGGTCCGCTGGTACACCGCTTGTCGGTGGGCTTTCCGTGTGCCGGGTCGGCTGCTTGTGGATTTCTTCGGTCGAGTAGACGTTGCTGCCTTCAGACTAATCGTCTCGACAGGAACGGGTGGTCGGTGGTATATGCGCCGCCAGAACCGGTCACACAGAGCATCAAAGCGCGCCTCAAAGCTCTCTCTCCATTGCGGCTCAGCGGTACAACTCTGGTGTTGCTGAGGATGAGGAGTGGCGGCCATGTTTTGCATGCCACGCGGTTGTTGTTTCAGCAGGGAGCCTCGTTGTGTGGAAGAGGTGAGTTTCCCCAGCGGGGACCGGGATGACCCCCACCGGTCCATAGGGGGGGGTTGCAGGGCAGCTGACAGGCCATTGATCAGAGCAGGCCCTATGCTGAGGGAGCGGCCGCCTCCCCCCGTCTTCAGGCTGCTAGTCACGCTAGGCCGCATGTTCGGACAGCGGATTTCCTTGGTCTAGAGGAGTATACAGGACACCCACGAGTGCCCACATGTTGCAGGGACAATCCACCATCTACTCCGCTCTGAATTTCAGGCGACTTAAGTGGTAAAGGCTTCGGTTAAACTCAGTTGCTCAGGAGCAGTTAACAAACACGTCTGGCCATCTTAGCTGTCAGGCCCCGCCCCGTTATCTGTATTTTGATCACTGTAGGTAGTGATCAACTGGCAGGGAAGGGGTTAATTTTTATTAGGACTGGGTAAAGGAGGGTGGGATTTTTTTTTTTTTTTTAACTTTTTTTAACGTTAACCTCTAACTAGCCTAACATCAATTACCAAATTCCCCAAATCCCCACTAACTTACACCCACCCCAGCTAGCTAAATATACCATTTTAATATATTTAAATTAATTAATAAAATAAAATAACCCCATGAGGGTCAACTTTTATTTTTTGTAGCCCTCCGGGGTTAAAGAAAAAAATAAATAAAAATCCTATCACAGTAAAATGTATACCCTGCCAATTGATCACGGTAAACAGTGATCAATTGGCAGGGAAGGGGTTATTATTTAAAAAGGGTAAAGGGGTGTGGGATTTTAATTTAACTTCATTTATTTTTTTGCAGGGAGAAGATCAGCAGTGATCCGTCTCCCTGCACTTCACACCGAACCCGAAAGCGCAGGGAGGCGGATCGTGAGTCACTGCAGCACATGTCAGAGCGTTCACTGCTGCAGGGGAAGCGCAATCGGGTGCTCCTGGTCTGCCTCTAATACAGAGGCAGATAACTTTACTACATTGCGGACCTGGTCCCTCATTCAGCGTTAACGGTTTCCCAGCCATAACGGACCAGGTCCGTCACTCGGCGGGAAGCGTATGTTTCCCAATACATTGAATATATGTTGGAGGTGCGGAACAGAAAAAGGCACAATGCTTCATATTTGGCGGCAGTGCACAAAGCAGCAGGAGTTCTGGACAACAGTAAAACATCTAATAGACACTAGCTTAGGAATTACTATTTCTCGCACCCCAGAATGTCTCCTGCTACAAAATTATCCGACTAAACTTTCATATACAGACAGGTACCTTAAGTACCATATTAATATAGCTGCACTTATGATTCTATGTCGACAATAGAGAAAGGAATAGCTCCAGATATATCGCAATGCATATACCAAGTTACTGCAAATAATTTGCATGAACGCTTCTTTAGAGTGAACATAGGCAAAACTAAAAAAAATACAAACAAGCGTGGGATATGTGGGAAAAGAAACAAAAGGTACAAGAAACATAATAATACAATTAAAATATAATTTAAAAAAACAAAACAGATTTGAGAAGACTCGCCAGCTGTGCCCATACAGGATTATTTTGTATTAATATAAGCTATGTAATGGAACTTTAATAAGTAAGTTTCTTTATGATTAATTCCTCATGACCACACTCAGTATTGAATGTTAATATAATAGGCCATTGAACCAACAGGGCAATGTCTTTTCATATTTCAAATGTTGTAAACGTTACCAATGTCCTGCCCCTCCTATTTTCCATACCTCAATATTTATTTTTATAGTTATAGTTTTGTTTTATTTTCACAATGTATTGTGTAAAACAGGTTTAATAATAGCAGGTATTTATATCTATTTTTTGTATGTAGAGATTCTACTATAATGTTAAACATGTATTAGTACTGAATCATTGTAAACACTGTGAAATGTTTTCCCTATTTATATATATATATATATATATATATATATATATCAAAATAAAAAATAAACATGCAGGCCTGGATTTTAGCCTTCTGGCAGATGTGTAAATTGCACCCATAGCGAAGCAATAACAATGGCATGTGCATTGGCAGTCCTATATTACAAACCTATTAGGAAGGTGAACTTGGAAGTTGCTCTCTTCTCCTTCCCTCTGCATCTGGAACACATGCAACAGGGTCATGGTGTAATCACTGTGTGTAGCAGCATGTGTGCTCTTCAGGTATCGCTCAATAATCTGTAAGTAGAAATTAGAGAGAGTGAGAGAAAATGAAATGTTGCACTACATGTCACGTTTGGCTACTACATATTTGTTGAGACAGGTAATTTCAGCACCTACATACAGATCCAGACCACAAAGACAAGCATTAGATAAACTTTAGTTAATGAGAGTGAAGAGTGATTATGTCCTAAATTTAAACATGACTGAACATGCAAGTCGAAAGCTAAGATGCAAACACATTGAGATATCATAACTCAATAGCTGTGCCTAGCATCAGTCTGTGCCCTCTAACAGCAGCTGAAGATAGTTATGTGCACACAAGATATCCCACAAATTCCACTTAAGGTTCATTAAGAGCACAGCACAGCACAGCACATTCTGACAGCTGGGGCCATTTTGTTTTAGATGCCACAACTGTCAGATGCTCTGTACAGCCCATTAATTGGGATTTAAATCCCATCGACTGCAATGCGGTGTGATCAGGGTTAAATCCCTGCTCACACAAGGAGAAACAGGTATCATTTTTAGTGGCCCCAGACTGACAGTAGCAATGTGGTGTCAGGGGAGGAGGGGGTTGATATAGCGTTAGCTTTAACTACCAAAAAGTTTTATTTAAATCGTAGACATATGAGGCATTTAACAATGAGGACTGTTATAAGCAGAAAACTGAAAAATGTCCTTCTCACCCACAATTTTATTCACATTTTATACACACACACATATAGCTGGACAATAAAAAAAAAAAATCATAGTTCAACATTTCTATCACTGGAAACCAGACATAAAAGAAAATAAAGATTAGATATGTTGTACCTGGAAGGCCTCTGATGTATGCTCCACAAGTTCTAAGGAGCAGTGCAGCTGTCGATACTGACGATCAACTGGATGCTCCAGAGAACCAGACTCCATACTTGCAAGTTTCACTGCAATCTGAATGTCTCCAAGAGCCTAAATAGGTAATGAGAAATATAAAAATTATATCTGATAAAGGGTAGCTATTATGCAATGAACATTTCTATTTTTCTACATTATATTCTATGGAGCCTAGAGTATCTCAACACTTAAAAAAATTAATACAAAATACTCTTTGGCCCGTTTCATGTCATTTTTATGCTCTGCTCTTCATCTTCTTATAAATCATTTGACTGTCTACTGTTTCTAATCTACACTGCGTAACCCATCATTGAACTTGAACTACCAGGACTCACGGGCAGCTTTTAATTGGTTAATAGTAATGGAGGAACAATCTGTTTATCCCTGTGTTACATAAAAATAGCAGAAGAGATACCTTTATAAATGTTCACAATGATCAGCACTTTAATTCACAAAACAGATTACACCCCAACTGTGCGTGGATAAAGTAAAAGTGATATAGCCCTACATAGCCCTAATTTATTCATAATGTGAACATCATAATAGTTAAACTAGGAGAGCAAACTTTAAAATGTTTCTATTTCAGATCTGATTTTCTACACCTTGTTCTTATTAGTAGAAATGATACTGCAAGTTGTTATTAAAAAAAGAATACTTATTATACATCATATATGTAGAGTGGTCAAGTATAAAATCCCTATTAAACATCCGATCCTACAAAACAAATGCTGAACTCAATAGAAGCTTTATAGATGTTTCAGATATAGTTATATACAGACATAGAACATGTTTCTATAAGTAAATAGATTTAGGTCCTTATTCAAGCATTTTGTTGGGGTGTATCTTCTCACCTCCAGGAGGCAAACTTTATGTGCTAGCTCCTCTTGGGTTCTTATAAGAGGAGGTGTTCGGAGACTGTAGAGAAACAACATAGAAGTTACAGACTGTTTACACACACTGTGCTTGCACATTTTTTCCAAGAAAGGCAAACCAAGATACTGACCCAAAGTCATGAGGGATACGGGTGTAAAATTCATTACATGCTTCTATAAGATCTCGGCCAAACTTTTGGTTCTTGATACAGGTCTCTATGCGCTGCAAAGAGCAATATCCAGCACGAATCTGTTCTACAGTTAGCTTCCCTGTTGGAGTCAGAAGAAATGTTTATCATGTCGGAGAAATTAATACTGGGAACTTAGGATGCAATGTAGCTGACAAAAAAAACAAACAATGGCAATGACATGGAAAACTTTACCTAAAGGTGCTTTCTTTATGTCATATTTCATCTCCAGCACAGTCTGTTCCATGTTTTGCAGGTTACATATCAGCTGGATCAATTCCTGTATTCTGTTGTCTAGCTTTGACTCTGGTTTAGGTAGGTTAGGCACCTTTTCTTCTTTCACTACTTTCTCTTCCTTCACCTTTTATTAGAGTTGGCAATTTTTATACAAATTAGGAGGAGAGAGAAAAGTATCCCAAATACAAATGTATATGAGACAAAAAAGTGCCACAATTTTGCTCTCTTTCTTTGTTCATGAGGTCTGCAAATGTAGCTCAGAGAAGGGCAAACTGCAAAGTATCCACGTGTCAAAATCAATAGAAATGCATAAAGACATACAATCTTAACATGCATACATACCTCAGTGGTAGAATTATAATCCATCTGTAGCATGTCATATTTCCCAGGAACCTTTTCAAACAGCTTACGCTCAGACCATTCATTTTTGGTCTTATCAGAAAACCTATTTTAATAAAATGTAAAAAAATAAAATAAAAGAAGAAGGTGGTGAAAACAATCAAATTGGCATTTTAAAGGAGGGGTGTGGGGGGGGGAAGGGAGACCCCAAAAGAGAGAAAAGTTGAGAAAGTAAAAATTCTATATATATATATATTCGTATGTATAATAAAACAAAGTAAATGCCTAATACATGAAAGATGGACTTAGCTGTACTATATAGTTTAGAATGAAGAAACTGAAAATTCTTACATTTTATATAGAAATGAAACTAAATAGCTAAAATATGGAAAATGGACTCTGATATAGTCTATAGCTAAGAATCAATCTTACTTTTTCTCAAAGATATCCTTTGCTTTCTGGAGATCTCCTCCACAGGCCACCAAAGAGTTTTGACCTTTTTTACCAACTGTAAGAAATGTATTATCTAAATAAAAATACTTTTCACAACACATTTAAACAAACAAACACACACAAATTAATGCAAATATTATGTATCAATACACACAGCTCCCACTGGTGTGTTTATATATTTTACACTCTCTTACACATTTATACTGCCTGGATGACTGGGGCACATTGACTACATGACAAAGTAGCTCAAGATACACAATAATTGACATAACATTCGCAAGACATTTTCACACTTGCTATCTAGGTTCACGTCTGATCTCACCTCGGCCCCAGCGCATCCACACAGAGAAGTGTCTAGCATTGTCATCTTGAAGTAGCTGTATTAGGTAGTACTTGTTGTTGTTAAACTGCAGGTTTGTCTAAAGGGAGAAGTGAAGATATGTTAGGTACTGTTTACCCGGTGAAATACTTTCTTTTTATTTATATACCTTTCAAAACAAAAACTGTTAATAAGTATTAAAAACATAGCATAAATTCACATTATTATATTATTTTTAAAGCTCCAACAAATTCCGTAGCGCTGTATATATGTACCAACATAAATATTATTCAATCAGTAATAGTGGAAAGCACTTAAATATAAAATAAATGTATCCAAACTCAATCCAATGTGTACACACACACACACATATATATATATACACACACACACACACATATATATACACACACATATATATATATATATATATATACACACACACACACACACACACATATATATATATATATATATATATACACACACACACACACATATATACACACACACACATATATATATACACACACACACACACACACACACACACATACATATATATATATATATATATATATAAAAATCAGTCCAAACACAATTGTATACAAAACCAACAGAACTCACCCCTATTAAAGACACAAATTCAACAAGACACACAACATAGTGGTGCCCTCGGATAATACTTAAACAATCTTCTCACAATAAACTATGTAAATAATAATACAAATACATAATAGTGAAGACCACCTAATTTTTAAACAAAAGCAAATTTAGTGAGTTAATGTATAGCCAATAATCACACTCACATGTTCCATAGCCTAATCTACCCTGGCTGTGTATTAATGGCTCCATTGGAGAGGGATATATCCCACAGCTCCCAGGATCCCCAGCCACACAGTGTCTTTGCCTTTAATAATTAACAGGGAAAGAGACAAAAGACAACAGGAACCCAACGGTGCAGAATCAATACAATGCATTCTTAAAATACACATTAAAATGATTTTACTTAAAATAATGATGAGCCTCCTTATCACGTATCCACTATCTTGCTCAACAGATTTATAAATGCCAACCATAAGCAGTTCCTTCCGGGTTCTGATATATTTCGATCACCTTCGGTTCTCTGTTCCGCCTCACAATGACCGTAGACGTGCTCAGTGCATCAGTCATACAATGTAGTGTAATAAGAACACATGGCACTTTTTCACATAGCACAGGGGTTCCCAACCTGTGGTACACGTACCCCCAGGGGTACAATCCAGTGCCCCTTGGGTTACTCGAAAAAATAATCGGTTATTGCGGCGCTTCAGCCGCCTGGCACAAGTTGGGAACCTGAGTAAAAGTCCATCAGGTGGCCCACGCACTCAGGGCCACCCGATGGACATGTGCCATGAGGCGCCCCACCAGGGGCTGCTAGAGAGCTGGAAGGAAGGGGCTGGCGGGACTGCAAGCTAGTAGTGCCTGCCCCCACCCGCCCACAGTGTTAACCCATCCCCCTTACCGACATAACCCCTCCCCCGCTATAACTACACCCTTAATCGGCATAGCTCTGCCCCCTTTGTGATAGCCCCATCCCCTTTAGCTGCCAGAAGAGGAAGCTCTGAACTCCCATCAACGCCAGCCAGCAGATTCCAACCCCTGCTCCCATAAGGTAAGAAACTGGAGGGTGGCTAAAATGTTCACCTGTATGTAGTGTATTGAGTGCCTATTTCTGTATGTATGTGGTGTTTGTATGTGTGTGTGTCATTGTTTGTATCAGTGTGTGTATCTGTAAGTGTCAGTGTTTGTATTTGTGTATCAGCATGTGTGTATCTGTCTGTACATCTGTATGTGTGTATGTATGTACATCTGTATATGTGTCAGTGTGCATCTGGGTGATTTGGATTGGAACTCAACTGCATCTTGTAAAACTCCCTAATTACAATTGTGAAGAAACGGAGAATCTTTAAAAGTATCAATACTGTAGCTTTAAAAAAATAGAGAATCACTGGCAACTTGATTCAACCGAAGTTTTAATAAGTGTTAAACTTAAATGAATTGCATTTAGGCAATAATCCAATAAGAAGTGGTGCAAGTAATCAACAACACAAAGTTCATCATTAAGTATTTCTTCTGAGATACATTAAGTACCATTCTTTAGGTTAATGAGAATAATCTTCAATGGTAACTTTAAGCAAGTAGCTGAGAATATTTGCAAAGCAGGAACAGTTCATAGTTAATAAGCAAGTTGGGAGTTGTCCTCCATACAATTAGTAGCTTGAAGCACTGAGTGTATTTGCAAAGCAAGAAACAGTTCATAGTGAATAAGCATGATGGGAGTTGTCCTCCATATAATTAGTAGCTTGTAGCAATGAAGATTTGAGTAAGCAAGAATTAGTTCATTAATAAATGATAATGTAGACAAATAGCTGAAAGATATACTTAAGGTTAATCTGAGTTGTCCTCCAATAGTTTAGGGATATGGTCCACTTGTAAAGTAAGTGAGTTTCCGTTCTCCAGTAATCCTCTATGATATGAAGCATACTTGTCTTAGTCCAGAAGGCTAGGACGACTTCAGAGTTTGTAGAGCCGGCGTGCATATTCAGAAGCCGCATCAGAGGGGGGCGGGCTCCGGCTCCACACAGCAGAGTGCCGAACCCAGAAGTGTTACCGCATGACAGTATCTGTCTGTACATTTGTATGCGTCAGTATGTGTATCTGCATATGTGTCAGGTGCGGGGGGAGCCTGGGGCAGAAGAGGTGCGGGGGAAGCCTGGGGCAGAGAGATGCGGGGGAGCCTGGGGTAGGCAGAGAGCAGGGGGCCTGGCAGAAAGCAGGAGCAGGAAGCCAGAGGAGCAGGGCAGAGAGGAGCAGGGAACCTTTAGCAGAGAGAAGAGGAGCAGGGAACTTTGGGCAGGATAGGAACAGGGAACCATGGGCAGAAGATGAGGCAGGGTAAGCCCTGGGCAGAGTGGAGCAGGGTGAGCCCTGGGCATAAGTGGAGCAGGGGAAAGCCTGGGGCAAGAGAGGAGCAGGGGAAGAAGCCAGGGTCAGAAGAGGAGCAGGGGAAAGCCTGGGCAGAAGAGGAGCAGGGAGAAGCCAGGGGCAGAGAAGAGCAGGGGAAAGCCAGGGGCAGAAGAGGAGCAGGGAAAGCCAGGGCAGAAGAGGAGCAGGGGGAAGCCTGAGGAGCAGAGAGGAGGCAGCAGGAAGCCTGAGGGCAGAAGAGGAGCAGGGGAAAGCCTGGGGCAGAAGAGGAGCAGGGGAAAGCCTGGGGCAGAAGAGGAGCAGGGGGAAGCCTGGGGCAGAAGAGGAGCAGGGGGAAGCCTGGGGCAGAAGAGGAGCAGGGGGAAGCCTGGGGCAGAAAAGGAGCAGGGGGAAGACTGGGGCAGAAGAGGAGCAGGGGAGGCTGGGTCAGAGAGAAAGGGGAGACGGGGCAAAAAAAAAAAATGTATACGTTTTAAATAAAAGCAACTATATTTTGCTAATATGAGGGGTACAATTTATGGAAATGAGCTGCCAGGGGCTACTCAAGTAAAAAGGTTGGGAACCACTGACATAGCATAATCCAACAGTAATGCACCACTAGGTCATCATCACCGTATAATTTAATGAAACATTCATTTTACAGCAAGCACAAGATTCTGACCTCCAGTGGTATGCTAACAACAAAGCTTCAAAATTCATCCTAAAATATTATCAGGAGATGGAAAAAACAAAACGTCAACCTGGTTGTTTTGGCCCGAATTATATGGTTGATGCACCCAAGCCACAATATAGCATTTGTGAATAACAACAAGTGTGTCAAATAATAAAGCGACTTGAACACAAAGATGTGTCTGTTTCATAGTTAGGTTCTTTTAAGAAAACATCAAAGTACATGTACTCTCACATATACATTGTTCATAAAGACTAAAGGCTATAAAAACTCAATATTGACTTTGCTGCCCATTCTGTAAGAAAATAGATGTTTTAAACCAATACAGTTATATCATGTTTAAGGGAACAATGATGCTTTTGCCTTTTTTCTATACCAAATAACTTTATTCCTCTTTTAGTTATTGCTCCTTGAGTGGTTTCCAAGTAACTAAGTAGCATTATTTTAGGCCTATACAGATAACTATTTAATAGGTTGCTTAGGCAAATAAAACATTGCATGGTTAAAGGACCACTATAATGCCAGGAAAACATACATGTTTTCCTGGCACTATAGTGCCCTGAGGGTTCCCCCACCCTCAGGGACCCCCTCCGTCCGGCTCTGGAAGGAGGAAAGGGGTTAAAACGTACCTTTTTTCCAGCGCTGGGCGAAGAGCTCTCCTCCTCCGATCCTCCCCGTCGGCTGAATGCGCACACGCGGCAAGAGCTGCGCGCGCATTCAGCCGGTCTCATAGGAAAGCATTCATAATGCTTTCCTATGGACGCTGGCGTGCTCTCACTATGAAAATCACAGTGAGAAGCACGCAAGCGCCTCTAGTGGCTGTCAATGAGACAGCCACTAGAGGAAATAGGGGAAGGCTTAACCCATTCATAAACATAGCAGTTTCTCTGAAACTGCTATGTTTATGAAAAAATGGGTTAACCCTAGCTGGACCTGGCGCCCAGACCACTTCATTAAGCTGAAGTGGTCTGGGTGCCTAGAGTGGTCCTTTAAGTCTATAATAATCATTAATTATACATCTCTGTATTCCCAACATTAAAGTGTTCCTTTACATTCAGTGTCACTTTAGTGAATAACGGAGTTCACTGTTGTCTTTTCATTATTCTTGGTATTTACTGTAAAGCTCAAGCATCTACTTTAGTTTCTTGACTGTTTCCTTGTCTATCAAGTTTCGATATTACAAAGCATTTGTCCAGAGAAAGGTTCCAACCCATCATTTGTAGATGCCTAATTGTTTTTATTTTATTTTCATTAATGTTTTGTCAAATTTAAAAAGCAGGTCCACCGTTGTCATAGCACACAGCTACTAAATATGTTGGTGCACTAAAAATTATTTTTAAACATTTATTTTAAGTCACGTTCCTTGCAAGTTTAATGTAAAACATTTGCAGATTGCAGGTGATCATTATTGCTTCAAAACAAATTACAAAGTACAATTATCCAGGTTTGCGAAAAGTCACTGAATGTCATGTGATATAATAGTGATAGGTTGGTTACAAAGAGGAATTGCTGCTGTCATATTCTGCACAACGTTCTCCATTTATCTCATTCCGAGATACCCGGAGGATACTGCTGTGTGCTGACTGCATATGCGTTAACATTAAATACTCCCGGTTAGCACTTACAGTCTCTTCCTGTGAAATCACTGACCCACAAAGTGTGCACACGGTTGCAAAAAAGCAGTAACAGATGTCAAGAACAGAGTGCAAAAGTGGAACCACTTGTTTCTCTGGAGAAGCCCGGGAAGTTGAGGAATTTGTGCAACAGTGGTAAGCAAGATTTGATACAATTGGTGCATTTACTGCACTGCCAGTTGCTGCCCACTCTCTCTGGTGGTGCTTTGCCAAATGGTTGCGCATGGCAGTGGTACCCAATCTACCAGGGGTGGAGCCACGTTTCACCTCCCTTGTGCAGAGGTTACAAAAGACACTGGTGGCATTTCTGATACCAATGCTGGGGTCCTTCAGGTGAAAGAAATTCCAGACTGTAGATTTCCTTTGTGGGTAGGGCACATAGCTGTCCACGTTATCTCCACCCATGTTAAATGCCACTCTATCTGTGTAACTGGGAGACTCCTCCAGTTCAGAGAGGTTCAAATTGGATATGTGACCTTGAAGACCATGTTCACTTCTCAAACAAGGCAAGGGTTGCCAGGTATGGCACTGTTGAGGAAGCTGCAGGGAAACTTCTTCTTGTTGGCAATCCTTACCTTGACTTTGCTGCTGGAGATGCCTGGTTGTCCCTCCCTGTCAGTGATCACACACAGGCAAATTAGCTCCAACTGCTGATGTATAAACTTCACATATATAAAAGTAGCAGCACTTCCCAAAGAACATTCCTTATCTTTCTGAACAGCCCATTGTGTAGTGTCATTAGCAGTTCCAAAAGAAAAGTTTGATTTCAGGAAAATATACATATTGTACGAGTGTAATACAAAATAGGGGGCATCCGTGGCAGTAAATGTATAAGCTGACAGCCTCAGTGCTCAGGATGTTCTTACGTTGGTAAAAGGACTTCAAACATAAAACAGCACAAAAGTCAAAGCAATCTGCACGTAAATGAGAATAAGGCACTTTTTAAAATAAATCCTGCTGGAGAGAACAAGAAGGTTGTTTATCACCATCTAGAACAGAAGATTTATTATGCAAATTGAAAAAAACTTTTCCTACTTTCTAGGTTAATGATTTTATCTGTCAGATGATTAAAACTAACATACACTTCCTTTTATTACTAAACAAGCATACATTTGGAGTTCTAGGGACAAAAACATGCTAGGTTTGTATTAATTCCAAGCCACAAAAGCATGGGAAATTTAACAGCATATCAGCAGGAAACAGTGGCTGGGGTCCTTGGATCATTTACAAGGAGACTATTGTCTAGTCGTCTTAAAGGGTTTCTCCAAACACCATGAACACTTCAGTGATTTTAACTGGTTTTGATGTCTGTATGTGAAGAGTTTTTTTTATGAAAGGCTTCACATACAGCGTTAATACCCTCTGTTGCAGAAAGTGAAACTCCACCTACGGCAAGGTCTTTTTGGTGTCACCAGGCAGCCTAGTTAATTGGATGAGAAATAACAGACTAGTGATATGCCATTAAAGGAACACTATAGTCACCAGAACAACTACAGCTTATTAAATTTGTTCTGGTGTGTAAAATCATTACCTTCAGGCTTTTTGCTGTAAACAAAGTCTTTTCAGAGAAAATGCAGTGTTTATGTTACAGTTAAAGTGAGAAATCAGTTAACCCCTTAAGGACGGGTGACGGACGAGGTCCGTCACAGAGGGGAGACCCTTAGTGACGAGTGACGGACCTTGTCCGTCACGGAAAAATTAACCCCTGATCGCCGCTATCGTATTAGAGGCATACCGGGAGCACCCGGTCAGGCTGCCCAGCACATGTGCTCGCTCTGACCGCAAGTCAGAGCGAGCACATGTGCTCTGTATACTTATCTTCCGGCTCCCTGCACTTCCTGGTTCTGTGTGAAGTGCAGGGAGCCGGAACAGTGCTCATCCTGCCCCCTGCTGTAAAGAAAAAAATAAAGATATTTTAAAGTCCCAACCCCCTTACCCATTTTAATAAAAATTAACCCCTGACTACAGTGATCAATTGGCAGGATTACATTTTACTATGATCGTTTTTTAACCCCTGAGGGTTAATTCTTTTTTTAACCCTCAGGGGTTCGATTTATTTAATTAATTTAAATATTTTATAACTATATATTTTGCTAGCTGGGGTGGGTGGGAGTTATGGGAAAATGGGGAATTTACTGTTAGTGCTGCTTACTGCTAGTTAGAGGTTAACGGTAAAAAAAAAAAAGCTTAGAAAAATGTTAAATCTGTAAAAAAGTTTTAAGAAAGTTAAGGAAAGTTTAAAAAAAATTAATAAGCAAAACAAAAGTTTAAAAACTAGTTTTTAAAAGCAAAAAAGTTAAAAAAAAAAAAAAGTTAAAAAATACATTTTAAAAACGCTCATTACCACTACACCTGGAACAAACTAGAGAAAAAAATACCCCACGCCAAGGTTCAAAATATGCCTTTTGAATTACCCCAGGGTGTATTCTTTAATAAATAGTATGTGTTTGTGGGGAAGTTTCAATAACCAACCGTCTAAACTACTCCAAATTGGAACATGGACACAGTGTAAAACTTCAAAGGTAGAAAAAAAACTGAATGGCTGCGTCTCAAATGCGCCCCTTCAACATCCACATATACCTGGCAAAGGTACATACGGGGGTATTGCTGTACTCAGCCGACAAAGCTGAGCAACATATGAAGTATTATACAATCATAGCACACATAAGGTTTGCAAAATATGCTGCGCAAACTCACTTTGTATGTCAAAAAGGCAGAAAACATGCTTATTACCACTACACTTGGTACAAGCTAGCGGAAAAATGATCCCACGCTAAGGTTCAAAATACGCCTTTTGAAATACCCTGGGATGTCTTCTTTAAGAAATGGTATGGCTTTATGGGGTATTTGGATTATATAGCCTGGTAAAATACTCTAAAATGGGACATAGGCACAGCATAAAAATTCAAAGTTTGAAAAAAATAAAAACGGAATGGGTCCCAAATGTGCCCCTCTGATGTCCACACATACCTGGCAAAGGTACATACGGGGGTATTGCTGTACTCAGCCGACATAGCTGAGCAACATATGAAGTATTATACAGTCGTAGCACACAGGTTTGCAAAATATACTGTGCAAACTCACTTTGTATGTCAAAAAGGCAGAAAAAACGCTTATTACCACTACATCTGGTACAAGCTAGCGGAAAAATGATCCTACGCTAAGGTTCAAAATATACCTTTTGAAACACCCTGGGGTGTCTACTTTAAGAAATGGTAGGCCTTTGTGGGGTAGTTTGAATTTAAAACCTGCGAAGATGCTTGGAAATTGCACATAGGCCCAGCGTCAAAATTCAAAGTTTGGTAAAAACGGATATGGCTTGGTCTCCTATATGGCACTGTAGCTTCACGAAATAGTGCCAAAGACATTCATTGGGGGTGTCATTTTACTCAGAAGACTTAGCTGAGCATAATTTGGGAGGTTTGAACTTAGTGGCACATATGAAATATACAAAACGCCCAGCAAAAATGCAATCCATATGTAAAAAATGCACAAAATTATTTTTTACCACATACTTTGGCATATAATGGTGAAAAAATAGGGGCATGTTAAGGCACAATATGCACCTTATGAGATACCCTGGAGTGTCTACTTTTACAAGTGGTAGGCCTTTGTGGGGGTTTTTTGAACAGTCAAACTGTTATAATACCCCAAATGGAAGCTAAGGTTCATCAAATCCATCTCTCAAAATTCTACTGTGAATACTGAAAAGGATAGGTCTCCTGTATGGCACTGTAACTTCACGAAATAGTGCCAAAGACATACAATGGGTGTGTCATTTTACTCAGCAGATGTAACTGAACACAAAATAAAACTTTGTACAGGAATAGCACACACCAACTTTACAAAATATACATGAGAATTTCTTGGTTATAAGTTTGTGTGCCAAAAAACAACCCCCCCCCCCACAATTTAACTCCAATATTTAGCAGAGGTTGGCGGTGAAATGGCTACGTAGAAAGTGTCAAAACAACCCTAGTTAAATAGCCCGTGATGTCTACTTTATATAAATATATATTTTTGTGTGGCAATTTTGTTTTCTTTTATGGCTATTAAGCTTACAAAACAAACATACCAAATTCTAAAATCGCTCCACATTAAAAGTCTATTTTACTCCTTGTGCTTTGTGACCTGTAATTACCAAAAAAAACTTTAAATCCCAGACACATTATATATTCTGTAAATCAAAACAACTAAATTAATTTATTTTTAATTACTTTTCTTAACCTGTACTAATTATGCACACATTATTATTGCAAAAACTGTAAAAAAAAAAAACCAAAATGTTCATTTTTTTTTACATTTTTCTATATTTTTTTATAATAAATAAGCATTTATATATATATGTGTGTTACATCAAATTAAAGCCCTTTCTGTCCTTTAAAAACGATGTATAATATGTGTTGGTGCAACAAATTAGTAAAATGCAAATTGCAGTTTAACGTAAACAGCAAAAAATGAAAAAAAATGCTGTTGTCATTAAGTGAAAGACAAGCTTTTGAAGCTCTGCCCTTAAGGGGTTAATGTGCACATTACCTAGTTAATCTGCAGATTAACTGATTTGCTCCGAAGTGCGGAATCAAGAGTTTTCCGCACTTTACCAGGGTAATGTGCACATTAACTGCTTCTGTATAGTTAAAGTGCAAAATGTTCGTTTCTTTCCCTCCGTAAAGAGGAAATTATTTATTACAAAAACGTCCTCGCAGAACCTGTTTCTACCTTTCAGTGCAGTCTCTGCAGAGTCGTTCACTTCTCGTCTGAAGGCAGAAAGATTCTGTGTGAACCTGTCTCGATTCTTTTTTGTGAGCATGTTCCTTTCAATGCCCTCCACCAAATTCTCAAAGCAAAGACGCATGGCTTGTTGCTTCTCAGAGGGGGCTGGCTACTAACAATGCTGCTCCGTAAGTCCGAGAAATACTTCTCTCATTGAGGAGAATGAGACCATGGAGAGGTCTGCTCATGGACCACTGATTTAGACAGTCCTTAAATATATGATGATATTGAGAACAGTGGAGAGTATATTCTGGGATCATTTCAGGTTGTTGCTGCATAATGTGCAGGAAGCGCTCGCTCTCTTGTGGTGGTGGGGGCTCCTCGTTTCTTACCAGTTTGGGATAACTGTTTTAAGAGGTATGCGACTACGTGGTCCAGACAAGAACACAACAGCAGCCTGTGCACACCATGGTGTCCTCCAGAGCCATGAGCCCCTCAGAGATGGAGGACAGAATTATTTTTTTTGCACTTTAACGAGTGCCTAGTAGGTAATGTGCAGATTACCTAGGTAATGTGAGAAATATCTGAGAAACAAAATAATTTTCTGCACTTTAACTGATCGCCCTAGTTAATCTGCAGGTAATGTGCACATTAACTGATTTCTGCACTTTAACTGTAACATTTACATGACAGCCTAATGATAACTTCACTGGCCACTCCTTAGATGGCTGTTTGAGATCCTTCCTGGGTCATGGCTGCCTAAAGTGCATCAAAACATTCAGTCTCTCCTCCCTCTGCATGCAGACACTGAACTTTCCTCATAGAGATTCATTGATTGAATTCATCTCTATGAGGAGATGCTGATTGGCCAGGGCTGTGTTTGAATCATGCTGGCTCTGCCCCTGATCTGCCTCTTTGTCAGTCTCAGCCAATCCTATGGGGAAGCATTGTGACTGGATCAGGCTACCACTTCTGATGATGTCAGCAGACGTCTTTTTTTTTTTTGAGGCAAACAGCATGCAGAGTTACAGCTTCTGGCTTGAACACAGTAAGATTTTGCTATATTTATGGAGGCATGAGGGGTCCAGGGGGGCAAGATGGGGGGGCAACATGTTTGTGTTCCTGACCCTATAGTGATCCTTTAAATGTAAACAACTTAATAGGTTACAAACATAAGTAATGCAGAAATTTCGAGTAAACAGTGGTTCTGAGAATTGTAAGAAGGCTAGGCTGTAGGCAATTGAAATTGCCATCCATAATCATGGCCGCCAAAATCACATGTAGTCAATTTTCTGAATTATTCAACAAGATATACAGTTTATGAAAATAAATGCATTGTTCTACTGAAAAGTACTCATAAACCGATTATGGAGTGACTAAATGCAATGTATGTGACAGATTATAATAATACAGGGGACTGAATTAAAAAAAAATTATAATAAAATACAATACAATTATGACAGAAATGTACAAAGTTTATCTTATATACCTCCTCTAGACTGTAAGCTTATTTGAGCAAAGTCCTCATTAACCTATTGATCCTGTAACATTTTGTAATTATCTAATTTATTTATTTATTTATTTTACATTTTCCCCTTTTATTATATTGTAATATAAGTACAAATAATAATAGTACCACATATGTGATACACACATTTTATTAAATATTTTGGTAGGAACCTTTGAATTTGGATTTCCAAATATAGTAAAATGGCATTTTAAAACATTACTAACAAAAAAAACAAGTAATCTTAGTGCAAGTTTTTCAAAATTGGCGAAGACTTCACCCTTAAATTTGTAAAAGATCTTTTTAAAAACCTGCATTTCGGCTACTTTAGCAAGGCTGTCAGTTTGGACAATGTATTTACCCAGACTTCACTGCATGTAATGCATCAATAATCTACCCAAGTGTAAAATATACTATACAACAGTTTTTTTTTATTCTTTATTTTCTTTGTGCAAGGATAGAACACATCAGGCTTACAATGCCCCAACAGCTAGTTTAGCTATGACAAAACTGCATAAAACAACATATGATCTGCACTAGGGCTCAAGGTCATTTAGTGTTAGGTAAACAGGCTAGGTAGGGAGGCAGTTAGAGTGCCAATGGTTACTAGGCTAGGAAAATATATATACAGTTAGAGACATATATAACCATGAGTTATTTCTGCAGGAGATGCCCCTGTGGGGAACTTAGGAATAAGCAATTTCCATGTGTATTGGTCCCCAGATGGTAGTTATGGGGGTTATAGTCCAAGTCCAGCCCAGAGAATAATGCGTAAAAGTGATGGTAAAGATCGCAATATGCTCCGCGGTTCAGTTTCAGGGTTGTAAGGGTAGTCATCCGAGTAGGTAATGTGGCGCGAACAGTCCATGCTAGGGTTGGTGCAAATCAGTCGGCGGAGTAAAGGCATGGTGGTAACTGAAATGCACAGGTGGTACCTCAGTGGGATTTCACCCTATCCCTTGTCTTGGCGCCTGACCTCCTTGGTGTGCGAGAGTCTCCGCGGGCTGGGCCCCGTTGCAGCCCCCATTGGAAAAACTCCCCTGCTCTCTTCTGGAGCCCCTCGGTTCGGTCCCGTCGTGATTGCATGTCTAGCTTCACGGCTTCCAGCTTGAGCCCTTAGGTGCAGTGTTGTAGTACGCTGGGCAGGGGTCTCTGGTGCCTCTGTATGGTATGTTGGTCGGGCATGCTAGGTGGTCCCGGTCTGGTGTGTGTGTGGGAGCATGTGCTTGCTCCCGAGGAACATGGCGCTGGTTTCCGCCTTGCTGATCTTTGGCATCTGTGTCGTCGGTTGGCCGCTCTGGGGGTTGTAGGCGGATACCCACACAGGCGGTGCCAATCCATGCCGCTGCTTCTCTGATCGCTAGCCTGAAGGACCGTCCCAAAGTACGGCGCTGTGCCCAGAGGTTTGCACAGAGGCACCGCGGGCCCAGAGGGGGGAGGGAAGGTAAGGAACAGTTTGCTTTTTTAACTATGAGATACTATACACCAACCCTACCCCTAACTCAGAGGATTTCCCTCTGCTGACTATGGATTTAATGCAGACCTCAACAGAGGAATTTCCCAGATCACAAGCTTGTCCTTGCGTTAAAGACCCTTGATGGAAAATTTCCGTCAATTACAAAAGTTAACCCCAGATCGCGCGGTTAACGCTCACCCGGTCTGCCTCTGTATTAGAGGCAGACCGGGAGCACCCGATCAGGCTGTCAGAGCAAGCACATGTGCTGCAGGGACTCACGATCCGCCTCCCTGCTCTTCCGCGGTCAGTGAAGTGCAGGGAGACAGAACAGCAGTGATCCTCTTCATCTTGTGTAAAAAAATAAAAAAAAATAAGTTAAATCCCATCCCCTGCTTTAATAAAATTAACCCCTTACCTGCCAAATGATCACTGACTACAGTGATAAATTGGCAGGGGCTTCATTTTACGCTCATCTGATTTTTTTTTTACTTTGAGGATACTTTTTTTTCTTTAACCCTCAGGGTTAACTTTTATTTAATATTTTTCACAGTATTATACTGTGATCGAATTTTTTTTTTAACCCCTGAGGATTAACTTTTATTTAATATTTTTAACCCTCAGAGGTTTCATTATTTCATTAATTAATTTAAATATTTTTAAATGATATATTTTGCTAGCTGGGGTGGTTGGGAGTTATGGGAAAGTGGGGAATTTACTGTTAGTGCTGCTTACTGCTAGTTAGGGGTTAACGGTAAAAAAAAAAAAGTTTATAAAATTTTTTAAAAGTGTAAAAAAGTTAAGAAAGTTTAAAACATTTAAAAAATACATTAAAAAAATGCTCATTAGCACTACACTTGGAACATACTAGCGAAAAAATGATCCCATGCTGAGTTTCAAAATATGCTTTTTGAATTATACCGTGGTGTATTCTTTAATAAATAATGTGTTCGTGGGGAAGTTTGAATAACCAGCCAGCTAATCTACTCCAAAATGGAATATGGACACAGCGTAAAACTTTAAAGTTAGAAAAAAACTGAATGGCTGCGTCTCAAATTGGCCCCTTCAACATCCACATATACCTGACAAAGATACATACGGGGGTAATGCTTATTACCACTACACTTGGTACAAGCTAGCGGAAAAATTATCCCACGCTAAAGTTCAAAATATGCCTTTTGAAATACCCTGGGATGTCTTTAAGAAATGGTATGCCTTTATGGTGTAGTTGGATTATATAGCCTGCTAAAATACTCTAAAATGGGACATCGACACAGCGTAAAAATTCAAAGTTTAAAAAAAAACCTGTAATGGCTGTGTCTCAAATGTGCCCCATTCAATGTCCACATATACCTGGCAAAGATACATACGGGGGTATTGCTGTACTCAACCGACATAGCTGAGCAACTTATGAAGTATTATACAGTCGTAGCACACAAAGTTTGCAAAATATACTGTGCAAACTCACTCTGTGTGTCAAAAAGGCACCACTATACTTGGTACAAGCTAGAGGAAAAAGTATCCCACGCTAGAAAAAATATGTTTTTTGAAATACCCTGGGATGTCTTTAAGAAATGGAATGCCTTTATGGTGTAGTTGGAATATGTAGCCTGCTCAAGTGCTCCAAAGTGGGACACGTACACATCAAAACCGTCCATGAAAATTCACACTTAAAAACCTGAACTTGTCACGTCTCTATTACAGCACTGTAACTTCACAAAAGAATGTCTAGGTCATACATTGGGCATATTTACTGTATTTTTACTCAGAAGATGTAACTGAGCATAATTTTTTTTTTTTTTTTTTTATAATAGTGGTACATATCAAGTGTAAGAAATACTCAGCAAAAATGCAACATGCATGTAAAAATGCCATTGTTTTCCCCCCTCTGTACTGGACACCCGGATATTCACGCAAGCTTCGGACCTTCCAGATGTGCAAGTTTCCAACTGGTACGGCCTACATCAGGCCGAACTGCCTCTACAATTCCAACAAAGGCAGAGAGGGCAGACCCCGGCAAAGAAGAGGAGGAAGGACCCCTCGGAAGCCTAGCAAGCCCTGAACACGCCGAGAGGTCCAACCATACACAAATCCCACGACCCCACTGGTCATAGACAATCCTCCTTATCTCACCTGGACTGTAATATCAACAACGCTCCTACACAAGGAGCATACATTGCCTACAAGACTGATGAACAAACACTCCTTGGCATGACCTCCCCACTACCACCTTCAGGACAGTAGCACCTACAAACTGCAACAACACAGGTGCACATATAAATCTCTGACCTACTCACTTAATCACGGACTCTCTCCCACAAGAGACTGATTCAGAAAGCCCTGTTACCGGTACAACTACTGACAGGCCAAATTGAACTCTCATTACCCCCCAGAACAGTTCAAACATCCGAACGAATGCCCGGTTATTATGTCTTGGGACACATAAGAAAAGCATGTTAAATGTGTCAGTGATATTATTGCATCGTTAAATTAAGCTTAGATTGTGATTTTTTTTGGCTTGTTTTTTTTGCTCTGATATAGTACATAGTTAACGTTTTGCATTACCCTTTGGTCTGGTTGCACAGACCGATTGCTCATACCCTGCACTAAAAAGTATTGCTTGAACTGCACACTTTAAAAGCAGATATTGCGTTCCTTTAAGAAACTCACTTCAAAGCAGATGCGCCACTCACACTTTGAAACAAACACTACCCTACTGGATACTTCAGCAACTACACCAACTCCAAGGCACGGGGGGGTGGCCATATTGATTGGGGCTATGGTCCCATTTGTGTACAAAGCACACAAATCCAATGATTCTGGCCGATTGATAATGGTCAAAGGACAGGTGGGACAAAACATGATCACATTGATCGACGTCTATATGCCCAATAGAATACAAGGTAAAACACTAAAAAATACCTATGCATAGTGAAGAACTTCACGGAAGGTATCCTCCTTATGGGGGTGACTTCAACATATCCTTAGACATGCACATAGACACAACTTCCACAGCCCCCAGATACCAATCCACTGCCAGAAGGAGAATCATTCACTTCTAGATATATGGAAAACCACACACCCCCAGGACTGTGACTACTCTCTTTATTCACACACAACAAAATCATACTCCAGGGTAGATATGATCTTTATCCAACACAAACACCTCCATCTCATTTGATCATGCGAATACGGACCAATCACATGGTCAGATCATTCGCCCCTGTCTCTTACCATACAAATCCATAACCTACCATCCCACTCCTTCCAATGGAAGCTAAACGATCTACTACTAAACAAAGATAAAGCTATTAAATCCATTCATACGGCGATCAACTAATATTTTGATGTAAACGCAACACCCCCTACCATAACCCACACTAATATGGGAAGCCCATAAATGTGTGATCCGAGGACAACTCAAGCACTGGCCTCAAAGCTCAAGAAACACCATATGGAACAAGCAAATTCACTCATAATGGAAATAAGAACACTAGAAAATACACACAAATGCAGTAACGCATTAGACTTATACAAACAACTGACTAAAAAGAGATCTGATTTACAGCAACTCCTTAATACCCAAGTAAAACGTCAAATGCTATTTAATAAACACTCATATTACTCTAAAGGAGGCAAATGTGGACGCCTATTGGCAAACGCACTTAAAGAAGTACGTCAGTCCACATTTATATCCAAAATAAAAACACACACAGAGGAAATGTCCCATAAACTCCTGGACATTCTCAAGGCATTCCAAGAGTTTTATTCTGAGCTCTACAACATACGCACAACTCTACCAACACATGCGGAAATAGAATATCTAGCCCCCCCGCAAACAAAAACAAACAATAACCAAAAAATAGTAATAAAGTTAGGTGAGAGCGCAAACACAAAAAAATGGTAAAATACTAGCACTGTAGGATCTTGAATGGTAAATAATAGCGGTTAAAAATCTGTAATAAAACATCCAGTACAAATCATAGCGTAATGTGTTGCAGGATACAGCATTTAAAAGTACCAATTGATCAAACTCACATGTTGCTGAGCCTATTACTACCAGGCTCAGACTTTACAGGCTCTTCAATATATGGAACCTCCAGATTGCTGCTCACTGGATCTGCTCTCCCCCAAGAACGTAGCTTCCAAACTTTAGTAAGTGCAAAGCTCTTTATTTGGGCACACAGTGCAGAAAATATAACAGCAAATAAAATCAATATGAATAAAACAAAATAAATAGCACAACGTGTTTCTACTCTAGAATGAGTCTTTATCAAGTGCATAGTCCCGGTTTGTTCAAGTCTTCTTTTTATATCCGGGTTCGGTCTTTACCACTTGTATTTTAATTTCACTTCCGGGTTCGTAAGGTCGCATGACGTCATTTTCGTCTTTCATATTCCGGCACTCAACGTAATGTCGTTAAGTCTGACGTTGTTGTGGAAATAAGGTATTGATATATTTTCTAGTTAGTAAAATGTCTATTTACTCATCTCACTAAAGTCAGTATATAAGCTATACACGCATGCTTAGACAAAATGGCTGCTAGAAGCTTCTAACCCCTCCCTCCCTATAACACCGACTAACTACCTCGTGTAACAAGATGGCGCTGGAATCCGTGGGAGACCCTCATGGTTCTAGTGACATCACCCTTAGTAGGCAGAGCATTAAGAAGACCACTTAACACTTAACCAATTATTGATGTATTATTCCATGTTATCTCTGACAATGCTTATGATGTAATTTTGCTTTAAAAGGGACCTGCCGTCCCCTCTGAATAAACATTCCTCAAGTTATTCAACAACCTGGAACCTGTGTCTGGTGTGAATTACTTCAGGGAGAGTGCACGCATTGTTTCATTAATTTGGCCAGGGGCAGATACACAAAGAAATAATCAATTTATTGATTGATTTTTCCATTTCAGACGTCATAACGTTGTTATTGGTGATTATAGCAACATTGCATTATTCTTTTATTCCATTACTGTATTTTACTTATTTTCATAAACAATACCCAAAAACCTTATGCAACACATGGATGCACCAATACAGATAAAGGAATTTCTATCTGCAGTAAAAACCTCTCTGCTAGGCAAAAACCCTGGTCCAGATGGTTTCACAGCCAAATATTACAAAACTTTTTTGAAATTACTCTCGACCCCATTTATAGATGCATTTAACTCACTCATCGCATCCCAGAAACTAAAAGAAGCAGCCCTAGAAGCCCACATCACCCTGATCTCTAAACCAAGCAAGGATGCAACCCTATGCGGTAGCTACCGTCCCATTTCACTTATTAATAACGACCTTAAATTCTTTGCCAAGATAATTGTTGTGGATCAGAAATGTTGATCTTTGTTATTTTCAGAGGATGCCCAAATTGTTGTTACAAGTGCACTTGGAGAAGTGAGAATTAGACACCAGACATCTGTTGGTATTCAAAATAAGCCTCTGACGTTTTATTCATCAGCTGGGTTTTATACATTAAAAAGTAAGTGCTTATTTTGAATACCAACAGGTGTCTGGTGTCTAATTCTCGATTCTCCAAGTGCACTTATAACAACAATTTGGGCTTTCTCTGAATATAACAAAGATCAACATTTCTGATTCACAACAATTTGGTGCCGTGACCCCGGGATCTGACGGTCGAGAGACTCGGACACTAGCGTACAGGTGGACGTCCCTTTGACAGTGAAATCAGCAGTACAGGAAGGTAAGAAAAACTTTTTTTCTACCTTTATCAATTTCGCTCTCAGATCCACGTCCTACTAGTCTGTCTGGGTAAAGAACGACTTAACGTCTGATCTAAAGAACTTGTTTTCTGTGGTATTATGGTTATATTCAGGTGGAGGTTGTGTTGTCTTGTGAAATGAATCTTGAGATAGTGGAATATAACTGTGGGTTGAAAGTTATTTTTATTGTTTGCGTTGTCATTTGTTTTATAATTTGAGTTAGAATCCTCCAAGGGCAGATCTCCTGATCTGTGTTTAGAAGTCAAAACTGTGAAAATTCCACTGCAGTGGTCCTAAGTGTAAATACACTGTTTTTGTACAGTTTGTCTTGTGTAAGGAAGTAATTAACCCTTACAAGTTTTAAGATGGGTAGCTCTGAAAGTACCCAAGGAGGATTTACGGCTTTGACTATTGTCAAGCATCACAAAGGACAAGGAGCAATTAAGAATGTTAAGAAGTTACTTAAGAAAGCTGGCATGCCCTCAGAAAGCACTCTAGACCCACATATATGGAATGAATTTATGGCAAATTACAGAGGTGGGTTAGAAGATAAATTCTATCACACCAGACTATGCCCCTCCTACAGGGACTAGTCCACCCTGATCAGACGGGCGTCGTGTCTGGACGACAGGCCAAAAATAACACCACCATATTATTGAACCTTATGTACATGGCACAACAATCAAACGACCAGAGTCTACTGTTATCAATTGATGCAGAAAAAGTATTTGACAGGGTGGACTGGTTCCCTATTATTCACGACCCTCAAAGCCATGGGGCTCTGGCACAACCTGGATACAATCCATATACTCCCAACCGAGAGCGCGGATCAGAATCAATGGCCAATTATATGAAACCCTCCCAATCACGAATGGCACGGGACAGGGGTGCCCACTGTCACCACTACTATTCATCCTGATCATGGCTCCGTTCCTCCAGGGCATCAGAGACAACCCCGATATTCAAGGTATTACGGTGCAAGGCAAAGAGTACAAGGTGGCAGCATTTTCTCCCGATCTTCTATTTACACTCACACAACCGCTTACATCCATGCCAAAAATCCTAGAGCAAATATCCCTATACCACCAAGTTTCTAACTTTAAGGTTAACTTTACTAAAAGTGAAATCCTCCCGTTGATGATTACTGAATCCACCAAGAAAACCCTACAAAGCACTTTCCCCTTCATATGGGCACCCAAGACTGTCAAATACCTTGGCATACACTTACCTACACAGATTACCAAACTCTATGAACTAAACTTCTTGCCTCTCTTACACGCGATCTCTCAAGACCTAACCAAATGGCATAAACCACAATTTGGCTGGTTATGCCAAATAAACATAATAAAGATGACGGTGCTACCTAAAATCCTATACCTACTTCAAACTATCCCCACATGATTCTTCGTAGAAATCAAGAAACATATACACGCTACTTCTGGTCACACAACCACCCAAGACTCCCGTTCAAAACCCTAACGACCCACAAACATCAAGGGGGACTAGGATTAGCAGACATCGAATTTTACCATAAAGCAGTTATGCTCACTAGAATATACGAATGGTCAATCCCCAACAACTGCAAACACTGGGTCCTCCTCGAGAAAGCCGCATTCTCGCACCCACTGTTTACTACTCCATGACAATCAGTTGGGAAACTATCCCTTAAACCTTCACACTCCACACATCCTACAATAACACCGACCCCTAAAGACTTGGGCACGAATTAGAGGTATGCAAATTAAATCCCTGGACCCCTCACCCCTATACACACTTACACATGACACACAATTCACACCAGGCCTTAACCCATCATCCTTTGCATCCTACCATTCCTCTCACTACCTTCCACTACATGCAATATTAAGAGGTCAGGGCATCAGCGACCTGGAGACAGACACAGCACCGTCAACACTACAACGATTAAGACACTCTCAGCTTACTGACTTTATCTCGACCAATCGTGATATCCACGCAGGAAATAGACAATTAACGGTATTCGAAAACCACTGTGCCTTAACAACATAAAAACAAAACATCAATCGCTCATGTACAAAATACTTTTGCAGGAAGTCTTTCCCTCCCTTCCCAAGCACACTAACTCATGGGAAAATGAGCCTTACACTGACACAAAATGACTGGAAACAAATATTCCTCAACATTCACAAGACCTGCATCAGTACATATACCGAGGAAGGAAACTTTAAAAGAATCTCCAGGTGGCACCTCACACCAAAGATACATAAAATATTCTCCAACACCTCTGCATCATGATGAAGATGCTCACATCTCGATGGCACACCTCGGCACATATGGTGGACTTGCCCGACTATTAGCGAATACTGTATGAAGCCAAAAAAGAAAGTCCAGGCACTCAAGGATTCAACGAGGGCAATTTAATAAACCCACCGCCAATCACAACGTTTCGACCTGAACGGTTTTTGTCAAGAATTTAAATGCATATACATATACCAATTTATAGGAATACAAGTGATTAACATAATGAACATGGTCAAAGAAATCTAAGTATATATACTCAAATGTAACTTACTCAAACATAGAGGCTGTCAGCTGTCCCACAACTTACAAAACCAATAAGTTAATAATTGGATAAATAAATTAAATAAATAGATTGAGAATAATTTGAAAACTGAAGAGATCCAGAAAATTACCAAAGGACTAATTTTCCGCTATGTGCGTAACGTCAGCGTCATGACGTTCAATGCATGAGAAAACGTCCGCTCAATGACATCTCAATCTCTATAAAAATTAAAAAAAACACAGACATGCGCATTCAGCGGACCAAATGCTCATGCGCAAGACCATGCACCCGCCGCAACATCAATCCGCACACGTCCAGAAGATAATCTGAAAGCTAGCGAACTAACGTAATACCAAAGATGTCGGTGACCCCCCAATGCGCGATAATCTGTAACTTCAATTACATTACAGAATAACGAGATACATAATGAATAAAGGATAGTAAACCTTTTAACATAGCAGACAGTCTCCACAATGGGCATCACCAATCATACATACAGAAGAAATATTTAATAAAATAGAAAGAAATAAAAATTATATAAACACAAATATATAAAGCTACACCTAATATTTTCACAATCCCATCGATTAACAATAATAACACATATTTCCCACATAGGAACCCCCACTGTCTATACATATCCAGATAGCCTGGATTTGAGCGCCCAATATATCTGAAAATCACTCAGATCCCACGAACAGAGCCGAAACGCCACAGTGTGGAAGTTTTGACCGGCCACACACATGATCCTATGCCCAAAACAGTTCCATGGCGTTTTGTGCTTTTGGTCGGTCAACTTCGGGTGTTCAATGTGAAAGACATACCGAATGCACACTCTGGCTTCTTGGTAGCATTTGTTCATATGAACTATACAAACAAACCTACCGAATGGTGCTCTCCTGACGTGTGCGGGAAGGTGTTCGTCCAAGTTCAGCGGTGTTCGGGAGTTTCAGTGTCCGATTTTAGTTCCAAGCAATCTGACGTCCAAACACTGCTGCCTGCATTCCTGCGAACAAGATGGCCACCACACAGTTCCCATGTGTTCGTGCATATGAACGGCAGCCACCCACCCACCCGCACAATTAGAACCTACACTGATAGAACTGTCAGGAAAGGTTAACAAGGGTCAATAAGCTCAGAGGTGGTCCGCAGTTCGTGGGTTGGTTTGGTTCCTGAACAGTCCAAGGGAATTCCACAAACTCAGTCTTTCAATAGCGTTTCTGCATGGCCCATAGTCCTGAGGCAGGAGGCTAGCAAGCGGGCTCCTCCAGGAGCTCGTGGCGAGGGCACGTTCACCCCAATTGATTTAAAAATAAAGTCATTAATGGTGAATGAATGGTGCTGAGGAAAACATTGAGAGACTCAGTACTGTTGGTTCTGGGTGAGTGAAGTGAGGCCTGGAAGTTGCTGGGAGAGGAAAAATGGAGATACCATACAAACCATTGTCTATTCATAAGCAGGACTATACAAAGTACATGAGGTCACACATTTAGACTGGACGAAAGGAGATTTAGCCGAAGGCAAAAAGAAGTGCTTTTTACAGTCAGAACAATAGGTATGTGGAATTATCTGCCTGAAGAGGTGGTTTTATCAGAGTTTATACAGATGTTTAAACAGCAATCAGATGAATACTTGCAAGAACACATTATTCAGGGATATAACAAATTATTGAGTGACAGCTTCTTGATCAAAGAAAGATCTGACTGCCATTCTGAGGTCAAGAAGAAATTAATTTTTCTAATTTGTTGTAAAATGGAAGCGATAAAAAACTGCATTTATTGGATCAACAGCAAAATCAGATTTCTCTTTTTCTGTATTTTCTGCACGTGTATTTTCTGTAATATGTCAAAATCATCAATAAAGCATATTTGCCCATATCACAAACCTCCATTTGTTAGGGTTTGCAGGCATGTAGACACGTATATGAGAATTTTCCATTTATCAAGCTTGATTAAGGTCTCTGTGTAGGCCGAAACTTTGTAGTTTTTGTTACAATAAACCCTGCAGCAATCTGGAGTGCCTGGACCTAATTTATATTATCTACTAAACTGGATTTTACCAACCCTGACCTTGATAAGTACCTGGATTCCTTAGTGTGAGTGCGGTATCCTCCGTCTGTGAATTACTACGCATTTAACGGGGACATCAGCCTGTGATTGCAGAACTGATGTAAGGACCGGGCATGGATTACAAGTAGGTTTTAAAGGACCACTCTAGTGCCAGAAAACATACTTGTTTTCCTGGCACTATAGTGCTCTGAGGGTGCCCCCACCCTCAGGGACCCCCTCCTGCTGGGCTCTGGGGAGAGGCAGGGGTTAAAATCTTACCTTTCTCCAGCGCCGGGCGGGGAGATCTCCTCTTCCTCTCCTCCTCTTCGGCTGAATGCGCATGCGCTGCAGGAGCTGCGTGCGCATTCAGCCAGTCTCATAAGAAGGCATTCATAATGCTTTCCTATGGATGCTTGCGTCTTCTCACTGTGATTTTCACAGTGAGAAGCACGCAAACGCCTCTAGCGGCTGTCAATGAGACAGCCACTAGAGGCTTTAGAGGCTGGATTAACCTATTTATAAACATAGCAGTTTCTTATAAAAAAAATGGGTTAGCCCTAGCTGGACCAGGCACCCAGACCACTTCATTTAGCTGAAGTGGTCTGGGTGCCTAGAGTGGCCCTTTAAGACTTGCAACAGGGATTTTTGGGGGCCAGGTGGGGCTGGGGAAATATTAGTAATGTCCCATAAAGCATTAAAAATTAATATAAAAAGATCGATTTAAAAAGGGTTGGAATAACCCTTTAAAGAAAAAGATGTCAAAATAGATTCACATATCAGTCCTGATTGTTAAATGGCTCATTTGTCTAAGATCTAAACTAATTTTTGGTAGTTAATGGTAATCCTACCCCTATGCTTACACTAACTCTTACCATACACCTAAACTAACTGTCAAAATTATCCCTAACCCAGCATTAAACCTTACCCGATACACTAACCCTAAATTTATCCCCAACTCATAGGGATTCCCTTTGCAGATTTCAGCAGTAATTTTAACAGAGGAATTTCTCAGCTCACACAATGCAGTGTGCTTTGTACTAAGTGACTGCAGCATGTGAGGGAGATCTCCCATGAGTTAATCTTGCTTGTACCAAAACATAAGGATGTTCCATCCTGTCCTAATGGCGTCAAAGCTTAGAATTGTTATGATGTCATGGAACGTCCTAACGTTGTTAAGGGGAGAAGTAAGCTGATTTGATCCATGTGTTAATGTTTGTTTACAGAGAGTAAACACTATTCTTGTATTCCCTTCTGTCACCACTGTGTATAAATTTTGTAGATTGGCTGAAGCTGCAGTTACTACGTCCAAGAAATCCCAAGAGTCACTATAAAATTACACTACCATTTTTCATTTGATTGTGTGTTTGACAATTCTAAAAATGGCAAGGCACTTTTATTTTCATGTTGAACTCTGTCGCGCTTGATAGAACCAACCTCATAAAATCCTCTTATTGGACAAGGACTCTAGGTTTGCAAAGAAGCCTCTTATTTTGTTATACCCTTTTTCTTCTTTTTTTTAAATGCAAATTCCAATTTTGTGTACATTACTTATTGTGTGTATCTTTGAGTGACTATAACATAATCACACCTTTGCTCTATGTAAAAAAAAAAAAAATGGACATCCATAGTTACAAAATTAACAAGCATTTGAGTGGACAGGGAATGTGTATAATACTGTAAAAGGAAATGAGGAATGAGTAACTCTAGTATTACTAAAAGCGGACAAAGTTATGTTCTCACCTGGTTTAACATCACATCATATACATCTTCGCCCTCGCAGTATACATGTGCCTAGAAAAGGGAAAACAAACAAGTTTACAGACAAAATTCTCATTATTGGATTTTAAATATAAATACACAAGGAAGTTCTGACATTTCAGGAAGACAAGCAGAAAAAAAGTGTATTATAAAGGCCCTGTAATAAATATTATTTGTATCACCAGCACTCCAAAACAAAAATTACACAAACCAATGAAGGATACAAGAATGTTTACTGTTATATAAAGACATGAAAAACACTAATGTAAACGGTTTTATTATAGTTACATATTTCTGGTGGTTTCATTATGATAAAACTGCAAAAATATACATGTCATAGTTTCTATGCAGTTCTTTGTTTTTGTTATGCAAAGTCCCACATTGCATGTTTTGCAGAATGATCTGATCTGATGTGGTACCTTAAGGGTGCTGCAGTGTACACATCTCTGAGATTGCCCCTTTTCCGGCATATGAGCTGCTTTGTCGTACGTATCTCTGGAGCTACATAGGGTTTAAACCTGCTTTGTTGTTTGCGGCCTCTTACGAATAGGTGTTGAGGAGGAGGATGCCCCAACTAGGCCAGCAATTTCAGACAGTCGAAACTCTCTTAGAGTAGTTGTTTCCCCCATCACAAGTTTTATGAATAATGAATGCATTTACAAATGTAACAAAAACCTATGCCACCATTTCTTACTGTATCAATCTCATAGATTGATTTCAACAGTTCAGCTTTGTCCACTAATCCCATGTTCGCAATGTAATCTTTGACAATAGCTGGACATTTAATTTCAACTTGAGAGCCATCTTTGTTCTCCCGTGTTGTGGTAGATATGTTTGTGACGTAATGGAAGTTGGAAAGGAAGAAATTTCCTTCCGGTCCATACAAAGCATTGCAACAATGCCTTGACTACTGCACTGGAACGCTTCAAGTGACATTCCCTTCTCTTCATCAAAGTCTGGAATTCCAACTCTTCTCTTCCTTACAGTGCCACAAGCATATACACATATATATATATATATATATATATATATATATATATCTCATGTTGCCTTAGATCGAGCATGAGGGGTGCTGATGTAAAATAAGTGTCAAAGAACACTTTATGGTATTTTCCAGTTAGATCTGAAGTTAGTGTTTTGGCTACTCTGGAATTTGTCCAGTTTTTCCTATGTAAATTTCAAATAAAAAAAACAAAACCATACCCATTATCATTAGTGAGAACCTAAACTTTGTATCCACGTTTTATGGATTTCTTAGGCAGAAACTGCTTGACACATGAATGCCCTTTAAATCTAATCATATATTCACCAATAGTTAGCTTCTCTGTGGGTTTGTAGCATTTACTAAATGTTCTACTCATATGTTTCAACAACGGATGGACTTTGTACAATTGATGTGTCGTAGCCTCTCTCTCCAGCCTTGGGCTGTTCATTATTGTTATTTAAGTGCAGGTGATCAAGCAGCCACGAAAATTTATTTTGACACATAATTGAAGAAATATATAATGCTCTGAGAGCCGGGTCTGAAAAAAACATTAGTCCCTATATGATGGATATTGCTTTATTCCCATAAGACTGATGGCAAAATAAACGGTTTAATTTCTTCCATATATGTTGGCTTGAAAGCTGTGGAATCTCCAAGCTTCTGGGTAGCATTGAGATTAGCCTGATAGACTATGCTCTCTATAAGATCATTGCCACATAAACAGCTAAATATTTCAGTAAGATTTTTTGTCTCAAAATTTATATTTGGCCCAGATTGCTGTGAAAATTCCTTTATATTCATGTGAAAGCACCTCTTGCACCCACAAAACAGTTTCTTTTTTTTAAATCATCATTATGATCATCACTATGATCAACATATGCACATTCATTTTCATCATTGTCAGAATGATCAGCAGAAGGCTGCGTTTTGAGCCCTACTTCCTTAAAGGACCACTATAGGCACCCAGACCACTTCAGCTTAATGAAGTGGTCTGGGTGCCAGGTCCAGCTAGGTTTAACCCTTTTTCTATAAACATAAGCGTTTCAGAGAAACTGCTATGTTTATAATAGGGTTAATCCATCCTCTAGTGGCTGTCTCATTGAGAGGCGCTAGAGGCATCTTCTCACTGTGATTTTCACAGTGAGAAGACGCCAGCGTCCATAGGAAAGCATTGAGAATGCTTTCCCATAGACTGGCTGAATGCGCGCGCGTTCAACCGAGGAGGAGGAGAGTCCCCCGCCTGGCGCTGGAGAAAGAGGTAAAATTAACCCCTTCCACCCCCTAGAGCCCGGCGGGAGGGCGGCCCTGAGGGTGTGGGCACCCTCAGTGCACTATAGTGCCAGGAAAACAAGTATGTTTTCCTGGCACTATAGTGGTCCTTTAAACTCGCTATCAATATCCGATGCTTCTAATTCAGGACCACTCGGTATGGTATTAAACAGATCGCCTATTAGTTTACTGGTTAATTCTTCACCTCTGAATCTTTTACGGCCCCTTGAATAACCTTTTTTTTTTTGCCAGATATGTAGTACATAACTGCAAAATTATACCCAAAGATCAGGCTTGAAATGCCACTGCATGTGACTCATCCCCAAAATGAGATGGAGTACACAGTTCAAGATGCAAGCTGGTGCTGAAGCACATTCTAAATTCGAACACTAGAGGGATCCAATAAACTGTTCTCAATTCTGGTTTTAAAGAAAAACAAACTGTGGGTCTGTGTGAGCAAGAAAATAAATGATTTTTAAAACCGTTCATAACTATCCCATGCATTTCATACATATTATCAAGATGACCCTGACCACCTCTTCCTAACTGGTTGCTCATTTTGTTCATTGTTTATTGGTTTTACTGGTCATGAAGGACTGAGAACAGACTTTTTTTTTTTTATATATACTTGAATTTGAACCTCTATTGATGAAAATCAATGCAATTCTAAAACATCAAATACAACTAACAATGCTACATTAATGAGTATTGTATTGACTTTCTGCCAGATCATTCCCTGAATAGTGACAATATTATTTATTTTTAATATCCACTATTCTTCGGTAATTACTAAATTATGAGTTTTTAGCACGTGTGATAGCAAGTCTTCAGTATGGCCTGCAAGGATCCTTTAACACAAACAAATAATACATTTGTTGTCTTTATTACCTATTCCCAATATCTTTCACAGATTCATTATTAATCAACTTGAATGTAAATAAACTTAGATGGATGAAGACAGTCAGTGTTAATACATCCCAGGCCCCAACAAGTTAAGGTCATTTTTCCTTTCACACGGTTTAGCCAGAAAATTACTAAGGTTTATACACAATTTACCTTTCCTAGTTTGCTGGAGCATTCTGGATCTACAGGAGCTTTACCCTTAAGTACAAGTGTCCGGACCTGTTCTGTGTTAAAAATAGGAAAAACATTACACTAGACACGTATACACTCACAGTAGGTAAAAACAGATGACTATAAATACATGTAGAGAAGGGTTTAAACAGAAACATTGCATTTCCTATTACTGAAATTGTTACAAATATTAAACCTATCAAAGATCCAGCTCTTTGATAGGTCAATTCTTTATGTGCATAATCAAAATTACAATAATTATATGGATCGCTCCACAAAGGATTTAAAGTAAGGTGAATGTACCAGTGCATGAAGAAATGGAGGAAAGTATTTCACTGCTGCCTCTTCATAGGAAGCTGTTCTAATTATTACCCTACAAATTGTCAGTATGTGTAGCTTGATGTGTGTGTTCACTACACATCAACAGAGATACCTTTGCTTTCCTCTACTTCATTTTTCACACTGCCTGTGCTTCTGCGGGGCTTCTTGATTAAGGGCCCATTACTGACATTCTGATTCTGTTGGCTGATTGTAGTATCTGTTGCCACTAGAGAACAAACACAATTAGAAATTTTTAAAATTATAGTTGAAAGCATATGCTCAAAAGTAACAATATCATACAAGGTAGCTTTGGCATTTCTCTATGTAAATTGCTTAAGAAATGTTTCACAAGCACTTTCAAATGTAAATTGCCTTTTTAATGTTGTACACATACCAGATAAGCAACGTTGAATCTGCCTTTCATTTTGCGTTTGAGTGTTCTTTTGAACCATGCATCCCAAATCCATGGTGTAGGATTGTCTTCCAAATCTAAGAGACACCAGCTTAGTATCAGAGTGAAGTGATATCTCCAATGAGAGACAAGTTTTGGCATCATAAGCAGCCCAGTCCCCTTTATCAGACAGCCACTGCCATACAAAGACTGCAGAAGATTTAAATGAGATGGGGGGAAATTAATACAAATATATTTAAAAAAAAAAAATAAAAAAAAAGAATCAAAACAAAAGATACATTTTAAAACTCACATTGGTCGTTCTCCTTCACAGCCAGTCGAATTGGCCTCTGGAAACCAGTCTGAGTGTTCTTTTGAACCATTTTCTTCAGATCTAACTGTAATGAGATCCCTTCAGCAGGAGACACCTTCACAGACCACTTTCCAGAGCTAAATTAATAAATAAAGTTAAGAGTTATAAATGTAAAAGAAAAAAAGTGTTCTATGCAGATTAAAATGTAAAGTATAGTTTGTTTTTGTTTAGATTAATGGGACACCGTGTAATTTAAGAAGCTATTTAGTACTTTAAAGGATCACTATAGTGTCAGGAAAACAAACCCGTTTTCCTGACACTATATAATCCTTGGTTAAAACCCCTTCAGCAGCTTACCTTAATCCAGCACGGGTTTCCTCAGCGCTGGTGACCTCTCCTTCTCCGCCAACGTCAGCTCCCGAGTTTAACGGAATGCGCATGCGCGGGAAGAGTGCGCGCATTTAAACTGTCTACAGGAGAGCATTTCTCAATGCTTTTCTATGGATGCTCTGCACGCTGGATGCGAATTTCGTATCCAGCGTCGCAGATGCTCCTCTAGCAGCTGTCAGGAAGACAGCCACTAGAGGTTTGATTAACCCTGCTATGTAAAAAGTCCCAAGAGGGATTAAAATGTCCGTTAAAAACAAAACAACAAAAAAAACCTGCAGTAAAAAAATCAAAAATACACTCTTAAAATCCTATGCTATTAGACAGGCTTAAAGGAGCACTATAGTGCCAGGAAAACAAACCCATTTTCCAGGCACTATAGGATATAAGATCCCCCTCTCCCTCGCTGGGCTGAAAGGGTTAAAACCCCTTCAGCCACTTACCTTAATCCAGAGCCGCGGGCGCGCATTTAAACCTTCCCCAACTGCTTTTCTATGGGGATCTGAACTGAATTTATTTAAAACGGTATAATAAATTTAAGAAGTAAACTTTCTTTTCGATTGATTTCAACAAATCAACCCATTCTTCAGTATTAATTCTAATGTTTAGGTTTTGCACCCACTTCCTTATTATGGAAAAGATGTGTTCTTATGTATCTCCCTTAATCAGTCAAAGGTAGCCAGCAATCCAGCACACCGACTTTTCATTTTCACATTTTTGATAAATTTTTCTAGCAAAATGCGTTTTGGAGATCTACTTAAAATCAAGTGATTTTGGATATAACCTTTTACTCTGACATAATTGAAAATGTCACCATTAAGAAGCTAATTATCGTTACTCAAAGAAGGAAAGTCCCTGGCAGTGAAGGAGTATATGCACCAGGAAGACCACCACAAAGGTTTAAACACATTGTGCTTGGACTACCAGTCTTTATACAAATTTGCTTTTTCACTTTTTTTTAATGCTTTATTTTCTAGAAAATTACTTTTAAAATTCTATTATTGTGGAGGACTCTAATTACTGAGGAAGGAGTGGACCAGGAGTGGGGCAGATTGCATGAGGAGTACATCAACCAACATCTTTATAGCCATAGCCTACTAAATGTGGCTCTGGATATTGTGAGTGACCCATTTCCTTTGATTCTAATCTGGAATTTTAAAGCAATATAATATGTTGGCTTTTGTGGTTTTATAAACTGGTTTTAACTCTTAGTTTTTTTGCTTGTGGTTTGCTTATAATTTGCACACCCTTTTTTATATATTTTGTCTTGTGATCTAATTAAGTATCTTATTAATGATTAAGGACACGAGGGGTTGTTGCATTTTAGATTAGCGCCAATCCACCCACTTCCCATTTTTTGGGCTTCTTACTCCTACTTTGTTATGTTCAAGTAAACTGTCAATTTTAGTGAAGCCAGATTTAATCCAATTAGCGAGATTAAGATCAGGAATATTATACATCAGTTGTGTTAGAGATAAAACTGAAATTATTTAACTTGGAGAGGACAATCAATCCTAATCCATGCGTCCAATAAATTATTTAAATGTATGAGATAATCTCACTGTAGTTTGATCTGTAGTTCGCCAAAATATTTCCCCCAGTTCTGTATTGATATTGCCAGTTTTAGTCAGGCCCAATTCAATTTTGTACCATGCTTCATCTTTGACATTATCAAATTCAGTATAGATAATATGAGCGAGAGTACAGGCTTTGTTACATGTGAGTTTACAGAGGAAGAGTTTCTATTTCAACAGTCAAAAGTAAAGACAAATAAGTCAATGAGGCCTGACGTGACACACCCAAAAGTTATTAAAAGAACTTAGTGGTGTATTAGCAAAACCATTAACGGATTTATTTAACCAATCATTAACACTAAATCTAGTCTCTCCAAACCATCCAGGGCAGTGTCTAGTTCAGCTAAATTCTGATTATTTCGACGGCTGCGTTAATCTCATTCTGTCTGGATTTCTTTTAGTGGAAGGGTCTCCTTCACTGGCATCACTGTTCCCATAAGCTCCCTCTTCACTCAACCATTGTTTCGATTCCCACATAATCAACATGCATTTTCTCCACAGTAGTGCAAAGTCTTTAGTCCATAGTACATAGGGATGTACCATACATTTAAAAAAAAAAATAAAAAAAAAAATAGGGGAGCTTATGGGAAAATACATGTTGATGATTATGTGGGAATTGAAACAATGGTTGAGTGAAGAGGGAGTTTATGGGAACAGTGATGCCAGTGAAGGAGACCCTTCCACGAAAAGAAATCCTGACCGAATGAGATTAATGCAGCCATGGCATAATGAAACCGAAGGTGGAACGCAAGAATACTGCCATTGCAACGCATGACGGAGGAACCGGAAGTGACGTCACACACCCTCGTAAGCACCAATATGGTGGCCATGAGTGGGGTAAACGGAGGATAAGGGTCCCAATTGGATAATTACAGTAAGGGGACGTTCCTAATTTGAATGTTTGGCACCAGAAAAGATTTAAAAACCAGGATTACACAGGCAATAACTATGCACCTGAGGAAGATGCTGATTTAAGCGTTGAAATGCGCTGTGCTTTTTTTGGGACTGATGGAACTGTGAATAAGAGACACTTTGTATGCAAGCTTTTAATCTTTTGTGCAATAAATATTTGTTTTAAAGTTAAGAGCTGGTGCCCTTCATCTATCTCAATTTCAAGGACCTGATACTCCTCAAAGCTGTATTACTTGGGCCATTTTTTTTTTTTTACAGGCTCATTAAAATAAAACGAGCTGCGTGGTCTGTTCTCATTAGGTATATATACTCACAAATGTATACCCTGGGTAGAGTGAGTTCTGGGACCACTGACACATATAGAGAAACATTCATACAGACACACACAAAATGGTTTAGTCACCCTTCTGTTTCTTACCTTTTAGGTGCAGGAGGGTGACTATACCTGTGGTCCAGTTGCCAGTTTCCACTCCGACTCCCTCCTCTCCTTCTTCCTCCCGCACGACTCCTGGTGTAAACTACCGGGGCAGTTACTTCCTTCCATCTCTGATGTCTTCTCAGGGGGCCCGGTAGCGCTGTTAAAGCGCAGCAGCGTTGGCCGGGGCCCCTGGAAATATATTGCCATCAGGTGGCCCTTATAACATTCAATGCGGCCCCGGCAGTTAAAGCCATTGTGGTCGCAGGGGTCTGCATGGTGGCCGGGCCCCATGGAGTGACGGGCCCTGTCGCAGCTGCGGCCCCTGCGAACTCTGTAGTTCCGCCACAGCGTATATTATTTCGCCAAAATCTTTCTTCAGAAATCGTCGAGTTTAATTGGAAGTTTTGTCCTCTTGTGAATGATACTGTAAGGCTGAGCTTTCCAACTTTTCTTCTAAACATTGAATTTTAGTTTTAAGTTTCGACAGTTACTCTTTGCATTCATCTGTGTGATATGAAGCTCATTTTTAATTTTACCAAGTTGTGTATCAAAACAAGCATTTAAGTGCTCCTGATCAAAATACTGGAGAACTTTTGTAGGGATATCATGCACTTCCATAGCTTGTAATGGGTTGGATTCTTCATTATTACAGCTTAATATTAGGGATGCACCAAAATTTCAGCTGCGAAAATGGGCCTATCCCATTTCGGCCAATAAAGGGTAAAATCTGCATGCCCCTGGCCCATTCCTTTCTCCTCCCATTGCTAGTAGCTCATCGAGCTCCTCAACAGTGCTCTCTATGATTATCGCTGTCAGTGATGTGTCCCTCCTGTATCGGTGTCACAGTATGACAGCCTCTGCTCGGAGCGCTGTTGCTATAAGTGACGGGACACGTGGAAGATATCCTGGCACAGCCCATCGTCTTGCGCGACCTCGCAATTTTTCAGGCCACGAGTGAGCTCTCCTCCGTCTTGTTCTTGGGAAGAGCTCAAGTTATCGCAATGTTTCAAAATGATCTCTGTCCTGTTCTCAGAGTTGGCTCGACATCTCGGGATGTTTCCTTGAAGCAGCTGGCGGGATCTCCCGGGGTGAGTGCGGAATGCCGCTGGCGGACAGCATGCTGGAAATGGAGGAATGTAGCCCGGAGCAAAGCCGGAGAAACATGTCTGGAGCCCCGAGCTAAACCCTGCTCTGCTGCATTTAGGTGTCTGGTGCCAAATGGACCAATGGTAAGGTGTCAAAACATTAGCAAACTGTTTGACTACTTAAATTTGGGGAGGAGGCACTCCTAGCACCATAACCGCTACAGCGCTCTAGAGGTTAGGGTGCTTGGAATGTTCCCTTGAAAGTGGTGTCCAATCATAGCTTTTTTTTTGTTATACTTTCTCTTGTGGATGCATAGCCTTTGAGGATTGAAGATGGGTAGCTTAGAAATATGCATTGGTAATAAACTATCAATCAAATTATGTATGATGAAAGTACAGAGTATTCAATAGACTTCTTCACCAGGCATGGCTTCTAGTTACTGTTACTCAGTCTATACAAATAATGCAAACACTTTTTACTATAGCTACAAAAACTGATTGACAGCTTAACAGTTTTTACAAGACTGCGTATCTAGGGAGTGTGCAATGAGTATGCAATTAAAAGAATACTTCCAAGCACCACAACAACTACACTTTTAAAGTGGAACTGTCACTTCCAGAGAAATGTCAATGCAATGATTAAAGGAAAACTTTAAGCACCATAACTATTACAGCCCACCCCGCTGTGGTGGTTTTCATGCATCCTCCCAGGATATGTAATCAAACAACTTATGAAGCTAAAAGCCCCTGCAAGAAGCTTCCGTTAGCCCTACTGAGCTAAGCCCTGCCATGCACAGTTGGCTCATTGGTTTAGTGCTTCAGCTTAGCACTCTGACACATTATATCCTTCATACAGTGATAATTATATTGTTAATACAGTGATAGTATTATAATTATATCCTTCATACAGTGATGGTATTGTCTGATTATATTTCCAACTTCATATAGACTTTAATGGAGTTGGAAATGTAATCAGACAGATCATTGTTAAAGCTTACCAATGAAATGTATGTAATTTACCTAGCTCTTACGGTTTTGCATATAATAGTTTTCTAGGACTATACTTAATTGGATAACTCGTAAAAAAAAAAAAAAAGTTACATCTGATTTTGTTACATAGAACTGAAGATTGTATATTGATATTAAATTAATATCAACAATATATTATTCTTCAGTCCTATATAACAAACAGATTTTTATTTATATTGTTAAATGACCACTCTAGGCACCCAGACCACTTCAGCTTAATGAAGTGGTCTGGGTGCCAGGTCCCTCTAGGATTAACCCTTTTTTTTTTTTTTAAAATAAACATAGCAGTTTCAGTGAAGAAGAGGAGAAGAGGCGGAGAGCTCCCCGCCCGGTGCTGGAAAAAAGGTAAATTTTAACCCTTTCCTCTCCCCAGAGACGGGCGGGAGGCGGACCCTGAGGGTACTATAGTGCCAGGAAAACAAGTATGTTTTCCTGGCACTATATTATTATTATTGCCATTTATATAGCGCCAACAGATTCCGTAGCGCTTTACAATATTTTGAGAGGGGGGATGTAACAATAAATAGGACAATTACAAGAAAATTTACAGGAACAATAGGTTAAAGATGACCCTATAGGAGGTGTGGTATTAGAAACATTTAGGACAGGAAATATCAAGTAGGAGTGAAGCAGAGCTGGAGGAGAGAGCAAAGCACTGTCCCATAGGAGAGAGCAGGAGACAGGTATGTAGGGTAGAGATTACTCTGGGAGGCCATAAGCTTTCCTGAAGAGATGGGTTTTAAGGCTCTTCTTAAATGATTGAAGACTAGGGGAGAGTCTGATGGCAGTAGGCAAGCTATTCCATAGGAGAAGAGCCACCCGCGAGAGGTCCTGCAAGTGCGAGTTGGCCGTACGGGTGCGAGCAGCGGTCAGGGGGTGGTCACGGGCAGAGCGGAGGGTACGAGCAGGGGCATATCTATGGATTAGTGAAGAGATATAAGTGGGGCTAGAATTGTTCAGTGCTTTAAATGTATGGGTTAGCACTTTGAATTGACTCCTATAGCATACAGGGAGCCAATGTAAGGACTGGCAGAGGGGTGAGGTGTGAGAGGACCGACTAGACAGGAAAATCAGTCTAGCTGCAGCATTCATTACAGACTGTAGCGGGGCAATACGGCTTTTGGGGAGACCAATCAGGAGAGAGTTACAGTAATCCATGCAGGAAATTACTAGAGCATGGACAAGCTCCTTGGTAGCATCTTGCGTAAGAAAGGGGCGAATGCAGGCTATGTTTTTGAGTTGGAACCTACAGGACTTGGCAACAAACTGGATGTGAGATTCAAAGGTGAGACCAGAGTCAAGTATGACGCCAAGACAGCGTGCTTGCAGGAATGGATTTATGTGGATATCACTGACTTGAAGGGAGAGCGAGAGAGGAGGATCTGTATTAGGAGGAGGAAAGACAAGTTCAGTTTTAGAGAGGTTAAATTTCGTAGTGGTCCTTTAAGTTTATAGTGGTCCTTTAAGTTATTTTCTTGGTGTGTTACATTCAATAAAAGTGTGGTTATTTTATTGGCTTGTAGTTTTTCATAATAGATTCATTAAAAAGTATAATACAATTATAGAAAAAAAAAAAAGTAATTTTCGGTTTAGTTTTTCAGCCAAGGGCATCCTGAATTTTCGGCCCAGAATTTTCATTTTGGTGCATCCCTACTTAATATATCTTTTTGATTTTTTCTTCTTGTCGTGTCATCTTGCATTTGGGAAAAGAAATTAGAAAAATACTTTTATCACTTTTTTTAAAAATCAGTCAGTCTTCTTTTCGTATTTCTTTTTATTTCCATTTTTGGGATAATTTATTTATTTTGTAGCCAATGCTACTCTATAATTTGTTTATTTTCTTCTTAACGGTAAGAAGAAGGAACACAAAAAAATCAAAACGACAACAACAACAAAAAACTAATTCAGACAGGTTGGCTGCAATTACTGAGGCTCGCCCAACTCACTGCTGCTGTGTAAGAATTAAATAATCACTCAGCTAGTTGTATATCTAGCTGGTTTGAGCTAGTTCAAAATCCACCTCATTATGCATAACAGTGTGCCGCTTATACATAATAAATCAGATTTGACAGTAGTTGGAAATGATCAGCAGTGTGGATTTCGGCCTGACCCTGCCCTTTTCTCCAAACAAAGTTTACAGTTTTATGTAGATCTTAAAAGAAAGATTCACCAAACAGAGGAAAAAATAAATAAAAATCAGTTTTTTTTCCTTGGTCAACTATAAGCTTGGCAGGTGTAACAGATAATTTGGCAAAGCGTCAGCTTCCATATTCAGCTGGATTGATTCATGTGTGAATCCAGGTTGAAATCAAATTAATTTGCCACTTATTACACCATCACAAGTTAGACAGGCTAACAATTAATGAAGCAGCTTCCAAAAGCTGCAAGCTAAATAATGATCCTGCTCCACAATATCTTATCCTACTCCAATGACAAACTGTTTGAATCGTTTTGAAAACAAAATGGCATGTAATTGTGTCCTAATCTGAAAACCAAGTGAAATAAATCAACTAAATTTTTAGAGTATCCAAAAAGTGTGCTAGATTAAGTTTTTATGTTCTTTCAGCAAGCCTCCATTTTTCGCTGTTGTGAAGTGTTTAAGATTTTAAGGAGTCGCCTTCAAAAAATATATAAATAAATAAAATAGATAACGCTCTCAAAAAAAAGTGTTGTAAGTACTGCTGGCTCTAAGCAAGTATTAGTCCAGTAATCACTCTCAGCCATCCCAATGCATATAGATAGAAGCACAAAAACAAATACAAAACAACATTTAGATTCTATATGGTAAAGTTGCATGGATTTTGATTCATATGGGTAAGATTTAAACAGCAAAAATACTCACTGCCCCAATACCTCTGGATAGACTGCCAGCTGACATTTAGTTAGAGCAGGGGTCATCAAACTCCAGCCCCCCAGATGTTGCTGAACTACAACTCCCATGATTCTTTGAATTACATAGATTGCTAGAGAATCATGGGAGTTGTAGTTCAGCAACATCTGGGGGGCCGGAGTTTGAGGATGCTCCAGGGTAACCTAATGCCACGTTATGTCTTCTTATGGAGTATTTATGGACTCCTAGGCAAGCTAGTTGAGTGCTAGCCTTCGCCTCCATCTTTTGAAGTCGAGATCTTGTGTGGCACCAAACCAAGGGAAGATCAGAATCTGGCCGCAGGGTGGGTGTATCGCCGTTAGCTCCAAGATGCAAGCCAAGTTGAGAACCACTTGTTCTCCTCGAGTTCCCGCTCAGGTTGCGCCCTACATACAGAGGGCGTCCGTCATCAGCGTGGCCATGTCATTGCTCCACCCCCCTGTCTGAGGCGTTCATATAGTTTATTACAAAAAGGGAGCTACCGGCTTGCAGCTCCCTTTTTGTAAAAATAAAAGCGGCGAGGAGTAGTGCTCCCCACCACTCACAGTCTCCAAATCCCCGCCCCCGATCTATAAATCCAGCCAAACTAATAATATTTTTTTTTTTTTTTTTTTTAAAGACCCGATATCACACACAAAAAGCCATAAAATTTTGAACTAAACTAAACTCGTGAATTTCATCCACACACGAATGAAGAAACTGCACACATTTTGTTGGACGAAATTCTGTGGATTTGCTTTCTAAATGACAGGACGTTCGAACGGCGAATGAAAAAATGTGAGAACACAGGAGCAGTCAGTGGTCAATGAAAGTCAAGCTTAAGAAAAATTCATAAGACAAACTAGTCCCTACTTTGTCTTATGTTTTAAAGATCAGATAGGAAGAAAAGAAGAACAGATTCTAAGAGAGGAAGAGGAAACAATAGGAAAAAGGTAAGTTTGGCATGAAAGTGTCACATTAAAGGTTACAAATCAGTGAACACTGGCATGTGTGTAATATATATATAATATATATAGGCTGTTAGAGTAGGACCTGCCAAAGATGGAGTACATTGATGTTGTGGCAGGCTTATGCAATGTATTATCATATAATGTAACTAAACCCCCCATTATTTTTGCCTAGATTATGTGTTTAAAAAAAAAAAAAAACTAATAAAATCTGTCAACATTGAAGTTGCTGTTTAGTGGATAGGTGAGTGCGCTGGATCTTGTGTATTGTATAATTTGGCCCCAAGCAACACCCCATTTATGCATGTTCAGATGTGTGTGTGTGTGTATATTATATATATATATATACACACACACACACACACACACACCTACCTACAACATAATATACACACATATACATATATATTTATTTTATCAAGGTGACCCTGACCTCCCCCCTTCCTATCTGGTTGTTCATTCTGTTGAGTTTCAAAATAGTTTATTGGTTTTACTTGTCATGCAGGACTGAGAACAGACTTTTTTTACTTGAATTTGAATCTCTTTAGATGAAAATCAATACAGATTCACACATACACTGGAAAAAAAAAAAAGGACTTGTGTACATGCAGTTCAGCTTTTGACAGAAATGTGTAATGTACCTTCTGTACATAGCTTTCAATCTAGGAAACATCTTGAAAAAGCAGCAGGAATCAGTTTTGGAGAATAACCTCAAGGATTTACCCATATAGATAGAGCACCAAACACAGAATAGATAGTGATTAAACTGAGCATCTGGGAAAATCTTTTGTTATACATGTTGCAAAGGTAGCAGTTTGGATAATCTCTTTATTCTTCACATCTTGGCTCTATTAAACAAATTAAATCTTTGCATCTTAAAACCCAGCTCTACATCAATTTTAAGGTTCATTATCTGGCTAAAGTAATATAATTTTTCATATGAACCCTGTTGAACTATAGACCTATCTCCCTGATAAACAGATATAAAAATATTTTCAAAAATACTGGCACAAAGATTGAAAATGGTGATCCCTGAAATCATTCACAAGGATCAAACAGGCTTGGTTTCAGGTAGAGATATTGCTGATAATACCCGTAAAACCTTAAACATGATGGATCATCTAAAAATACAAAAAATATAAATCAGTTTTTATACTATTAAATGCAGAAAAAGCGTTCGACATGGTGAACTGGAAATTTCTGGGACTGGTGATGGAAAACTTTGGCCTGACAGGCTTTTTTTTAAAAGAAAGTACAATGTCATTATATACAAACCCACAAGCGGGAGTCATTTGTCCAGGCATAGTATCTAATTGGTTCGACATTTGGAATGGCACCAGACAAGGCTGTCCTCTGGCGTCACTCCTTTATGTCTTCGCTATAGAACCTCTAGCAGCTGCAATTAGACAAAATTATAAGATTGAAGGACTGCAGATTAATTCGGAAAATCATAAAATTACTCTTATATGTGTATGATATTATTCTAGCTCTCTCCAATGTAATAGATTAAATTTCAAATGTAATGAAACTAATTTAAAATTTTGGTAATTATTCAGGCTACCACTTAAATATAAATAAAACAAATTAACTTTTAATATAAATTCTGAATATTTAATGTATCTAGAAGAAAAGTATAAGTGGAACTTCTATAATTACATAGCAGAAAAGAGACTTGCGTCCATCAAGTTCAGCCTTCCTCACATATGTTTTTGCTGTTGATCCAAAAGAAGGCAAAAAACGTAGTCTGTAGCGCTTCCAATTTTGCAGCAAACTAGGAACAAATTCCTTCTTGACCCCAAAAGTAGCAGTCAGATGTCTCCTTGGATCAAGCAGCTATTACCCCACTAATTAGAAATTATATCCCTGTATGTTATGTTTTTGCAAGTGTTTATCCAATTGCAGTTTAAACATCTGAATGGACTCTGATAAAACCACCTATTCAGGCAGGGAATTCCATATCCTTATTACTCTTACTTTAAACCCCTCCCCCCCCCCAAAAAACAAAAACAAAAACACTTTTCTTTGCCTTAGATGAAATCTCCTTTCTTCCAGCCTAAATGTGTGACATGTCCTATGTATAGCCCTGTTTATGAATAGATTTCCAGATAATGGTTTGTACTGGCCCCGAATATATTTGTATAATGTTATCATATCCCATCTGAGGCGCCGTTTTTCCAAACTAAAGAGGTTAAATTTTTTAACCTTTCTTCGTAACTAAAATGCTCCATTCCTTTTATCAATTTTGTAGCTTGTCTCTGCACTTTTTCTAGTGCCATGATATCCTTCATTAGAACAGGTGCCCAAAATTGCACAGCATATTCAAGGAGTGGTCTTGAATTATAAAGAGGCAAAATTATATTTTCATCTAGAGAATTGATGCCCCAATTTATACATGAAAAAACCTTACTGGCCTTAGCAACTGCAGATTGACATTGCATATTGCTGCCTAATTTGTTGTCTATAACAGTTCCCAAATCCTTCTCGTGTGTGGTTATCCCTAATTCACTACCATTTAAGGTGTAAATTGATTGTGCATTCTTGACCCAGAAGTGCATAACTTTGCATTTCTCTTGGTTAAATTTCATATGCCATTTTAGTGCCCTGTCCCCCAATCTATCCAAATTCCTCTGCAGCAAAGCAATATCCTGCTCACATTTTAATACTTTACAAAGTTTTGTGTCATCGGCAAACACTGAAACATGGCTTTCAATGCCCATTTCAAGATCATTTATAAATATGTTAAAAAGAAGCGGTCCCAAAACAGAACCCTGAGGGACACCATTTACCACTTTTGTCTAGCCTGAAAATGTACCATTAATGACAATTCATTGTACTCTATCCAAACCAATGTTCTACCCAAGAACAAGAATAATCATCTAGACCAGGGCTGTCCAACCTGCGGCCCTCCAGATGTCGCTGAACTACAACTACCATGATTCTTTCAATGAAACAGATAGCCAGGGAATCATGGGAGTTGTAGTGGGGGCCGCAGGTTGGACAGCCCTGATCTAGACCAATTTTTTTTAGTTTGGAGACTAACCTATTGTGAGGAACCGTATCAAATGCCTTGGCAAAATCCAAGTAGATCACATCCACTGCAACACCCTGATCTATGCTTCTACTTACTTCTTCGTAGAATGCAATTAGGTTAGTTTGACATGACCTAGGTTTCATAAAATCATGCTGATTATTGCTAATAACAAAGTTCTTCCCAATTAATTCCTGAATATTATCCCTTAATTTAAGTTAAGCTCACAGGTCTATAAATTTCCAGGCAAGGATTCTGAACTCATTTTAAATATAGGAACGAATTCTGCCTTCCTCCAATCCTCCGGTACAATACCTGAAACAAAAGAATCTTGAAAAATTAAATACAGAGGTTCAATTATTTCCCTACTTAGCTCCTTAAGTACTTGTGGGTGAATACCGTCAGGCCCCGGAGCTTTATTTACATTATCTCGAACAGCTGTAGCACCTTGTCTCGAGTTATCCAATCACAAGTCATCTGCAAATTTTTTGCAGCAATCATTTGCATATCTCTTGCCATAGGATCCTCATTAATATATACTGAAGAAAAGGTTATTTAAAATTTCTGCCTTTTCCTGGTCTTCCTTAACTAACAGACCCATCTCTGTTTCCAGTGTACCTACACTTTCATTTTTTGTTTTTTTTAGAATTGATGTACTTGAAAACTTTTTGGGGTTGGTTTTGCATTCTTTGGCTATCAATTTCTCATTTTCTAGTTTAGCCACTTTAATTGCCTTTTTGCAAGCGTTATTGGCTTCCTTATATCTTAAATAGGATGCCTCTGATTTGTCCGATTCAAATTCCCTTTTCTTATTTTTAATCTCTTGTTTTACTTCTCTACTAAACCACATTGATTTCAATTTGTTTCTTTTATATTTATTACCCACTGGTACATACTGAGAAATGTACCTTTCTAATATTTGTTTGAATAGTTTCCATTTATCCTCAGTGTTTTTTTCACTAAGGAGTTTATGCCAGTCTATATGTTGTAGAGCTGCCCTAATCTTACCATATTGCGATCACTTTTTCCCAAGTGCTCCCCTACTTGAATGTTAGTCAAAAGATCAACATTGTTTGTTATAACAAGATCCAGACCAGCATCCTTTCTAGTTGGTGCTTGTACCAGTTGCGACATAAAGGTGTCATTTAACACATTCAAAAACCTGATTCCCCTTGCTGAAGTACTAGTAACTCTATCCCAATTTATGCCCGGGTAATTAAAATCTCCAATAATTAACATGCATCCCGATTTGCAGCTTTCCCAATTTGCTCTAACAGCTGTTCTTCCTCATTAATATTTACATTAGGTGGTTAATAACATATCCCAACCAATAATTGATTTCCCTACGTTTGCCCCAAGCAGATATCTACCCATAAAGCTTCCACATTTTCCTTGTCACACTCCACATGCCTAAGATTTGACTTTAACTCATGGTTGACATACAAACATACCCCACCACCGTTCTTGTTTTTCCTATCCTTCCTAAATAACGTGTACCCATTTAACCCCTTAAGGACCAAACTTCTGGAATAAAAGGGAATCATGACATGTCACACATGTCATGTGTCCTTAAGGGGTTAAGTTAACTGCCCAGTCATGTTTCTGTTATACCTATTCTATCATATTGTTTAATGTATGCTATTGCCTCTAGTTCGCCCATTTTATTATATAGGCTCCTTGCATTAGTAAGCATACATTTAATATTGTCATGAGTCATTTATACTTTTTGTGAATTTTCATCAATATTACATACCTCCTCTGTTCTGAGCTTTCCCATCCCTCCCATCCTTACACGGAGCTAAAGCCCATCTCCTTTCTATCCTGTCTCCATTTTCTAGATTGCTTTGACCTATCCCCCAATAATGAGAAGATAGAATGTCAATGAATCCAAATTTTATCAAATATAGACAAAATGGTAGAAAATTATAAGAAACTATTATTATGGTTTAAAGAGACTTTTCAGAATGGAAGGGGTTAGAAATTTCCTGGCGGGATGTATAATTACTGTCTCAGCATATGTGATCCCAAAATTAATTCCGATCCATAACCATAAGAGTACATTCTTCAATACTTCATCAATTAAAAAACAGTTTATGAAATTTATTCATGTATGGGGAAATAAGACACCCAGAGTTTCATATATTACACTCACCAAAAGAGTGAATAAATGCGGAATAAATTTTGCTGATATAATAGAATTACATGATTGTACTATCCCTACCCATTTCTTGAAATGGGGCAATCTTATTAATCTTGATCCAAGCTGGAAATATATGGAACAAAAAGTACGTCCCTATTTAAACTAGCCTGGATTGGCTCTGAACATTTAAAAAAAATAAAAATAAAAAGTATTCATTCTCAAATAAAAATCGTAAATAAGTCAATCACTACTCTCAAACTATTTAAGAAGAAATTGGGCATATGCAATGAACTAATTTCCTCTGCACCATTTTAGGTTATTAATTTCTATATTAGTGATATAGATGTATCAAAATGGATAGAATGTAATATTCAAAATATAATTCAAATTGCTGGGGAAAATTAAATCATTTATAGATACTCCAATTCAATTCAAGACCTGTAGAATTATGCTAGAATAAGACACCTAATGAATGCCTTAGATATCAAAGTACACCCAGAATTTGAAAATGTTATTAATAAACATAAAAACAAATTTCTAAAGTTACACATATGGTTAAGGACCTTATGGTTATAGATTAAAACCAAACCCATTTAAAAAAAATGGGAAAGAGATATAAATAAATCTTTCACACTGGAAACACGGGAAGGTGTATTTACTGGGATCAGAAAAATCACCCACAGTCTTAACATACAAGAGACCCTTTATAAAAAATTAAAAAATAAATCACCCACAGATGGTATCTCACTCCATATAGAATTAAAAAAAATGTAAAAATAGTTAAATGCTGGAGGTGTTCCAAGGAAATAGGTACACTATATGCGAAGGAAAGGAAATGTGAGGAATTAGAATAAAAAAGGAAGATCTCAGGCAATATTATTACCCCAGACATTTTTATTTCATTTGGATTTTTCAAATTGCAACCATGAACAAAAAATATTATTCTTATTCACGTTAGCCAGAAACTAGAAAAACTAATTGGCACCAATATGGCCAGTAATAAACAACCAGATTATATATCAAACAACAAATGGAAGAAGGATTTTACCGAAAGTCAAATAAGATTTTAATACACATAAAAGTATGGGAGATGTGGACCAATATTTCCTAACTCAAATGTTATATACCCTGTGCATGAAGCAAAATAAAAAAAGATAGAAAAGGGTAGATATATATATATATATATATGTATGTAATTTGGCTTAGACTAAAAGCACGGTCTCATCATCAAATAGCCTATATGATGAACTCTTATTCCTTCTTGAGTCATACTATGATATAATTCTCTCTGAGAGTAATCAAGCAGAGAAAAAAAAATCTGCATTATTTTGTGTTTTATTTATTTTCTTTCTTTAGGGGAATGAATGAGGAATGAATGGTTATGAAGTGCCACAAATGTATTTATGTTGGAATAACGCACCGTTAAAGTGGCACTGTCATGACGAACTCACCTTTCCCCAATTGCTTCTTGTTCTCTGGATTCCAAGCCACTCAGAGTATTGTTATGAGTCAAATTACACAGCGTGCAAAAATTCCAAAGAACTTTCCCACGCTGTGTAAAATTACTCAGAGCACTCTGATTAGTTGGATTCCAAGCCCTCTGAGTCAAATTGCAGGGCGTAGGGAAGGCCTTTCACCCGCCATGCGGAGCTCAGTCTACGCGATGCCCTCGCTGGGTGAACATGGATTATTTATTTTTTGCGCTCGGGTCCTTTTATTTTATAAATTCAACAGGCTTTATGGTTTTTAATCTGGCCTTTTTTGGGGCTGAAAAAAAATAAAAGACTTCAAAAGGTAAGTATTTATTTTTATTTACAGGGACTTAGCTTTATTGCCCCTCCCCACTCACTATTTTAAGGGTGAGGGGGTAGGTAGAAAATGTTAATTTTTGGGGGCAATAGGTCCCTCCCATATTCTTTTTTTTTTGTCAATCTTTGTTTTTATTGAGGCATATGGAAAAACGATACAGAAAATAAAACAAGGAGTACATGCACATAAATCCCATGGTATGCAAAACAAAGATTGAGCCTGGAGTCGCATACGTGGTAGACGTTCTGCACTTGAGATCAATGGTACACTCTGCTAAGTATGACATGCCTTAATTTTTGCTAGTTCTGCAGGGTCTAACATTATGTTAGAAATAACAAGCTAGGCACCTGTCTGATTACCGTACCGATTAGTAGAAGTAAGTTATGCTAGTGTTGCAGGCATTTCCGGTGTGCCCTGCTCTTAGGCATCAGAGGGCTAGCTGTCCTGAAGTGAGAGTAAATTATAAGGTAGAAGGGTCGTTATGGCTTAGCTAACATGTCAACCATTCACATATGCACTCTTTAATTCCGTTATGGCTCAACTGTCTATGTGTTGCCTTGGTTAGAATACCACTGGGTGTGTGTGCAAGTATCGCTAGGCTCAGTATGGTTTGCTTACGTGTGGTTCGCAGCAGTACGGGTGTCAGGATCGTGACAGGGATCCAACACGCAGAATACAAACAGGAGATAGGTACGTATACCGGACCTTAGAGTGGCCGGACTAACGTAAGGAGAGAGCAAAAAGAATGGTCAGAGACAAGCCGAGGTCGAGGGAGCGAGAGATCAGGTAAGCGAGAGACAAGCCGGGTCAAAAGGACAAGAGAGTAAAGCAGGGTCAGAATACAAGCCGAGTCAGGAACCAAAAGACAATAGAGGTAAGTGCACTGAGTGACCAGACTAGCTAGAACCACGACAGGGCAATGAATCATTCCACAGAACCCTTTTTTATACCTTGGCTCTTTAACTGTTGGCTCCGCCCCCAACGAGTCCTGATTCGTTGTTCGGCACTTGGTTGCCGTGATTGACGGGTCGGAACGTGATTGCCGTCATGACGTCGGCTACTGAGCGCCGCGTCATAAAAGGAGGCGGAGCTATCGCGGCCGGCGTGTAAATGACCGGGAGGAGTGCAAGGATCGGGTGAGTCAGCCCCCCTGGAAGGATGGACGTCTAGGTGTCTAACCTCCTCCGAGGTAGACACCAAAGGTAACCTGACAACGGGGAAAGCGACCGTCCTTCCCCTCCGCTGCCTCCTTTAGGTCTTCTCGTGCATCAGTTGTTCTCAGTCGTACCAAGCGTTGATTTTGGTATCTGCGGGTACCTCCACCTATGTAGTTTAATTACGCGGGGGTTTCCAACTCAATAGCCAGAGTATCTGTCGAGTATGTAGCACTTTTTGCAGGAGCACATGTGAGGCAAGACTTGTCAGCCTTCTGGCTTGGCTCCGCCCCCCCCCCCCATTTTCATGTAGGGTCCCCACCTGCCACTCATGGGTGGGGACCAGGAGGGGACCTATGCTCCCCCCCCCATTGTCACGAGGGCCTCACCCGCAGCTCATTGGTGGGGGCTGGGACAATAGGCCCCCCCCCCATCCCCATCTTAGGGCCCCCACCCCCGCTCACTGGTCATTTAGGGTCCTCACCCACGGGGCATAGCCCACACTCGCGCTAGTTGATAGATAAGTGGGGAAAGGGGGGAATTCACAACAGTGAGCAGCCACATGCATAATATTGGGGGGGGGGGTAAAAAATAAATAAACAAACAAACAGATGCGCCCATGACAGTGCCGCTTTAATATTACATGAATATAAACAAATGTATGTCTATGTATATGTAAAAAGAAAATTTTCAATAAAGACAAAAAACAATATGAACCAATTAACCTTTAATTAATGGAAGAAATTATTAGAATTTTAAAATTAACTCTTTAACCCTCAAGTTAAACAAGACTAAAAGAACAACTCAAGTTCAATTTAACAGCCTATCCGTTAATTTTACTGTTTTTAGGTCTAAGGTGTGCTAAGTAAACTGTCCATTGTATGTAATAAATACGACAATTAAATCATTTCTTCGTGCATGTGATGAAAGCCACTTCGCCACTGGGGTTTGGAGGGGACTACTTGCCAGCCTTTTACCCTGTGACTATGGCCCCTTTAATTTTTTTGTGGTTGAGAGACCCTATTTGTGGCTATTGGGACTTTAAACAATGGTTCTTCGAACTCCTAAACAGTTGAAGTGGCCGCCATTCAACATTCGAACACGTGGTGGCGGCCATCTTGTTCGCATGGACCAAAACCACGAATAGACTTCAGGGGGACTTAGCTGCGATTCTATGGAACTGTTTTGGGCATGGGATCATGCTTGTGCAAAAATATGACTTCCATAAAATTTCTAAATACCTTATCTGATCTGGGTGATTTTTGGATATGTTGTTTACCCAGATCAGGGGATGTAACATTTATGGGGATATGGTGTGTTTTGTGGTACTTAATAAAAATGTGTGTTTTTTCTGCCTGGGGATAATTATATTAATGCATTATCTGCCTTGATTATATCACCGGCAGAGGGGAGGGATTGTGTACTGTATGTGGGAGTGTCATTCGCTGTCACGTTGTTTTTATTGGCTTGTACACTTGGTTGTCACCTTTGTTGGGAAACTTGCATAAAAGGCCAGTGTGCCTCCATTAAAATGGAGTTCCTGTTTTACCCTCAACACGTAACTTGGTCTCATGATTGGAGGGGAACTGCTATATTCACACTGGGGATTCTATACTCCCCTGGGTTCTAATCACGTTTCAGTGATCTCTGCAGGGTCCTAGTGCCCTGCACACAGCACAATTTAGGGAACTAAATTGGGATGGTGAAATAGGACATGAAAATCTGGACTGTCCTGCTGAAATAAAGACGGTTGGGAGGCCTTGATGTGCAGTGCAAATCTCTAAAAAAAAAAAATCAATGCCTGCAGCAAGTTGATATAATTTAAAAAGAACCACTGAGCACCTGGTTGAATCAGCAATCTTTGCCGCTGCCATCTGTGCCTTTTAGTTTGATAACTATCTTACAGGGACAGGCAAAGCAGCAAACAGTTCACATTGTTAATGTGACAAGAGTTCCCTGAATTAGACCCGTAGTGAGCTGTTTACGAGCACTATTAGTAACCGATGGTACTGGCCAGCTGCACTGATGTGCTAAAGCAGTTCTTACATTAATAATAATATCAATTTGCTCAGCTTTGGAAAACATTCTTAGCCAATAAATGATCTCCAAAGTGCCAAAATATGAGCTTCTGCTTTACCAAATCAGTGCAGATCAGAAGGACTGTGTTCCGGAACCCCACTAAGCCAGGTGTATGTCAAACTATTTGTAAACAACTGGATGGCATACTGTGGGACAGTGCCAGGGGATTCCTCCATAACTACTACTACAGCATGTAACCATTATACTAATGAGGTAGCCCATGAAGTTAATTATAGTAAAATTACAGCTAAAGTGCCAAAGTTAAATGCAAATTACATATTGAGAAATAATATAAAAACTATGGACAAAGAAGTCATGGGCTGGTCATATTTAATTCCTCACCTGAATGCCTGATTAATTTGAGTGTTCAGTTCAGGAGCATAAGCCATCCACACGTCCCCATCTTGCCATTCCCAGCGTGTCTCAACTTCTTCTTTTACTACAGACTTTGATCTCAGATCTTCAGGCTCAAGTTTTACTTCAGTACTCAGATCTTCAGGCTCAAGTTTTACTTCAGTACTCAGATCTTCAGGCTCAAGTTTTACTTCAATCGTTGGTTTTGAATCTGTTACAGCTTTTCTTTTCTGAGAAGCCACTGCTGGGGAAAGGTGGGGGAATGAAGTTAAATTAAAGGAGCAAAACATGATAAAATGGTTACTCCAAGCACCATGACTACTTCAGTCATTTGAAGTGGTCATTGTACTTTGAGTCTGTATTTGCAACGTGTTGCTTTGAACCACTGCACATAGGGAGCATAACCGCTTTGCAGCGTCTTAGCGTTGTCATTAGTCATCACGGAACTAGAGTTCCAGGCAATTCTTTGCATATTCCTAAGCACAGAATTGCATTCATTGGCAGAGAGCAATATACTAATGCTCTCAGTCATTGAATGGCCGTGGCATTGACTTTGGGGTTCTGTAGCTTTACAGAACCCGGAGGCCGTCACTGGAGGACCCTCGGTGCCCGGTAAGACTGCAAAGTGTTGTAAGATGTTTTGCTCCATTACCAATAAAAAGGGCCTCCATCATTACCAATAAAAAGGTACTCCATCATTACCTCTACAGCAGGCTGTAACGATTATGGTGCTTGGAGTAAGCCTTTAAATTTAAAGTAAAACTAATTATTTTATTTTTTTAAAAGCTATGTATTTCACAATATTACAAAAGTTTATTTTATGCCATTAGTTAGATACCTGTGTCCCAGAATAGTATTTAAAAAACGTTTCCTTAGCGCCGTGGGTTCAGGAGTGCACGTGCTCTCATAATACCATAGCATCTCATTTTTGCAAGTTCATAAAGGCTCTTTGACAACAGTTGAGTACATTATATATCAGGGCTTAAAATATGAAGAGCTGTACTGCTAACCAGACTTTAGAAGTTACTTGCTATTGCATACTCTCTAGGCCATTTTTTTTTTCACTTTGCAATGGATAGTGGAAATCTTTAGAGGTGTTTGTATATGATGTCAAAAAACAAGAGTATGGCAGTATGCAATGTGTGCATATAAAATTACTGAAATAAAAATATATTCATAATCACACATACATTTAACATTAAGATATAGGTTTATATAGAGTTTTGATAGTGTGTTAGAAAACCAAAATATACACCAAATCCCTAGTTTATGGTGTTGAAATATGTTATTTTAATCTCAAATGTGTTCTGTTTTTTCCCTGCTTACTTTAACCAAATTTAAATCATAGCTGACATATTTTTTCCAATTCAGCTAGCTTGACCTCACATTTGAAATTAACTTCAAACTCTAACTTTAGCAATTAAAACAAGTCTCCTCTGAACTAGAATCTGAATGGAAAAACAGCTGGAAAAAAAATAATCTACAATTCAGTTATAGGCTTCAGCTACAAATCAAACTATTTTGTACAGATAAAGTTTACCATTTGGACTTTTCTGCAATTGGCTGTTTAGAGAATAACTATGTGCACCCTTATCTACTCATGCTCCCTTTTTAGTCTGTACATTATATTTAATAAGATTGTAAGTCATAAGGAAAATTTGTTCCTTCGTCTTAGATGCAATGACCATCTACCCAGACACAGGCCAACTTCTCCCACACATTCACGGTGCAGAGAATTCGGTAACAGTGGGGTTTATTCACTATAAAGCAGATTGGGGAAGCCGAATTGTACAAATGAGACTAATAGGAACTTGTGAGTATAGTGTGTTGTGATTATAGTGTGTATTGTGGTTATAGTGTGCGCAGTGGTTATAGTGTGCACAGTAGTTATAGTGTGTGTTGTGATTATAGTGTGCGCAGTGCTTATAGTGTGTTGTAATTATAGTGTGCGCAGTGGTTAAAGTGTGCACAGTGGTTATAGTGTGTGTTGTAATTATAGTGTGCGCAGTAGTTATAGTGTGTGTTGTGATTATAGTGTTTTGTGGTTATAGTGTGCACAGTGGTTATAGTGTGTGTTGTAATTATAGTGTGCGTTGTGGTTATAGTGTGTTGTGATTATAGTGTGCGTTGTGGTTATAGTGTGTGCAGTGGTTATGGTGTGCGCAGTGGTTGTAGTGTGTGGGGAGAACACCTCTACAAACCATCAGGTATTTTATTAATTGACAATTTTTGTTTCTCAGTTCGCTGTTTAGTAATGTTCCCCCCAATTAACGGTACCGCTCACCCCGGCCTTTCCCGCTTCGCCCAGACATGTTCCCAGATCGGTGACTATTTCCAAGGCGCCAATGGAAAGCTGGGCTCAATCGCTTATTGGTCGCAGGAAGTGTCACTCAACACTGTCATGTGACACGATAGGCCGTAGGATCCACCCAGCTACCGAGGGAAAATGCGTCATCATTCCAGTATGAGCGCGGTGATTGGCTAGCCGCTGCTGTTAGTGTAGATTGGCTGGGGGTTAAAATGCTGTCTATGGGGTTCGGCTTATGAGAGAAGACTGTTGCTTTTATTGGCATTCATTTGAGGCTAACGGCTGGCACGGAGGGCGTTGCACCATGTTGCTGTCACGGCTCCGGTTCCAGCAGCTTCGAGTAAGTCATTTGTAACATGGACACTGTATGTACGTAATTAAAAACGTTTCCTTAGCGCCGTGGGTTCAGGAGTGCACGTGCTCTCAGGCTCCACCCTCTTTATTTGCATACTGGGAGCAAGTGCTGCTGGGATCAGTCCAATGTTGGCGTTGCCAACGCTTTACAAATGTTCTGATTGTGATTATTGCTGTTTCTATTTTGTAAAGCGTGTTTCAGCTGAATAATGTGAAAAACAAAGGAAAACTTTTTGTATAAAAAAAAACCCCAAACCAAAGAATTGTCACAGTGAGTGTACACATTATATTGACTACGACACATATATAGAGGTCGTTCGTAAATGGGAGATGTGCGGAAGGGAAGCTCATTGCTGAGGTCACCTACTGAGCGCGTCACGTTAGTGATGTCACTCCCATATATATATATATATATACCTCAGGGAAGGTCTGAGAGAAGAGCCCATTGTCGCCCTTACAGGGTGTCACCCGATACTCAGGGTGAGTGAGTCCCCAGCAACCCCACGCTGGAGTGGACCGGCCCGTCACGTGGTGTGGGACCATGCAGAAGACGCCTTGCAGCGTGGTTGGGGGGAGGCTGTGCCGCAGATTGAGGCTCATCCCTCGCCCCTCCCACGTCTCGCACGGCTGATGCAGTCTCACATTCCGGGTCTTGGAAGTGACTCACGGCTTGCAGTGTTAGTCCAATGGCTGAGGCAAGGTAGCTGCACGGGATGTGTGCGCACCCTGTAACCCAATTCAGACTACTCTCCCGCCGCTCTTTTATGAACTAATTCAATTTGTTTTAAGTTTACTTTTCTTACATAGTTTCCACTATGATATCAATGTGCCCAGTATTGAGAATACTTCAATCAATCATAGTTAGAAACACTTTAACTAGAAAAATGGAAATCGTGATTTCAACAGTATTGCATTTACTCGGTAGGTTTGTTTATAATTCCACCACAGCGTACTTCCCTCCTGTCTGTGCCTCCGCTCTTGGGAATACAAATGTGTATAAGTTACCAATCAGACAAGGCTCAAAATGTACCTATCAGAGCACTCTTATTGATGCTAATTCTGCAGCTGCTTAGTAGATAGCATAATTCCCATGGTATTAGGGAGCTATCTACTAAAATTATCTAAGTAAAAAGTTGCTTGGTATTAGTGAACATAGGCGTGTGCCTGGGCACACCCTAATCCCCGCGGCACACCTATGGAGTGAGACCGGCAGGGGAGATCTCAGGATCCCCCCGTCGGCTCATGCAGAGCCGGCGCTATCCAAGCGCCCGCTCTGCTCTAAGCCTCCCCTCACCAGCCCACAGGGAATGAGGGAGGCAGGAGAGGACCCGGGGAGCTCTAGCCAGCAGCTCCGCCGGGTTCCTCTTGCAAGATCTGAGTGTTGCCGCAGCAATACTCAGATCTCGCAAGAGTGAACTCTAGCCCCACAGGCTAGAGTTCACTCACCACTGGACCACCAGGGAAGGCAGAAAGGATCCCCCCTCCCTACAAAAGGTAAGAAGGGAGGGGGTATATTTATTAACTAATCTGCCCCCAACTCCACCCCCACAAATCACCCAAACATACAGCGCACACACAAACCGCACCCTCACACACACAGCACACAAATAGCACCTCACACACACAGCACACTAACAGTACCCTCACAAACAGCACCCTCACACAGCACACTAACAGGACCCTAACAAACACACACACAGCACACTACCAGTACCCACATGCACACAGTACATTAACAGTACATATATATATATATATATATATATATATATATATATATTACACACGGCGTGTGCTTGTGCTTTAGGGTGCACACCCTAATGCAACTGGCTGCACACGGCTATGTTAGTTAATAAGGGTGTCCTAGCACGAATGAACAATGTGGGAACATTTCTTTGACTACAGGAAATGGAGTGGACTTAAGCTCCTCCTTAGGTCAAAGCTGCTCAAGCGTAGGAAAAATACATACTACAAAGTAGTCCATACTTTGTCTTATGCTTTAAAGCGGCACTGTTATCGATTCCTCTTCTCTCCCTCTTTCCGAATCTGTTCTTCATTTTTTCCTGTCTGCTCTAGTTTTCTTTAAAACATAAGACAAAGTAGGGACTATTTGTCTTATGGAGGTTTCCTACACCTGACCAGCTTTGACCAGCGGAGAAGCAAAGTGTGCTTCATTTCCGGTGATCAGAGCAATTTTCCCACAATTCTCACCTTTCCTCCATATTCCCCTGAAGCCTCCTTTCACTTTTCCCAAACTTGCTGTCATTTAGAACAGTTTCTCCATTCGTGTTAGGACGGATTCAGGACTTTGTTCGTATCGGAATTTCATTCGAATGAATGAAACTCTGATCCTATTCGTGCCACGGCTGCATCTTGCAGCTGCTTAGTAGATAACTACCTAATTCCCACAGTATCTACGGCGAGTAGGGACTTTACCGTGAGTAGGGGCATGTATAATAAACAGCCAGTGGCTGCTCACTGTTAAAAAAACAACAACAAACCCTAGTATCCTCCTTCCTGTGGGGGCTATTAAACGAGAATTGCAGGGGAAGGGGGACCTATTGTCCTCCCCCCAAACCCCACCCCAGAGCAGTAAATGAAAATGTTACCCCCAACCCGCTAGGTGAATAGGGGTCCCCAACCCCCTAGTCACCTCCCCACCCAAATAAAATTAAATATACCCCTACCTACCCCCCTTACCCTAAAAATTGTGAGGGGGGGAACAAAAGAACTAAGTACCTGTAAAATAAATACATAAACTTACCATTTGATGTCTTTTTTTTTTTTCTAAAATCTTAATTTTTCATCCCCAAAAAAGGCCAACTAAAAATCCATAATACCTGTCGAACGTTTTGTGTCATTTAACCCCACTCCCTCTAGAATGTAAGCTCGTTTGAGCAGGGCCCTCAAAGCAGTCTGTTGCTGTGCATCCAGCTCATCTTGTTAAAAAATACTTGTGTTAGCCCACCCATTGTACAAGACTGTGGAATTAGATGGTGCTTTAAAAATAATAGTAATAATTGCATCGGTCAGAGTGAGCACCAACAAGGCAGCCGTCTCCGATGCTCGTGGTCTCCGATGCTCGTGCCCACAAAAAAGTGAAATGAACAGAAAATATGTAAGACATTAATTCAGAGAGGCAGGACAGGGGACCAAAGGAACCCAAAAATGAAATAAGAAGAGAGTATCAAAATAGTGAAAAATAAAGGGTCTGAATAGACAGATAACACACTGTACAGGGAGTGGAGAGCAAGGAAGTAGGTAAAACTAAGAAATATGGAGAAATGGAATAATAGTACACCATAAAAGAAATGAACCGAAAACGTATCTTGTGCACTATCACAAATTCCTATGCATATTTAAAAAACTGGAGGTTTTATTTAGTATGAATACAATAGCCATTAAAGTGTAAGCTCACCTGCCAAATTAAGGCAAACCTCTTAGGTGAGTCCTACACTAACAATTCACCTTGCTTCTTTGAGCATAAAAAGCTAAAACCTCTAATGAGATATAAAAGGGGTAATTTTTTTTTTTTTTTATATAAACTCCAATGCACTTATTAATACACAAATAGTGTAGGCTGCAACACTGTAACATAGCTGTGTAATACAAACATACAAAATTAAGCCCTGCGATCAACCTCCCATTTCTCCTGGACGGCAGCAATGACTATAGTACTCATCAGCCCCCAAAAATAGAATAAAAAAACAAAAAAAGTCACGTGCATTTGCCTTGATGTGGCAGGTAAGCTTGCACTTTTATGGCCTTTGGAGTGATACTAAAAGCCTTGAGAAAAGTCAAGTGATGGTACTGAAATGTTGAGATAGATATAGATCTAGATCTCAAATGATGCATTTGAGGAAGGGATGCACTCTTTCACACACATACTTGCTGCTGCTAACTGAAATACTCTCTATAACATATACAGGTACACTGGGATTGTGTATAAAAACTGTTGCGTTCACTTTCATGTCCCAGTTTTGTGTGAAAGCGTCATTCCATATGCACAATGTCTTGGTTGCCCGGGTATATTGCCATGCATCCAGGCTTTTTTTAAGGGGTACATGTCTATCTGAACCGTAATAGAATCCTCATGTTTTTTTTCTCCGATGGAGACCGCTTAGTGTCCCCCCCCCTCCCCTTATTATTTGTAGGTGCCCATGAGTGAGAGCTAGAGAGAACAGTGAGATTTCTCAGATTAATCAATTTGGACAAACTCCATTTTTGTGGGTTAGGAATTTAACCCCACTTTTGGGTCCTGACCAAGAATCGGTACTATACCTTCTTTTTAATTTGTCACTAATTCTTTTGTATACTTCTTAAAACTTCCATCTTATTATCATTAGCTTTGCATAGTGTTATCAGCTACATTTCTCATGTTTCTACTGTTATAGACTCTGAGCACACAGGCTCCTGGACTGTCACAGCTTGACAACTCAACAGGCTTTCTGTCTCAAGTGCCTTACCGGAAACATCCTGGAATCCTGCACTTAAAATTAATTCGTTTACCACAAAAGGCCCACAATGCTGTTCAGGTTCTTCTGAAAGGTAAGTAACTGTGCTGGCGGCAGCTTCTATATTGTGTAGGTATTTCGTTCAGTAGAAATTCTAGGAATAGAATAGAATTAAAATATTTAACATTCAATCTTACAAACAAATCAGGGCTATTCCATACAGTAAACTAAATTGTTGCATTTTGTAATTTTGCCGCAACAAAGTTAACTGTATGCAACTATATCCATGGGATATTGCTTATAGGGTAATACACCTGACGTTAACAAATCGTATTGTTTTCCACTGCAAATTGACGCTGAAACTATATCTAATTATTTAAAGTGGCATCATCACCTCAACTAAGTTTCATGACACAGTAATAAGGGGTGTATTATCAGTCTGGTGTGATTGCATATCAGGAAGGCCTGGGAAAGGCCTGATGGCATTTTGCATGGGGCGAGCGCATCTAATAATGCACTTGAACTTTGCTGTTTGGATACATTTTCCCTGTTGTTCCATGATGTGGGAAAATTTGGACATTCCCACCGAACCCTGGACAGATGTGTTATATGGTAAATGGAGAGTTCTGAGCAGATGATATCACCAGCTATCTTCAAGTTATAAATTAGATCATTTGGGTTTTGAAAAATAAAGCGTAAAATAAAAATTAGTCTGACATTATATAACGGGGGGAAAAAAATAAGGTTGAAGAGTTTGTAGGTAGGTGATTTTTGTTTCCTCTGGTCTGTTTGTTGTACATCCAGCTAATCACAATGTTTAACAAATGCAGTCCTGTTCTGAGCAAACCACATGGAGAATTAGCCCAAATACTTTCAGACTGGGATCTATACATTTGCTTATACACTGACCTTAAAGGTACAGTCTAAGGACCAGAAATCTCTTCTTATTTTGGGACAAGGGGTTCTTCCCCTATAGCCTTGCAGTTGAAAACAATTCTGTTTCTGAAAAAAACTGCACTGTTTACATTTTTAAGTTTCCACAATTACTAGTGGTCATCACACTCACAGAGGGCTTCTGACTGAAAAAGATTCATTAATTAAATATTTTGGGCAATGGATTCATTGATTGTCTGTGAGAAGTATGACTAGACAATAGTTATCAGGACGATTGGAGACTGTTATGGTACTGGAATACATGTAAGTTTTATTTAAATTTTAATGTTTTTTTTAATTTATTTTTTTTCATACTGCTGTGGGATCATTGCAGTTTATATTTTTAACCTTTCATAGCTTTTATAATTATGATGTCAGATTATGAGTGTTATTATTTATTTATTTTTTTAATTGAGGTCATCTTGGATTAGTGGGTATGGGTGTCTTACCACAATGGGCTCAATTTAACATTGTTGGATAAGCTTTCCTAATAATTTAATAGTCCATAGCTATTTGGTTGTTCTAAATTAGTAGTTGTGACAGTACCACTTTAAATTTGCTCTTTACTGCACTGTGTATTTGGGAGGAGGATAAGCTGTCCCTTTGACTATCTTTTTTTTGTAGCCTGTTTATCATTTCCTCAAATAATGGCTTATGTTTTCAGAACGCTCCATCAGACAGCTGGAGGATCGTGTAACAGCCCTGAAAAATTACCTCTGGAGTCGGAAACGACCAGCTGAAGAAAGTGATTTGAGAGCACAGGCTGCAGAGTTGGAGAGGAAAACCAAAACCTATATGGCAAGCATTCCAGGTATGTGTATGACAAACAGCCAGGGCCAGATTAAGAGCCCAGTGGGCCTGGTGCTGACAATTATGACGGGCCTAATTACAGAATCATATCGACCAAAAACAGCAGCTATAAGAAAACACATACCCTAGGCTAATCTATCACTAATTTATGTTTTCATCTTTCAAGTAAATCCATAACCCCTAACAGCAGTGTCCAGTAAGCAGGAAGTCAATGGGCACTGTAAAAGGGTGTGCCACTGACACAAATCACGTAACCTGCCAAAAGGGGCGAACATGCCCAAAAAGAGGATATGTCTGCCCAAAGAATTAGAAGGCCAGCCTGGTATGAATGCATGTCAGACTGCCTGCCAATCATGCAGCTGGCCAACTAAGGGCATACTATGCAGACAGCACCCTGAGCTTGGCATAAATGCATCTAATGATGCGCTCGCTCAACGCTTTCTAAGGACTGTCCCCTAGCACTCGCTGGTCCACTTGTCTCCTTACCTTCTTACTAGCAGGCAGAAGCTCCTGGTATATAGTCTGGGACAGAGAAAAGCTGTATGTAGTGAGTGTAGAAGAAAGGGAACATGCCACAGTGCTAGAGAGTCCAAAGTCAGCATTACCTTAAAGGATCACTATAGGGTCAGGAACACAAACATGAATTCATGACCCTATAGTGTTAACACCACCATCTAGCCCCCCTGGGCCCCTCATGCCTCCTTAAATATAGCAAAATCTTACTGTATTCAAGCCTGAAGCTGTAACTCTGCATGCTGTTAGACTCAGAAAAACAAGCAGTCTGCTCACATCATTAGAAGTGGTGGCCTAATCCAATCACAGTGCTTCCCCATAGGATTGGCTGAGACTGACAAGGAGGCAGATCAGGGGCAGAGCCAGCATGATTCAAACACAGCCCTGGCCAATCAGCATCTCCTCATAGAGATGAATTGAATCAATGAATCTCTATGAGAAAAGTTCAGTGTCTGCATGCAGAGGGAGGAGACACTGAATGTTTGGATGCATTTTAGGCAGGCATGACCCAGGAAGGATCTCTAACAGCCACCTGAGGAGTGGTCAGTGAAGTTATCACTAGGCTGTAATGTAAACACTGCATTTTCTCTGAAAAGACAGTGTTTACAGCAAAAAGCCTGAAGGTAATGATTCTACTCACCAGAACAAATTCAATAAGCTGTAGTTGTTCTGGTGACTATAGTGTCCCTTTAACTATATTCATTGTCAGCCAGTCCACACAAGTTTTGTTCCCATACATCCCACTTAAGTTTCCATACTTAAGTAAGAGTATGTGAAAAGTAGTTAGAGTTGCCACCTTTCTTGGAAAAACATACCGGCCTTGCTAATTTGCATAATTAAATATGTATGGGTGACATCACATGATGTAAATCACAAGGAGTGACATAAGAGAAAATGCTGTAAAATCACCAAAAACCTACTTAGTTTGATTCTGCTGTATAGATGGATTCCTCCCAGTGGCCCCATGTCTCCCAGTGCCCCCATGTGTCGATTACTCCAGGTCTCAGTGTTCCTATGTATCAGTGTCTCAGTGCCCCATGTCTCCCAGTGTCCCCTAGTGTCGTGTCCTCGGGTCTCCCAGTGATCCTATGTATCACAGTGTCTCAGTGCCCCATGTCTCCCTGTGTCCCCATGTATCCCAGGGTCCCCATGTCACTAGGAAGACGGGAAGATCTGGGGACACGGAGACACCAATGACACTGGGAGACTATGGGACTCTGGATGGGACGCATGGGGACACTGGGAAAATAGGGGACACTTGAAGACATGGGGGCACTGGGAGACATGGGGACAAGGAGACACCAGGGCCACAGACACTAGGGACACTAGCTTGGAGACATGGGGACATTGAGGCACTGGGAGACATGGAGGCACTAGGAGGCATGGGAACAGTGAGACACCAGGGACACTGGCTGGGAGACATGGGGACACTGGGAGACATGGGGACACTGTGTCCTCATGTGTTTGTCTCATAATGTCTCCCAATGTCTCTTAGTGTCTCAGTGTCTGCCATAATGTCTCCCAGTGTCCTTTAGTGTCTCAGTGTCTGCCATAATGTCTCCCAATGTCCCTTAGTGTCTCAGTGTCTGCCATAATGTCTCCCAATGTCCCTTAGTGTCTCAGTGTCTGCCATGTCTCCCAGTGTCCCTTAGTGTCTCAGTGTCTGCCATAATGTCTCCCAGTGCCCCTTAGTGTCTCAGTGTCTGCCATAATGTCTCCCAATGTCCCTTAGTGTCTCAGTGTCTGCCATAATGTCTCACAGTGTCCCTTAGTGTCTCAGTGTCTGCCATAATGTCCCTTAGTGTCTCAGTGTCTGCCATAATGTCTCCCAATGTCCCTTAGTGTCTCAGTGTCTCCCAGTGTCTCAATGTCTGCCATAATGTCTCCCAGTGTCCCTTAGTGTCTCAGTGTCTGCCATGTCTCCCAATGTCCCTTAGTGTCTCAGTGTCTGCCATAATGTCTCCCATGTCCCAGTGTCTGCCATAATGTCTCCCAATGTCCCTTAGTGTCTCAGTGTCTGCCATAATGTCTCCCAGTGTCCCTTAGTGTCTCAGTGTCTGCCATAATGTCTCCCAATGTCCCTTAGTGTCTCAGTGTCTGCCATAATGTCTCCCAATGTCCCTTAGTGTCTCAGTGTCTGCCATAATGTCTCCCAATGTCCCTTAGTGTCTCAGTATATGCCATAATGTCTCCCAGTATCCCTTAGTGTCTCAGTGTCTGCCATAATGTCTCCCAGTGTCCCTTAGTGTCTCAGTGTCCCCATGTCTCCTTGCAGCCTTTCCCCCCATCCCTAACTTCCCTGAGCTGTAGGCTGTCTCTGCAGGGTGGGAGTTGCTGTCTGGACTCTCTGTAGCTGCACCCCTGCAGATCAGGGAGTATAGATAGGCAGGAACTTCCTATCCCTGCCTGTCTCCACACACAGTGACCCCTACTGGCCAGTGCTGGTATTGCAGAGTAATCTCTTGTTTATACTGAGAAAAATACCAGCATTTGTATTGCCAGTATCACTGTAATATTGGCACCAGCCAGGCAGCCTCAAATACTGCCTATGCCAATAAAATAAAAGCCAGGTGGAATCCCTAAGAGTAGTGTGTTTTTTTTTTTTTAAATAAATCAATGGGCCTATTCCATGGGCCTGGGCCTGGGCCTGGAGCTGCAGCTCCATCAGCCCCTATGTTAATCCGGCCCTGCAAACAGCGCAAAATGTTCTGGTCATTTCATTACATAGCAAATTCTTTTAATACAATAGGTGACTGTATTCACTTAAAGTGACACTAACATCACCTAAATAGTGATGTCCCGAACGGTTCGCCGCGGACGGCGAACATATGCGGTAAACTTTGACCCTGTACCTCACAGTCAGCAGACACATTCCAGCCAATCAGCAGCAGACCCTCCCTCCAGGACCCTCCCACCTCCTGGACAGCTCACTAAGAATGCAGCTTCACAATGAATGTAAAATGGATGCTGTCCAGGAGGTGGGAGGGTCTGGGAGGGAGGGTCTGCTGCTGATTGGCTGGAATGTGTCTGCTGACTGTGAGGTACAGGGTCGAAGTTTACCGCATATGTTCGCCGTCCGTGGCGAACCGTTCAGCGAACCGTTCGGGACATCACTACACTTAAACAATGAAGCAGTTTTGGTATAGATCATGCTTTGCAGTCTCACTACTCAATTCTTTGCCATCTATGAGTTAAATAACATTGTTTATGCTCGCTGGTGACAACTTCCTGCATGTGACTTACACAGCCTTCCTAAACACTTCCTGTAAAGAGTCATCTAATCTTTGCAAATTCTGTGGCTAGGGCTGCATGGCCAGAAACAAGTGATTTGTCTCCTAAATGTCAGATAATTGAGCAGTGAGATTTTCAGAGGCATGACCTATACCAAAAAAAAATAAAAAATTGTTAGTTATTTTAGTTACTAGTGTCCCTTTAAGATCTATTATATGGAGAAATAAACCAGAGATGTACAATTTATACGGTTTTATACATATTTGAATGATATGCTGGAGTATTCACTTTCTAAATAGAAGTTAAATAATACCAGATATTTAGTTAATAAACCAGTCTTGTTTGTGCCTATTCAAGTAAATAACAATCATGAGTGAAGATGTAATACTATCATTTTTGCTTCTACTACATTGTCAACCTTGCAGCGTTCTTCAATTTACTAACGCTAGTCACCAACCTTTTCTGAGTTTGCAGCAAAATGACAGTAAATAATAATTACTTGTCTGGTTCTACTTGGTGATCAAGATCAACTCAAGAAACTAATACACTTGCAGGAGAAAGTACCATAAAATGATTGATCCCTTGAAGCATTTCACCAGTATATTTACATAGGAGGCAGGTATCATAGTATTTACCATTTGAATGTCTTTAACAGAGGAGGATGTCTCTATTCAGGAGGAGAAGGTACGGAATATTGTACTGAAAACGCTACGGAAGAATACTTACCACTGGCAGCCTCTAAGGTATGGAACTACCCATGTCATGTCCTTATGCCATGTGTCTAATAAATTGTGTGCAGAGAGAGAACTGGAGGCATCTAGATAGCTGTGATCCACAGCAGTGCACTCTAGGCCACCATTGTTAAATGGGGTCACTGGGAGCACAATGTTACTGTTCCCATGGAGAGTAAAGTACTGGGCATGCAACTACATGTCCTGTTATATTTATTGTTGCTTCACTGTTCTCTTTTAGTAAAGTTCTTATTTTAATTCATTTTCAGGTTTGATTGTGTGTACATTAAATCTAAAAGATAGGAAATTCTCATATCACACATATATTCATTTTCATTTTGTGTTTGTCACAGTTACACTGATGAACTTTGTCTGGTGTACTTAGCTGCCCGCTTTGATGGAGGATTTGCTGCTGTAACAAGAGCTCTACAAGAGGTGAGGCTATCTACATATTGAACAAATGATTTAATGATTTTCTCAAACTACCCAGTTTTTTTAAACTACATGAAATAAGTAGCTTTGATTAAACATTTATTAATTGTTTATAAAAGAAATCATTAAGAACAATTAAATAATATATAGAACATACCTATTGTTCATTTCTTAGGTCAGGAAACTTACAGCATACATGGGACTGTCATTATTTTATACTCTGTCACATGTGCGAGATATGGTCCGTGAACATAATTTGAGCTCTAGCTGACAAGATGATTGAGTAGAGTTTCATATAGTCTCTCTACATTACATTTATCAATATAGTTTATTCGCTAGGAGATTTATCCTGGATTTTGACTGTATTAAATCTTCTTATTCCCAAGATTCGTCAGCGTGTTCCTGATTTCAATCCACAGACGCTTCTGGATTTTGGTTCTGGTGTGGGATCAGTAACATGGTAAGTAGAGACCATAGTTTTTCATTCAGATGTGACTGGCTCTATACAATGTACAGTTGGCAGGGTTTAATCCTAATGTATATACAGAAAAAGTATAGGATGTGCACTAGTTATATAGATACTATAGAGGGGCTTACAATAAAGGAATTTGTTAGAATACAATCTATCTGACATGGAGACATGGCCAGTGCAAAGATTGTTGGCAAAAAATAAAGTGTTGCCATAATTTAATTTTTCTTTCTCTTTTTTTTTTTTTTTTTCAACACAACTATAGTTTTTACATTCTGCCAAAAACCACGTGAAAATTATTGTAAAGCAGTATTTGTCATTTAAATGCTGTCAGATGGATAGTGGTTATTTTACATTTAAATATCAAACAAGGTAGATTGTGTCTCTAACATTGATGTTAAAGGAATTCTTCAAGTTTTTATGCAGAAAATAAACTTTACATGAAAACTGTTTCATGCACAAAATGCTTAGTGATGGCAATAGCAAAGCATAACAGACCGTAATTCATAGGTTGTTTTTGTTTTTTATAGTAAATTGTTTTCAGTAACATGGAAACTTAAGGTGCATTGGCTTAGGTTATGCTGCTAACATAGTGGATGTGGTGTAAATCTTTTTGTCCCCAATTAAAGGCCACATAAAAAACCTGATAATACGATAAAACTTTTTGAAAATAAAAAGAAATCTAGACACATTACTGATCAAGTCTTGTGAGATGCAAAACCTGCCTCTCAGAGTATTCTGGTTGGTTGACCTTTGTTAAAGCTCTCCTGCTTTGAATGCTCAGTCTGTGCAGAGCACTTGATGGTAATTATACCTTTTGTGGGGGGCGGGGAGGGGTTGGTTGGGTTGCAATTTGGTTCTTTTTTTATTTTAAGTTCTGTGTATCTTTTTCTTAGGGACCCATGGACCAAACTTTTTATTTATACATACATATAGATTTGTCTCTAGTAAATTGAGCTGATTGTTTAGGTACAATTTAATACTCTTTAAGCTAACTTGGGTGTACCTTTTTAATATTGTGATTAACATTTCTTTTTGCACCTTATTTTCAGGGCAGCCCATGCCATATGGGGAGACCGTATTGGTGAATACATGTGTGTAGACAGCTCTGCATCAATGAACAAGCTCAGTGAGTTGGTAATGAAAGGTAAAAGCTTTCACCATTCTGACTTTAATAAGTTTTTCATGAGTCCTTACTTCTTACTTTTTGTCTCAATTTCCATATCATAGACTTTTAACCTAATACTATGGCTCTGTCGATAACTTGACATTGGATTATAAAAAGAGTCAGGGTGTGTTGATTTTTTTTTCTGTTTCTCTATGTTCCAATGCATTGGGTGTGTAATTCTTTTATTTCTTGGAATGTCTATGTGCAGGAGGAACAGAGACTGGAGATATGCATGTCTCTGAAGTTTATTTCCGCCAGTTTCTGCCTTTGTCTCCAAAGGTAAGCCATTTTCTGAAAGTTACCCTCATTGACTCTAAATGTCACTCCTCATTTTGCAATTAATTTTCTTGTGTATTCTTCTGTTTACCACTTTTCACATGTAAATGCGTCCCTTTTTTATATCATTGTGTATATATATCATGTAATTTGGAGAAAATGGATTTAAATTTCGCACATCTTATATCTTATTGGGTGCTCATTGGGTATTTGTCTGAAAGATTTCTGTGGTAGTAAAAAAGCATAATTCATTAGAGAAGACATTGTTATATGAATAAAAACCTGTTTCAAATAAAACCTTGAAATTGTATGTCAGTGTTGCGTACATCTGAACACCCAAAGTGAAGGGAGTAGAGGAAAGGGAGATCGCATTCCTTCTAAAATGGTCATAACGATTAGAAGCTCGTTATGCATATTATGTGGCTCTATAATTCTTGAGATATATATATAACTCATTATTTTTATTTTTCAAGGTGCAGTATGATCTTGTAGTCTCTGCATTTTCTTTGAATGAACTTTCCAGTATGGCTGAGCGGCAGAAAACCATTCAAACCTTATGGAGGAAAACAGGGGCTTTCCTGGTAAATTTAATCTAAATTATTTGATTCTCTTATAGTTGACCCATAACTAACATATTCTATTATAAGAAAAACATGTTATTACTTTATATTCGACTCCATTACAAATGTTGTTTTCTAACCCAAAGTGTTTTCTATCTGTTCATTATCTTTTCTGAGGTGTTGGTGGAAAATGGTACAAAGGAAGGACATCAGCTTCTCATGGAGGCTCGGGAAACAGTGTTACATGTAAGTCATAAGTAGTTAACTTTCCTACTTTTAATATTTGAAATTTATTAGGCGATTACAAGAGTCAGCATTAAGGCTCATTCCAGGGTGGATTTTATATTTTTTAATATTTTTTACACTTTCATTACAACAAAGGATTACTCCAAGCACAATGACCACTTCTGTGATTTAAAAAGGTCTGTATGTGCAGCAGGATGTTATGTAACACTGTACATACTTATGTTAGCTACTCTGCTGTGGCAGGTGTAACTACACCTCCGACAGTGTCAAGCTCTTTTTCTTGGGTGTGTTGGGCCTAGTGTATTTTCTCTTTTAAAATAATGGGGAGAGAGCATACCCGAGATATCGGGCTTCTACTTTCACAATCAGGTAGGCCCAAAATGGCCGACCTGATGCTGAACTCACCTCATGGCTCCACACCAGTCTCAGAGGATGAAGCAGGGGAAAAAGCAGAGCACCGGCTACAGCCTCGAGGCAGTAAAGCTCTGTTTAAACGGCAACCTGAACCTCAGTGGGCTACTTAATCTGAAATCATCACGGTGACCACCTACCTCAAAACCTTCTTCTCCTCTGAAATGGTTGTGCTAAAAGCAGACCTGAACACGCTGTTTGTCAGACTCAATGCCACTGAGGACAGTATCCAGAGCCTAGGCGCCCAGCAAAACACCACTGCACACCAGCTCCAAGAGGTCTCTAACGCATAAACCGTGCTCAGTGTTAAGGTGGTACAGCTTGAAGACTTTACACAACAATGCAATCTGAAAATCAGGGGAATCCCTGACATAATCGACGCAGGTGAGCTGCCACAGTATATCAGGTGGCTACTGTCCGCCACACTACCATCCAAGCAGACCAAGAACGTACTGCTGGAGGTAATTTACCACTTGCCAGGGAACTCCAACAACAAAACCTCGGTTCCCAGAGATGTTATAATGAGTTTCAGGTCACGGTCTGGCAAAAAGGCTTTCCTGGCCACAACAAAAGGCCAATCACCATTTTTGTTCGAACAATATGAACTTAGGTTTTTCCAAGACCTCAGTAGATCGATGCTGGAATGGCGGGCATCCATTAAAGAGGTGAAAGCCCAATTGTGAAAAGCAGGGATCCCATATATATGGGGCTCACCAAGGGTGCTCACGGTGGGAAAAGGATGGGCAACGCTTCAAGATAAATTATGTGTCACAGGCGGACTCTTTCCTAAAGTCTTTAGGACTTACAATTGCCCCTGTCTCAAAGAGCAGCAAATCTGCTCCTAGCTGGGACGTGAATAATGTGGCAATCTTTACACCTGCTGGTTGCACGGCTCTGAGATGAGGCAACAACAGGGACATACATGTACCCATTTACCTGTGTTATTTACATCATTGTTTTATTCGTTCTTAGTTGAAGTAATTTTTATCTTTTTATTTTAATTGCTCCGCTGCTTAGTTACTTAAATGCCCTTCAGTGGTCACCTCACCCAACTACCCTGAGCTTATTAGCCTTAATATGTGTGGCTATTACATCAACTTATCCACCATTCTCCCCCAGGCTCTAAGGTTATGGAGCTTAATAACACGACCAGTAAGTTAGGTCATCTAACTATCGACTCTCTATCCTGTACCGTACCTAACTTATGTCAGTTAAGCTTTAAATGCAAATACTTAATGTGATTACCTTTATATGTGACAACTGTATTGCATTGTCATGTTTTCTTGTACTCCAAACAACACAAAACACCAAACAAACAAAATGATACCAGATACTAGGTCTCAGGCATGATTCTGAAGCCCCCTGGTGGATCACATGGTAGAGAACCCAACTGGGATGCTGAAACTGTTAGTTCAAACCCAGCCAGGTCTCTTAAAGAGGAGGCCATGCCTTGCTGTCTGCAGGGCTCTGGGTGCACCGTGACCGTTGAATTTGCAATAAGTGTATCTTTTAGATTTGCTGAATTTACCACGTGATTTGCTTTTGTGAATTTTTTTTTTTTTGGTCTGTGCAGGTACAAGACAAACAGATCTGGGACCATCGTCCACCACATATGTTTGCTCCGGTGAGGATTATTTGTCTGTCTTTGTGTGTGCATATGCGTGAGCATTGTATGTTTGATTGGCATTATGTTTGGCCAGTCTCTTTACTTAAGGAGTCAATTATTCAGCTTAAATAAAATAGCACATTTAGAGACGTTCAAATATGTACTTATAATAAGTCTAAATATTACAGCATTGCCGAGGGTTGCCATCAGGTTATTTTAATCTGAATGTTTCCTTATCAGTAACTTTAAACTCTCTGTCCATTCACTTTAGCTAAAAGAGAAGTTTACAGCATTGATTTCAGAAATGTATTTTTTTACTACTTAATTTTTACCTTATGACATTTCCTTGTTCTGTTTTCAACCGATGCACCCACTCTATGGGATGTTTGTTTTTGTTTTTTTCCATCTCCGCTATTTTGGCATTACTTCTGAAATTTACTTTAAATTCTTTGGAGTTCATTTTGCGCATGCACCTAAATATAACTTTTGGAGGGTTAACGTAGTTGAATATGTCAACCTAGCTAAAAGAAAATGAGGAGATGCTTATTGGCCTCCTTGACAAGCTCAGCCAATCAAATTATTTCCTATGGAAAAGCATTGTGATTGGCTGAGATCACCACTTCTGATAATGTCAGCCAAGCAGGAAGATGAGGGGCAGAGCCAGCAGCAGACTGGAATAAAAGTAAAATTTTACTATATTTGGGGGCAAATGGGGGGGCTAGATGGTGTTAACATTATAGGTCAGGAATACAGGTTAGTGTTCATTTAATAATGTTGAAATATATGGGAAAAACTCAAGAATATTGAACATAAGGTCCCTCAGAAAGGTGTTTAAAAATGCTGTAATGTAAGAATTCTTTGAAAACTATAAACACTAATAGGTTATTTTTAACACTTAACAAAATGAGTGTCTGAAACTGAATCAAATCAATATTTGGTTTGACCACCCGTTGCTTTCAAAATTGCATCAGTTATTCTACATACACATGCACAAAGACCAGGGAGTTTGTAGGCATATTGTCAGGTGCGTGAATAAACAATTACACCGAACGGGTCAATTTTCCAGTCACATAATGCACCATTTCTGTTAAAGCGGCACTGTCATGGCCGAATCCCGTGTAGTTTTTTTTTTTTTTTTTTTTTACCCCCCTCCCGACTCCACTACATCTAATTGAGGGGCATCTAGCCCCCCCATTTGCCAATTTAGGTCTTTCAGCCTTTTGGTCGAAAACTCCCTAATTCCCATGGGATTAGGGAGCAATCTACTAAGCGGCTGCAAGATGCAGCTGCGGCAATGAATAGGATCGGAGTTTCATTTATTCGAATGAAATTCCGATACGAACAAAGTCCCAAATTGTGTTCTAACATGAATGGAGAAACTGTTAGAACGCAATTCGGCAGTTTTGCCGGCGTCCTGTCTAAGTGACAGGAAGCATTGCGGGAACAGGGAGGAAAGGTAATGATTGTGGGAAAATTGCTGTGATCACCGCAAACGAAGCACACTTTGCTCCTCCGCTGGTCACTGTGTAGGAAACCTCCATAAAAGAAATAGTCCCTACTTTTTCTTAATTTTTAAAGAAAACTAGAGCAGACAGGAAGAAATTAACAGATTCTGAGAGAGGGAGAGAAGAGGAATCGATTGGGGAAAGGTAAGTTCGGCATGACAGTGCCGCTTTAATCAACAAAGTTTTAATCTTTTAAATTTTTATTTTATTTTTTTATTTTTTTTTATAAGCATTGGCCTAGTAAGCATAATCATAATTAGTCTTGTACATTCCCCTTTTTAAGAGAATATTTTCTGTAGTTATTTGTTTTTGTTACAAGTATAGAAAATGTTCATTTTATTTTTTAGCTTTAAGTTGACACACAATTTTTAAATTGTCAATAATCCTTATTTTAAGTTACTGTTTTGTAGTGCCCGCATGAACTGGCATGCCCCAAACTTGCTCAAAAACTTCAAGTGCCATGTAACTTTACACAGCTTTACCAACCACTGCATCTCAGCTTGGTAAGTTTATTTCAGTCGAGCTGGCTAGCTCAGTAGTAAAATGTACAAAAAATCTAAACCTAACAATTTATCTGTAATATTGCATGTCCAGATGCCCCAAATCTTTCATTCCTTTCTTCCTCCTCTTTATGACAGAATTCTCAACAACAATGCGAAAAGTTTTCATTCCTTATATTGTCCCGTAATTTTGTTGGAGAAGCTGATGCTCACTGGCCGCGTGTGATTAGCCCTGTACTGCGCAGGCCACGCCACGTGCATTGTCATATGTGCTGTGCTGATGGTCAAATTTACCATGATGTCATCACTGCTCGACGGCATGGAAGGTATATTTCAAGCATTGTATAGAACGGTTACTTGTAAAATACAAACTCTACTTGCTGCCAACATACTAAAATATATATATATATATATATATATATATATATATATATATAATTTTTTTTTTTAGATCATCCTGCAATTACCCTTACTCTTGTGTTGATATTCTTATTATATGATGTGAAAGTCACAAAAGAACTACATTGTATCATTTTATGCATTGTTATTACACTAATAATTAACTTTGGTAATATGCATAACACATGTAAGGGACAATACAAATAATTGTCAAACCAAATATATATAATAAAGTGTATTTTTTTCACTCGAGGACTAAACATATGGTTAAATAAGCCCAGTACTTAACCCTACATGAATATGTACAAAATTGCAAAATCTATAAATAAATAAAGGGTAGCATTCCTGGGATCAATTAAAACTTTAACCTTTAACAATTAAGTTTCTATAAAACTTTTTTTCAAATACATTTTTGAGTTGTAGTAGAGAGCTGTCACTAGTATTATTATGCGTCCATTGTAGTTGCAGCATATTTAGATCATTGGCTTAGATTTGTTTTTAACCCCATCAACATCCATAGAGAGTATAAACCATTTTATTTTCATATATTATGCTGCATGAAAGCTAATCCATAAAGACTTCCTTACCCTCATTTATACTCTTGTTATGAATAGCAGCCTGTAAAGGAACACATTTATCTGCTAGAAGCTGCTTGTCACTAATATAATGCCTGTAAACGGTAAAGAAAGTTTCAATGGTCATATTATTCCTACAGTCAAGGGAGTCATGAATGGACAATTTCCCCCTTTGCATTACATTAGCAGTCTAAAGATTGCTAAAGCAGTTTTAAATACCTTTATTTAAAGAAATATATGATTTATCTGTATTTACTGTCTGCTCAAATGTAGACATTCTTTGTACATTCTGTTGCTATATTTATTATTTTTGCTTTTATAATAACAATTCAAACCTTATAAAAATAAAATGCAATATAAAGGGCACTGTATACATAAATATTTGGGAAATTAATAGCTTTAAAGGATGAACAAAGAAGTAACATATGGGGTGTCCTCATTGAGGATGTTTTTCCAGGACCCTTCAGGCCCACTGGGGCCAATCAATCGAAGTGGCACCAGGCTCCCAGCTGCATGAAATGTCCAGTAAACTCCTGGAAGACTGCCACTGGAGACTGTCTTAATACTGCAATGTAAACATTGCAGTTTCTCTAAAACTGCAATGATTTACATTGCAGGACTTAGGGAAATAGGGGCACTGTACCCAGACCACTTCAATGAGCTGAAAAGGTCTGGGTACCTACAAGTTTGTAAATGCATAAGCATGCATTTATTCCTGTTTCCATTTTATTTTATTGAATATGATTTGACTCTTTTATGTTTAACCCCTTAAGACTGCAGGGTGTTCTATGCCGTCCCTATTTTGGTGGCTCTAAACGCCGCAGGGCGGCATAGAACGCCCTGTTATCTTATGTACTTAACCGGTCGCCGGCGATCATGGTATGGGGACTCACCTGGGAGCCCAGGGAGTCCCCCTCTGTCCTCTTTGGCCCCCCTGGGCCATGTGATCGCGAAGTCCTTGCAAGGCATTGCCAGCAGGGGGAGTGCCTGTAATGACAGGTACTCCCCCTGCTGACTGGAAATAAAATTAAATAAAGTTTAAAACAGTGTAAAATTAAATAAAATATATATATATATATAATGTGATCTAAGTATACATGTACATAAATACACTGTCTAAGTGTATTTTAATATTAATATATACATAATTATATATTAATATCAAAATACACGTACAATGATATTGATTAAATATATATAATTTTCATTATATATATATTTATAATCTAAAAAAATGTAAATACGTTAACATTTTTAAAAAAATAATTAAATTTATACATGTGAAGTTTCTGTATTTTAAAATTAAAAAAAAAAATGTAGAACGAAATAATCCATATGTGTGTGTGTGTGTGTGTGTGTGTGTGTGTGTGTGTGTGTGTATGTATGTATATATATATATATATATATATATATATTATCTCCATCCATCTTGGATTTGATTTGCAAGCTGACTGAAACATTGATTTTTTTTTTTTAATTTTTTTATTTTGAGCTAACAAAAGCTAAGTTTTATTCATTCGACTTGGAAGTCCCTGGAGTGCTATCTTGTACTTTTGGCTGTATCTGTTTGCTGATGAGCACCGGGCAAGTACATCAAGGAAGGTGGAGTGCATTAATATAAACAATATGACAATATGATATAATAGGCATAACAGAAACATGGTGGGATGAGACACATGACTGGGCAGTTAATTTAAATGGGTACACGTTATTTAGAAAGGATAGGAAAAACAAGAAGGGTGGTGGGGTATGTTTATATGTCAACCATGAGTTAAAGTCAAATCTTAGGCATGTGGAGTGTGACGAGGAAAAGGTGGAGGCTTTATGGGTAGATATCTGCTTGGGGCAAACAAAGGGAAATCAATTATTGGTTGGGATATGTTATAAACCACCTAATGTAAATATTAATGAGGAAGAACAGCTGTTAGAGAAAATTGAGAAAGCTGCAAATCGAGGTAACACGTTAATTATTGGAGATTTTAATTATCCAGACATAAATTGGGAAAGAGGGACTAGTACTTCAGCAAGGGGAATCAGGTTTTTGAATGTGTTAAATGACACCTTTATGTCACAACTGGTACAAGCACCAACTAGAAAGGATGCTTGTCTGGATCTTGTCATAACAAACAATGTTGATCTTTTAACCAACATTCAAGTAGGGGAGCATTTGGGGAATAGTGATCACAATATGGTAAATTTTTTAAATAAACTCAAAAAAGCAAAAGCAGGTGGGGTATACTAAAACATATAATTTAAAAAAAGCCAATTTCAATAAGATTAGGGCAGCTTTACAACATATCGACTGGCATAAACTCCTTAGTGATAAAAACACTGAGGATAAATGGAAACTATTCAAAGATATATTAGAAAGGTACATCTCTCAGTATGTACCATTGGGTAATAAATATAAAAGAAACAAATTAAAACCAATGTGGCTTAGTAGAGAAGTAAAACAAGAGATTAAAAATAAGAAAAGGGCATTTAAATCAGACAAATCAAAGGCATCCTATTTAAGATATAAGGAAGCCAATAACACTTGCAAAAAGGCAATTAAAGTGGCTAAACTAGAAAATGAGAAATTGATAGCTAAAGAATGCAAAACCAACCCCAAAAATTTTTTCAAGTACATCAATTCTAAAAAAACAAAAAATGAAAGTGTAGGTACACTTGAAACAGAGTTGGGTTTATTAGCTAATGAAGACCAGGAAAAAGCAGAATTTTAAATAACTATTTTTCTTCAGTATATATTAATGAGGATCCTATGGCAAGAGATATGCAAATGTTTGCTGCAAAAAACTTGCAAATAACTTGTGATTGGATAACTCGAGACAAGGTGCTACAGCTATTAAAGAAAATTAATGTAAATAAAGCTCCGGGGCCTGACGGTATTCACCCACGAGTACTTAAGGAGCTAAGTGGGGAAATAAGTGAACCTCTGTATTTAATTTTTCAAGATTCTTTTGTTTCAGGTGTTGTACCGGAGGATTGGAGGAAGGCAGATGTTGTTCCTATATTTAAAAAGGGTTCAAAATCCTTGCCTGGAAATTATAGACCTGTGAGCTTAACTTCTGTAACTGGGAAAATATTTGAAGGGCTATTAAGGGATAATATTCAGGAATTCATTGGGAAGAACTTTGTTATTAGCAATAATCAGCATGGTTTTATGAAACATAGGTCATGTCAAACTAACCTAATTGCATTCTACGAAGAAGTAAGTAGAAGTATAGATCAGGGTGTTGCCGTGGATGTGATCTACTTGGACTTTGCCAAGGCATTTGATATGGTTCCTCACAATAGGTTAGTCTTCAAACTAAAAGAAATTGGTCTACATAAATATTCCTGTTCTTGGGTAGAACATTGGCTTAAGGACAGAGTACAACGAGTTGTAATTAATGGTAAATTTTCAGGCTGGACAAAAGTGGTAAGTGGTGTCCCTCAGGGTTCTGTTTTGGGACCACTTCTATTTAACATATTTATAAATGATCTTGAAATAGGCATTGAAAGCCATGTATCAGTGTTTGCAGATGACACAAAACTTTGTAAAGTAATAAAATGTGAGCAGGATATTGCTTTGCTGCAGAGAGATTTGGATAGATTGGGGGACTGGGCACTAAAATGGCAGATGAAATTTAATATAGAGAAATGCAAAGTTATGCACTTCGGGGTTAAGAATGCACAAGCAACTTACACACTAAATGGTAGTGAATTAGGGATAACCACACACGAGAAGGATTTGGGAATTGTTATAGACAACAAATTAGGCAGCAATATGCAATGTCAATCTGCAGTTGCTAAGGCCAGTAAGATTTTGTCATGTATAAATAGGGGCATAAATTCTCGGGATGAAAATATAATTTTGCCTCTTTATAAATCGCTGGTAAGACCACACCTTGAATATGCTGTGCAATTTTGGGCGCCTGTTCTAAAGAAGGATATCATGGCTCTGGAGAGGGTCCAGAGACGAGCTACAAAATTGATAAAAGGAATGGAGCATTTTAGTTATGAAGAAAGGTTAAAAAAATTAAATCTGTTTAGTTTGGAAAAACGGCGCTTGAGAGGGGATATGATAACTTTATACAAATATATTCGGGGCCAGTACAAACCTTTATCTGGAAATCTATTCATAAACAGGATTATACATAGGACACGAGGTCACACATTTAGGCTGGAAGAAAGGAGATTTCATCTAAGGCAAAGAAAAGGTTTTTTTACAGTAAGAACAATAATGATATGGAATTCTCTGCCTGAAGAGGTGGTTTTGTCAGAGTCCATACAGATGTTTAAACTGAAATTGGATAAATACTTACAAAAACATAACATACAGGGATATAATTTCTAGTTAGTGGGGTAACAGCTGCTTGATCCAAGGAGACATCTGACTGCTATTTTGGGGTCAAGAAGGAATTTTTTTCCTAGTTTGTGGCAAAATTGGAAGTGCTTCAGACCAGGTTTTTTTCCTTCTTTTGGATCAACAGCAACAACATTTGTGAGGAAGGCTGAACTTGATGGACGCAAGTCTCTTTTCAGCTATGTAACTATTTATGTCATATATATATATATATATATATATATATATATATATATTTCTGTAATAATTTTACATAATTAGGTCATTTTATTAATTACAATTTGCAGGACCTGCCTGACAACCCAGGCCGAAAGTTCAGGGAATTTAATTTGCTAGCACTATATTTAACCCTGTAACTTTCCAAGACACCATAAAACCTGTATATAGGGTGTACTGTTTTACTCGGAAGACTTCGCTGAACACAAATATTAGTGTTTCAAAACAGTAAAATGTATTACAATGATAATATTGTTAGTGAAAGTGACATTTTTTGCATTTTTCACACACAAATGGCACTTACACTGACAATATAATTGTTGTGGTACGTTTTACTGTTTTGAAACTCAAATATTTGTGTTCAGTGAAGTCTCCCGAGTATAACAGTACCCCTCATGTACAGGTATTATGGTGTTTTCAAAAGTTACAGAGTCAAATATAAGGCTTGCGTTTCAATTTTTTCACAAAAAAGACTGGACATACCCCATTTGCAGTACCTTCTACCTACCTGTCTACTTTTGCAAATAGTATGCCATCATGGGGGTAATTCTTATTCCTGGGCTACCATATGATCTCAAAGGCAACGTAACCAATCTGGCGAATTTCAATGTGAAAAAAACTGGAAAATGTATCACGCTATATTTGACCCTGTAACTTCCCAAAACACCATAAAACCTGTACATAGGAGGTACTGTTTACACGTGAGACATCGCTAAATACAAATATGTATTTTATTGCAGTAAAAGCAAAACAGTATTTTGACATTCACAGTTAAAATGTCACGTAGAACTAAGAAAATGTAAAAATAATCGTATTTTTTTACATTTTACATTTTATTCATATTAACTTATGTTCCATACCTAAATATGTGATGTTAAATAAAAGCCCTGTTTCCCCTGAATAAAATGATATATAATAAGTGTGGGTGCATTTAATATGAAAGGTGAATTACGGTTGGACAGACATATAGCGCAAATGCCAGGCTTTGCTTACGTTTTGTTTTGATCACAACTTGTACATATGGCTGCGGTCTTAAGGAGTTAAGCTATACATAACCATTTGAGTATAACTTTGCATCACCCAGTATCCCTCTGATCCTGATACCATATCCAAAAGCTCTGCAGATGTGTGGTGAGGAGGGAAAGAGGGAAGAAAAAACTATGGTATAGGCATTTATGCACAGCTGAGTAATGCACAGTTTGAATTGTACTTTCTGTATGATACAGAAAGCTTTATTTTTCAATTTAAAAAAATAATAAAAACTAACATGAATTTTTTTTTTTTTTTGTCTTCTCAGGGACCTTTATCGCTGTGCTAGAAATAGTGAATGGGGAGACCGCCTTCCAGCATTGGTACCCTTTAGAAACTCTGACTCTGAGGAAATTGCAAGTGGTGGGAAAAGCACTGCCACATAACATCTTGAAAACAGGGAGACTGATTCAAATCTGACAATGGATCCTGTCTATTTGATCAAGTATTGTGATGTTGCTCTTGACATACATAACATTAGGCCCCTCTAATGCCTGATTGGATGTAAATATTTGCATATACCCAGCTCAACATTGGACTAAATAAGTTTTTCTCCATGGCTACATTTCCAGGATGACCAGGAAATTTCTGTGGTTGTGAACTAACATTAATTTTGTTTTTCTGAGGTGTTACATAAGCTCGTTTTATGAAATTGTTATGATTGCCTAATATATCTCCTGATGTCTGCACAATCATTGCTAGGCAGTTTCAGGTTTCCTTACAGCCCATCCCATACAAGTATAATTAATTGACTCCTCTTTTCTGTTCTTATCCTGTAACCATAGTGTATTGACTGTTCCCATGTTAACAACTGCTGGGTTCTCTACATACTTTAGTTTTGCATGTGGTAATTAGGGGTTACCTAAGCCCCAGCCTTTAATCTAACCACATCAACGTCACACCTCTGTTTGCTTAATATAATTTTAATATTGACTAGTGGTGACGTTCTAGAATGAGTTTGCAATTTCTCCTAGCAGTGGCTAGTAGAGGCAGATGTTGAAGCCATGTTGCAAAGGTGGTGTAGTATAGTGGCAAAGTGCTTGGTTTACCATTACTGGCAACATCTACTCTCTCTCAGGGGGTTTAGCTTCCAACTGCAGTATGGAAATACGCAGATATTTAAAACAAATATCAAGATCAGATCCAACATACCCTAAGTTACCGCAAGCTTTGGTGCAGACAAGATGTGTTTAGAAATATCCAAGCATTACAGTTTCTGTCCATTCACAGGGAATGCAAGAACTGGAACAAATTGTTGGCAAAGGAATACCAGTAAACTGGAATCAGTATCAAGAAGTCTTTCCAAGTAAGATAGTCAAATCTTTAAGCCAACTTTGTCTGATGTGGGAACATCTGGACCAAACCAGACTCCTAACCATCTTAGGGTGAGGGAGATTAGATAGGCAATTTTTAAAACTGGGTGACAAGGCTTTGGACCCCTAACCACTCGGGACACAATGTCACAATGTTGCGGGGATGATGGTGGACGCCATTATCATTATTAGCCCTCACCCACCACCAAAGGCAGAGGGGGGCAACTGGTTCCTCCCACCCCCCACACCTCCCATTATAATATTAAACCTCCTCGCACCTGCCACTAGTGGGTGGGGGCTGAGGTGGATAATATAATAGTCGCCTCACACTATAATATATTAATATAGGGGATACATCTTTAAGCACACCATGCTCCCCGCCAGCCTGCAATCTTGAAGACCAGCTGTGTCCAAAAGGTAGAGCCCCAGATTTTGTAGAACTACAACTCCCATGATGCTTAGCATACCTTTAGAATGACAAAACATCATGGAAGCTGTAGTTTTAAAACCTCTGGGGATCCACCTTTTGGCACCCCTGTTCTAGACCATGCAGAGACGCTGCTGAAACACTCTGCACAGTCCTAGTGCACAGCGCAAGGATGTCTAATGATGTACTGTGCTGTCCAAGGGACAGCTCCCTAATGTCTCGTCTCGAAATAGGACACCAGGGAACTAAATCTGGACCCTAAATATAGGGACTGATACATCAAAAGCAATACAGCTGGGTGGACCAGAGTACTGTATCCACTCTCACCTCCAGCTCTGCTATTTTTTCACCTTGTTTGGTGGCTCTCACCATTGCTGCCCTGTTGTGTATTTGTACCCCACCTCATCTAGACTGTAAGCTTGTTTGAGCAGGGTCCTTGTCTACCTATTGTTCCTGTGTCACTGTGTAATTGTCTCATTTATTGTAAATTCCCCCTTCCATATTATTGTAAAGCGCTGCAGAATTAGTTGGCGCTATATAAATACCAATAATAATGTGTAGAATATACAAAACACAACGAGGGAACCGGCTGATTGTCTAAATAAAGATAAATAAAAAAGAAGTATAGTGTAATACAGTTTTACAATATTAACAGGACCTCTATTTGTATTTATTTTATATTTTTATACAATTAAAGCCGCTTTTTTCATACCTTCACCCGGAGTCCTGCATTTTGAGTGGAAGTGTCCAGGGGATTCCCCCAGCCCCCCATATCATCAGGGGTGGCACCATATATGCCTGAGCTGTCCAATATCCTGTGAGTGCATTTCATATTGCGCAGTGTTAATATTGTAAAACTGTATTACACTATACTTTTTTTTATTTATCTTTATTTAGACAATCAGCCGGTTCCCTCGTTGTGTTTTGTATATTCTTGTGTTCAAGTTGATTGCTAGCTGGGAGCGATCTGAGGGAGGCTGCATTCACTTACCACTGATAAGTATCCTTGTATATAAGTGTGTGTATAAGGTGCATTTCTTTTGTTTTTTTTTGGTCAATAATAATGTGTGTGTGTGTGTGTGTATATATATATATCTCTATATATATATATATATATCTATATATATCTATATATATAGATATATATATATATATATATCACTCCTTGGAAAAACGTTTTGGCCCTCCTGGAAAAAAAAAAAAAAGTTGCCACCTGGATTTAACTATGCAAATAGGTAAGAGCCTCCTATTGTATGGTTACTGCATGGGCGATTTATCTTTCAGCTGGCAACAAGTTATTTAACCCCACCTGATGCAATGAGTAGCTTCTCATTTCTTAAACAACCCTGTCGATGGACACATCCCGTGGTCGTGGAAAAAATGTTAGTCTGTTTTGAGAAGGGTCAAATCATTAGCATGCATCAAGCAGAAAAAACCTCTAAGCAGATTGCAGAAACGACTAAAATTGGGTTATGAACTGTCCAACGCATTATTAGAAACTGGGAGGAGAGTGGGGAACTAATAGCCTTCTAGGAAGAAATGTGATCGGAAAAAAATCCTGATTGATTTCGATCGGCGATCACTTAAACGTTTGGTGAAATCAAATCATTGAAAAATAGCAGTAGGACTGTTAGTCATTGTTTAATAGTGAAAGTAAGAGCCTTTCCACATGCACAGTGTGAAGGAAATTCAAGGGATTGGGACTGAACAGCTGTGTAGCCTTAAGAAAACCACTAATCATTGAGGCAAATCAGGAAAAAATGCTTCAATTTGCCAGGGAGCATAAAGATTGGACTCTGGAGCAATGGAAGAAGGTCATGTGGTCTGATAAATCCAGATTTACCCTGTTCCAGAGTGATGGGCGCATCAGTGTTAGAAGAGTGGCAGATAAAGTGATACACCCATCGTGCCTAGTGTACAAGCCTGTGGGGGCAGTGCTATGATCTGTGGTTGCTGCAGTTGGTCAGGTCTAGGTTCCGCAACATTATGTGCCCAAAGATTGAGGTCAGCTGACTACCTGAATATACTGAATGACCAGGTTATTCCATCAGAGCATTTTCCAAGATGACAATGCCAGGATTCATCGGGCTCAAATTGTGCAAGAGTGGTTCAGGGAGCATGAGACATCATTTTCACACATGGATTGGCCACCACAGAGTGCTGGAGAAGGCTTTGCACAGTGGTCCGACTCTCCCATCATCAATACAAGATCTTGGTGAAAAATTAATGCAACACTGGGCAGAAATAAATCTTGTGACATTGCAGAAGCTCATCTAAACAATGCAACAGTGAATGCGTACTGTAATCAAAGCTAAAGGTGGTCCAAGTAAATATTAGAATGTGTGCCTTTTTTTTTTTTTTTGGCAACTTTTTTTAGGGCTAGGCAGTGTATGTCTATGTATATGCTGGTGGTCTTCTTTTTTATATGTCCAAAATATTTTTTTTTTACAGTTTATCAGTTATTCAATTTTTTCATAGACCATTCAGAAATATTAGATAGGTTTGCATGACTCGAGTATAGAGAAAAATTTTTACAGTTGTGAAAATACATGCCTTTTATCTGAACTCACGTGCTTATCCAAACTAGTGATCTGATAAGTCTGTCTCTTGCACTTACATATATATGAATATTAGAGGCAGGTCCCAATTATTCAACAAGTGTCAAAAGATTTCTTTTCACTCAGTTGATGAGAATGTCAGCTCAAATATTTATTGAACCTGTCACATTCAAAGCTTGCTAGTTTTTGTATATAAAATGTAAAGTATGTTTAAGGCTGGATAAACAGTACCAAAGAGTGTTAATGTATCATGACTCTCATTACAGTTGACTCTTAAAGCTGCATGTGGAACATAGTTGAGGTCTGTCCACTAAGCAGTTTCACCAAATGTCATGTCAAAATGGTTGAATTTAGGGGATGGCCATGCAGGACAGACTCATCCCGAGTAAGCTCTAGCACCAAAATTTATAAAATTCATGGATACTGCTGTTCATACCTTCCATTGATGATTATAATTGTCTCCACGGTGCTCCTGGATTAAGGGGAGATGACCCTAATGCCGTCGAGCCAGCTCTCCGGGTGTCCACGCTGACGGAGAGCTGGCTCGACGGCATGGTGTGCCTGGAGGAGTGGAGAAGCGGCCGTTCTCCGCTCCTGATCCGCCACACTGTTTAGTGCCCTGTTCTGGTGATCCCGGTCTACTCCCTGGAGGTTCCCTTACCAAATGGAGGGCGCGTGGCACTATAGCAACAAGTTATCCTCACTCAAGATGGCAGACTCCGCGTGCTCCTCCCATCCCTGCAGACAATGTCTTGCAGCACTGCTATAGTTGAATGAACCTTTCAAGTCCCTTTACACAGTGGAGGTCTGGTTGTGATCCGTGGCATGGTTAGAGACGCATCTTAGAACACACCGGAGAGCTGAGTGGAGAGTGAGAAACCTCACATGATGCAACAAGCCACAAAAAACACTGTGGACTTTTGGCTGTGATCAGTGATAAGCTGCTGCTTTGCTCTTCCATCACTGCACTAATTCATCCATTTCTTGCCTACAAGGAGGCCCTCCTGAGGGTTTTATTCTCTGACAAAGCTATCCGAGATGCTTTTCAGTTACTTTCTATTACATATTTAGAATTTCCTCTCAGTGCACATGTCCTGCTCATCTATCTGTTTCTTGTTCTTAAGCCTAGTACAGTGGTAATCTTGTATTTAGTTTAAGAAATAAAAAAAGGTGTTGTTTCCTATATATCCATTGTTTGCTAGAAGTTAAATTTTATTTTATTACTAGACAATGTCTGATAGGGTATTCTTGTTAATGCACAGCACAGCAAAATGAAATAATTGAAAAAAATGGTTACATTACAAAAATATTTGAGTTTAAGGTTTGTTGCTGGCATGATTGTGTTGGCCTAGATATATCAGCTTGGTTGCCCTCACCCACAGTTTACTTTTTATGAAATAGATCCTTCTGTTAAGATGGCTTACTTTGAGTTGCTGGCGGGTAGACATTCAGATGTTGAATTAAAATATCATTGTGTAGCCCATTTTTCACCACTCTGTGGCACCTCAAAGGTGTCTGAGCCTCTGCTTAGATGCGTTGGTGCCTGCTTACAATATTTTTAGAGAACTTAAGTTGTCAGCACATGGTCCCTTTGCTCAAAAGCTTTGTTTCTTGAGAATGAGCTTATTTCAGTTTAATAAAAACAGACACATATATAAGGCACAACTCAATAATTTTTTTATAAAAAGGAAATAATTTTTTTAGTGCAGATTTCACTATTTATAAAACTCAAGCAGTTTGCACTAGTTGAGGCTCATTAGCATTAAAAGTAGCTCTACCTAACCAAGAAAATTTGGAGTTCTCTCAGATCCAATGTATGTAAGGAAGCACAGTACTCAATACACATGTTGCAGTCACTGTTTGATAAAAACTTGGCTGTGTCAAAAGGAACGTAAGGATATACAGCTCCGCAAAATTTGGAAATGTATTCAAATATAAAATGTATTCAAATATATTTTCATGGCCCGTTCTTCGTACCTTTTTCAAGACTGTTTTATGAATGGGGAGTCACTGTTTGTTTGCCTGTCCGCTCTTAGCCAATCAGTCAACAGTTCCCCTGCCAGGCAGCTATCCACACATCCTGGAAGTGAAATTTCAGATGCAAGATGGAGTTGAGATCGGTGCTGGTGGCAACTTTGAGAAAAGTTTAACCTCTGGTAAGAGTGCACTTGACATCATGGCACCATAACCTAATTCAGATTATGGTGCCTGGAGAATGCCTTTAAAGGAACATTGTAGAGCCAAGAACACAAACTTGTATTCCTGACCCTATAGTAATTAAAACACAATCTAGCCCCCTTGCCCTCCCTAAATATAGTATAATCTTACCTTTACTCCAGTATGCTGCTGCTGGTTCTGCCCCTGATCTGCCTGTTGATACTAAGATATGTAACAGGGTTTATATTCCAGGAGGGATAAGCCAAATGACAAATGATTTAGGTAAACTAGAAAAATGGTCAGAATTGTGGCAACTGACATTGAATGTGGGTAAGTGCAAGATAATGCATCTTGGACGTAAAAACCCAAGGGCAGAGTACAGAATATTTGCTAGAGTCCTAACCTCAACATATGAAGAAAGGGATTTAGGGGTGATTATTTCTGATGACTTAAAGGTAGGCAGACAATGTAATAGAGCAGCAGGAAATGCTAGCAGAATGCTTGGTTGTATAGGGAGAGGTATTAGCAGTAGAAAGAGGGAAGTGCTCATGCCATTGTACAGAACACTGGTGAGACCTCACTTGGAGTATTGTACACAGTACTGGAGACCGTATCTTCAGAAGGATATTGATACCTTAGAGAGGGTTCAGAGAAGGGCTACTAAACTGGTTCATGGATTGCGGGATAAAACTTACCAGGAAAGGTTAAAGGATCTTAACATGTATAGCTTGGAGGAAAGACGAGACAGGGGGGATATGATAGAAACATTTAAATATATAAAGGGAATCAACACAGTAAAGGAGGAGACTATATTTAAAAGAAGAAAAACTACCACAACAAGAGGACATAGTCTTAAATTAGAGGGACAAAGGTTTAAAAATAATATCAGGAAGAATTACTTTACTGAGAGGGTAGTGGATGCATGGAATAGCCTTCCAGCTGAAGTGGTAGAGGTTAACACAGTAAAGGAGTTTAAGCATGCGTAACTATAAGATAAGACTAGGGACTAATGAAAGTATTTAGAAAATTGGGCAGACTAGATGGACCGAATGGTTCTTATCTGCCGTCACATTCTATGTTTCTATGTTTCTGTTTGGCTGACATCATTATAAGAAGTGTTGCTCAATACCAATAAGTTAGCATTGGATTGGCTAAGTGTCACGATACCTGTCCCTCGCGGCACCATACTGTCACAGAAATTATGTATTTTCTGAGTTCTGATGCACACACATTTATCCCTAACTTCCTGGTGCCTTATTATGACATTATATATGGACCCCCTAGTCTGAGTTCTGATGCACACACATTTATCCCTAACTTCCTGGTGCCTTATTATGACATTATATATGGACCCCCTAGTCTCATTTTATAGTGTCAGCCCATGTGTTGCTTTCTGATGTGTACAGGCTTGTAACATCACGGTCCTCTGTGACCAATCACTACCCAGTATAGGGTATATATACTTCCTGGTTGTCCTTGTTTCATTGCCCTGTTGTGTTTTTTTTGTTACCTGAGAGTGTGTTTATACAGTGTATTGGATTTCATGTTTTCTGACCTTTGCTTGTTTGACTATTCTTACTCTCTGTTATCCTGATCTTGGCCTAGCTTTCGATTCCGTGTATTTCTGTAATCCTGACCTCTGTTTGTCTCTTGTTTATTCTCTGTCTGCTTGCAGACATTTCTTATATCTGTCTCAGGCACTAACACGGCCACTCTAAGGACCAGTACGTGTACCTTTACTGTTACCTTTAGGTTTGCCTGTTAGGGTAACTCTATTCCTGACACTAAGACTAGGTCAAGGAGGCAAAGCCCTGACCAGTTCAGCATCTCCTCATAGAGATTAATTGAATCAGTGCATCTCTAAGGGAAAAATTCAGTGTCTCCATGTAGAGGGTGGAGACACTGAAATTTGCCTGAGACACACTGTGCAGTTGCCCCAGGAAGCACCTCTAGCTGAGATCTGAGGAGTGGCCAGTGGAGGTATCCCTAGGCTCTAATGTAAACACTGCCTCTTCTCTGAAAATGGAATGATTATCCTCAACAAACAAATACAACAAGCTGTAGTTGTTCTGGTGACTATAGTGTCCCTTTAAGTAAAACGTGCCTTCATTCACACTCACAGGCCAGCCCACACTGCAAGTGACAAAATCACCATTCAGTATCTTTGCAAAAGAAACAATATGAATCATCTTCTGTCCATATAGTTCAAGCCGAAGCTGCAAAACATTGTTCAGACGAAGGATGAGGATTGCCCATAATCATCCTATCGATCTTTACTCTTGAGACAAGTGGATAAATTGGCTCCAATTTTGTAAGTGTTATTATATGTACTTGATCTATGAGTGGTGGGTGGCGGCCCTAAATTAGAATGAGGGGGGCGACCTAATGTCCTCCCCCCGGCCCCTACCCCTGAGCGAGGGGTGGGGGCCCTAAAAACTATTTAGGGGGACACCTAATGTCCTCCCAACTGGCCCCTAACCCTGAGCGGCAGGTGAGGGCCCTAAATACTAATTGGGGGGGACCTAATCTCCTCCCCCCTGGTCCCTGATGTTTTCTTTCTTCTAAAATCTTCTTTTTTCAGCCCCAAAAAGGCCAAATAAAAAGCTATAATAACCGACGCAAAAAAAAAAAGCGCAAAAAAAAATCCACCTTCACCCATGGAGGGCTCCGCGCAGACTTATAAAGCCTTGCCCCGCCCTGCAATTAGGCTCAGAGCACTCTGGTGGGTTTAAGCCATCCAATCAGAGTGCTCCGACAGGTAAGTGAAGAGACTGACAGGTCTCGCTTTGTAATATGACTCATAACACTCTGATTGGTTACTTAATCCACCAATCAGAGTGTTATGAGTCAAATTACACAGCGTGGGAAAATTCCAAAGAACTTTCCCACCCTGTGTAAATGACACAGAGCACTCTGATTGGTGGATTTCAAGCCAACCAATCAGAGTGCTGTGACAGGTAAATGTAGAGACTTACCTGTCAGTCCCTTAATTTACCTGTCAGAGCACTCTGATTGGATGGCTTAAACCCCCTAATTAGTATTTAGGGCCCCACCCACCGCTCAGGGGTGTGAGCTAGAGGGGAGGACATTAGGTCCCCCCCCTAATTAGTTTTTAGGGTCCCCACCCACCGCCCAGGGGTGGGGGTCAGGGGGAAGGACATTTAGGTCCTCTCCTCATTCTAATTTAGGGGCACCGCTCAGGGGTGGGAGCTAGGGGGGAGGACCTAGGCACCCCCCTGTAACGTATTCATCCGCTTACAAAAATGTGGTTAATGACATTTACTGTCCACACATGAAAAGTTGTGCCGAGCAACAACCAACTCCACAGAAGGGTTAATGCTGAGCAGCAATTATGCAAATGAGATCTGGTAACTGCCTATGGGGTCAAAGGCCGGTTACAGCTTATCAGACCTAGAGGAGGGGTATTTAGGCCCAGTTCTCATCCTGCTCAGTGCCCTGTCGTGGTTTCCCTTGTGGTTGTCCGAGAGCGTGTTATTGATTCTGGTTATTCTGGTTATTTGACTTTGGCATTGTTTTTGACTTCCCTGTTTTCTGGCATCCCTGACTCCTGGCTTTTCCTTATCGCTGTGTCTCTTTCTGTTTCCCTTGACCTCGGCTATTCCTGACTATTCTTTGGTACGTTAGTCCGGCCATTCTAAGGTCCGGTATACGTTACCTATCAGTCCTCTGTGTAACACAGTTCTACGTGCTGGATCATTCTGTAATCCTGACACCCCCCTAATTAGTATTTAGGGTCCCCACCGCTCAGGGGTGGGGGTGAGGGGGAGGACAATAGGTTCCCCCCCCATTATTTTACTTTAGGGTCCCTACCCGCCGCACAGGGGTGGGGGCCGGGGGGGAGGACAATAGGCCCTCCTTATTCTAATTTATAATTTAGGGCCCCACCCACAGCTCATGGGTGGGGAACCGGGGGGAGGACAATAGGTCCCCCCCCCTTATTTCACTTTAGGGCCTCCGCCCGCCGTTCAGGGGTTGGGCCGGGGCCAGGTCCCCCAGGTTAGAAGCCCCACTCAAGCCTACACAGGGTTGGGGGGGGGCTTTTTACAGTGAGCAGCCACAGACTGCTCTCTGTTTAATAGACATGCCCCTACTCGCAGTATAGCAAGTAGGGGCATAATTTACTAATACTAAGAAATCTTCACTTAGTATTAGTAAATTTGGCTGAAAGACCAATTCAGGTCTTTCAGCCTTTTAGTAGATAGCTCCCTAATACCGTGGGAATTAGGGAGTTATCTACTTATTCATTCCTGTCATTCCATTGACAGGCTAAGTAATTTACATTTTATATGAATGTGTGTTACTTGATTGTTGTAAGTGTTGCAAATGCTTACAGCTGAATCCTGGCTATGTTTGTATACTTTTTATTTTAAATTGTATACAGTGTAACATTCTTCATTCTTCCACTGGGTAAGTATATTAGTACTTAGGCAAAACTGTGCTTCGGAACTTTGACACTTCGGAACTTCGACACTTCGGAAATTCGGTAATTTCGGGACCTCGGCAATTCGGCACTTCGACTGTTCAGACATTCGAAATACCCAAATGTCCGAATTGCCCAAAATTCGTCCGAATTCATATTCGGACCGAAACAAATTGCACATGTCTATTAAAAACCCACTTCTTCATAAAAGTGTATCAATTAAACTGTTAATAGCTCCTGACTGATTCCTTTTCTGCAACTGTCACTAGTCTAATACTATCTTTACCTTTTTGTGTCATTTTACCCCACTCTCTCTAGCATGTAAGCTCATTGAGCAGGGCCCTCAACCCCTCTTTTCCTGTGTGTCCAACTTGTCTGGTTACAACTACATGTCTGTTCGTCCATCCATTGTAAAGCGCTGCGGAATTTGATGGCGCTATATAAATGGCATAATAATAATAATACAGCTGATCAACAAAAAATGTGGGGGTCCTCTTTCTTTCTCATATAGTCCTCTTTCTTTCTCCTGACCTCATGCTTCAATTGACATTTGGCTCACCCTGATTAGTTAAATGTGCCATATGATTCCAACATGTCTCCGAACAATTCTGGGTTAGGTGGGATCTCTTCTTTTTCAGGTTCCTGTCTCCTCTTACCATATTTGTTCACTGATGTCCTGCCTCAGGAAATGCCCCTAGCATGCACAGAGCAAGCACATTATAAGACATGCGAGCACTGTTCACAATAATGAGTAGAGCAAATAATAATGAGTAGAGCTGACCAAAGAGGCTGAAATGTCACCTTTGTCGGTGGTTGTTGCCATGTTGTGGACTAGTACATTGATTCAGATATATTTAATGATGCCTGTTAATGCCCTGTCAACCCCCAGTTCAATTTTACTCCACCTAGTGATGGAGGTATGGATTGCAGTGGTGACAGACCAGCCCTTTCCATGGTTTTAATACTCACAGACTCAACAAAATTGCTGTTAAGTAGTTTTTTTTTTTTTAAATAATTCTTTATTTCTGAGTTCAAATATTTAGCTTTGCATACATTGTATTCAAAGACAAGATAGATTCATACAGCTTAACAGAGGTATGAGCTATAACAAGTACAGGTACTGTTATGTACAGTATTGCTTAATCAATGTAATTGAAGTAGTTGATGAGAAAAGATCAAAAGAAACAACCTGGAATGTCTTGCTATTGTCTGGCTTCATTTCAAACTCTCTTTGATCAGTTTATAGAGTGGAAAGAAAGGGAGAAGTGGAAGTAATAAAAGTGAAGAGGGATATAGAACAGAGAAAAAAAATTGGGAAATGGGTAAAGGAAGGTAGGAGAGCGTGGGAAGGGCATGGGGGCATTGATGAATAGTGAATATCTTCGAGATGTCAGGTTAGTTCCCTACCTCGGCACCTAAGTATTGTCACACCTGTCCATGTAATCCTCCCAGGGTTGCCAAATCCTGAGAAAAGTGTCATGTGTATTTCGAACTTGGGCTGTCATTTTATCCATGAGATAATTTGTTTATTTTGTTGATAACATCTAATGAATGTGTCTATTATTTTTTTTTAGCTTTCTATGTAGTACCAAGAGAAAAGAGAAATGAGGGGGTTACCCCTTTCTCCCCCCTTCCCCCTCTTTATGACCAGGGATTTGACTTGATAGATAGTATCTTAGAGATGAGAAAAAAGAAAATATATACACTGAGCAAAATTATAAATGGAACACTTTTGTTTTTGCCCCCATTTTTTATGAGTTAGCCTCAAAGATCTAATACTTTTTCTATGTACACAAAAGGCCTATTTCTCTCAAATATCGTTCACAAACAGGGCCGACACAGCTCACACATGGCCGGCCGGGATTTAAAAAAATATATATTGTGGCGAGGCGGAGCTTAACTTGCGAGGCGGAGCTTAAATTATGGGGTGGGGCGAGGGCGGAGCTAAAAGTGCCAGGTAACTGCTGCAGGGGAGGCAGGAAGGAGTCCCTGCTTCCCCCAACAACCAGTCTTCAGGAGCTGCACTGCCTGTCTGCCTCCACTACTCCATAAGGAACAGAGGTAACTATTTGTGTTTGTCTGCCTGTGTGTGTGTGTGTGTGTGTGTGTGTGACTGTCTGCCTGTGTATGTGACTGTCTCCCTGTGTGTGTGTGACTGCCTGTGTATGTGACTGTCTCCGTGTGTGTGTGTGTGACTGTCTGGGCAGACTAGATGGGCCGAATGGTTCTTATCTGCCATCACATTCTATGTTTCTATGTCTGCCTGTGTGTGTGTGTGTGTGTGTGTGTGTGTGTGGCTGTCTGCCTGTCTGTGTCTGGCTGTATGGGTGTGACTGCCTGTGTGTGCCTGTCTGCCTGTGTGTGGCTCTGTGTGTGGTTGTCTGCCTGTGTGTGTGTGTCTGTCTGCATGTAAGCATGTGTGTGTAAGTCAGATTGTATGTGTGGCTGTGTGCGTGTGTCTGTCTTCTTGTAATTGTGTGTGAGTGTGTTTATCTGCCTGTAACTGTGTATGTGTGTTACTGTCTGTACCTGTGTGTTTCTGTGACTATATGCCTGCGACTGTGTGCATGTGGTGTATTTGACAGTGTATATGTATAACTGTGCATCTGGCTGTGGAACTGTCTGCACATAACTGCAAAAATATACACCTGCATTCACACATAGGCTTAAATGCATATTTTTTTATCTGAATTAAATACCCATCACACACAGCCAATAAACCCAGCACAAATATCACATACAACCAATACACGTATATCACACACAGTTAATACACCCATTACAAATATCACACACAGCCAACACATAGCATACGTATCACACACAGTCATCACACCTGTCACATACACAGACAACACAAACATTACATCATATTAAAGTGAGATGTATTACAGTGGAGCTCTGGTATTTAAAATGCACATTACTCTGTTTCATAGTTAGGGAGCTCGGTGATACACTAATAGACACATTACTTAGAGCTGTATTGTGGTATAGGGTATGATCTTGTCACAAAGCTCCACATTACTGGGAGTTTTATTGTTGTGGAGCTCTGTGATAAATGGAGAAGTAGCGCATTACTACAAAATTGTATTTGCGGGGAGACTGGATGGCAAAATTAGACCTCAAGGACGCATACTTGACGGTCCCAGTGACCAAAGCATCCAGGGACTTACTACGCTTTCTCTGGAAAGGTGACACTTGGCGCTTCACATACCTTCCTTTCTAGCTCTCGTCAGCTCCGTGGTGTTTCACCAAATTGATGCGCCCTGCCATGGCTTGATTGTGCAGTCGAGGAGTAAGACTGACGATTGTCTAGCTGGACGACATCCTCCTCATGGCACAGGACCGTTCGGTCCTCCTGAAACACCTACAGTGGACGATTGATCACCTCTCTCGCCTGGGTTTCCTCCTCAATTGGGAAAAATCCTGCCTGTCCCCTTCCCAACGCATGGAGTTCCTCGGGTTCACGGTAGACTCAGAAGTGGAATCTCTCAGCCTCCCTCCGGCCAAGATACGATCCATCCGCAAGGAACTATGCCGCGTCCTAGCGCCCCCAGCTGTCGCGTCATCTGGCACGGATCATCGGCCTTCTGGCCTCCTCAATCCAGGCGGTGTTTCCAGCCCCTCTCCATTATCGTGCCCTCCATAGTCTTTGCAACGGGGCATCCTATGCAGACATGGTTTCCCTGGATGCGGAAAAAACCCGAGACGAGCTGACCTGGTGGATCCACAACCTATCCGCTTGGAATGGCAAGGCCATCTTCGGTTCCCAACCGGAATTCACGGTGGATTCAGATGCAAGTCTCCACGGTTGGGGTGCCCACTGCAATGGTGTGACTACCAGGGGACGCTGGTCGGAAGACGAATCCCGTCTCCACATAAATGCCCTGGAACTCCTTGCCGGCTCCTTTGCAATCCGGAGCTTCGTGAACGGGACCGCCAGTGCATGCATCTGACTGCGCATGGACAACATCTCTGCAGTTCGCTATGTCAATCACATGGGCGGCAAGCATTTAGCTATTCTGGCCCACTTGGCAAAGGACTTCTGGGCCTATTGTTTGGCCAGGAATCTGATTGTCCAGGTAAAATACCTCCCTGGTCTCCACAACACCCCTGCCAGTGGCATACACATGATCCATGGGGCCCCGGTGCGAAAATTGATCCGTGGGCCCCCCCGCGCTTACTCGGCGCGGGTCGGGACCGCAACACATGGCGGTGGGCACCTGGTCGCAGGGGTTGCAGGGCTGCGACCCCGCGACCGCGGTATGCACACACACTTAAAGGACCACTACAGACACCCTGATCACATCAGCTCAATGAAGTGGTCTGGGTGCCAGGTTCCTCTAGTTTTAACCCTGCAGCTGAAAACATAGCCGTTTCAGAGAAACGGCTATGTTTCACTGAGGGTTAATCCAGCCTCTGGTGGCTGTCTCATTGACAGCTGCTAGAGGAGCTTCCACGATTCTCACTGTGAAAATCACAGTGAGAAGACACTGTACATCCATAGGAAAGCATTGAGTAATGCTTTCCTGTGGGCGGTTTAAATGCGCGTGCGCCTCTTGCCGCGCATGTGCATTCGGAGCTGAGAGGCGGAGGAATCCCCAGCGCCAAGGGAGTCCGACGCTGGAGAAAGGTAAATGCTAAAGACATACACACACACACTCTCACGAACAGACGCATACACACTAGCTAACAGACACACACATTTACTGACAGAGACACACTCAGCGACAGACATACATACACACTCACAAAACATACACTTTCACTGACAAACACACACTCACTAACAGACATCAAACACACTCAGTAACAGACACACACAGTAACACACTCACTAGCAGACACACACCCAATAACAGACACACTCACTGACACACACACTAACACAAACACTAAAACACACACTAACACACACACACTAACATACACACACTAACATACACACATACATACACTAACACACACATACATACACTAACATACATACACTAACACACACACACACATACATACACTAACACACACACAAACACACACATACACTAACACACACACACTAACATATACACTAACACACACATACACTCACTAACATACACACATACACTATCACTCACATACATACACTAACACACACACACACACACTAACATACATACATACACTAACACACACACACATACATACACTAACACACACACATACATACACTAACACACATACATACATACATACACTAACACACATACATACATACACTACACACACACATACATACACCAACACACACACATACATACATACACTAACACACACACATACACACACTAACACACACACACACACATATACACACACACACATACATACACTCCAACACACACACACACACATACATACACTAACACACACACATACACTAACATACACTCCAACACACACACACACACACCTAACACACATACATACATACACTAACACACACACACACACACACATACACTAACACACACACATACACTAACACACACACACACATACACCCACACATACACACATACACTAACACACACACACACACACACACTAACACACACACAAACACACATACACTCACACACACACACCAACATACACACACACCAACACACACATACACTCACCAACACACACACTAACATACACACACTAACACACACACTAACATACACACACACACACATACATACACTAACACACACATACATACATACACTAACACACACACATACACTAACACACACACAAACACACACATACACTAACACACACACACTAACATACACACATACACTAACACACACATACACTCACTAACATACACACATACACTATCACTCACATACACTCACTAACATACACACATACACTATCACTCACATACATACA